>VWZK01018593.1:87930-123573 GCA_013396935.1 Baryphthengus martii | reverse complement strand
GCATGTGTGGGGGAAGTGTGTGTGTGGGGGGAGTGTGTGTGGGGGAGGGGCATGTGTGTGCATGTCTGAGGGATGCATGTGTGGAGGGTGCATGTGTGTGGGGGTGCGTGTGTGGGGAGGTGCGTGTGTGTGGGTGCATGTATGAGGGGGTGCGTGTTGGGGGCAGTGCACAGACGAGCTGTACACGCACATAGGTGTGCTGATGTGTTTGCGCACACATGGGTGCAGGGGTGTGTGTGTGCATACATGTGTTATGCACACGTGGGTGTGCGTGGGTGCATGGACACGCGTGTGAGTGTGGGCACGTGTGTGTGCCTGTGGCAGCCATGCCGCCTGCTCAGGCCTAGGGAAGCTAACGGAGTACACGTGGCTGCAGCTGCGGGTGGCAGCAAGAGGCGGCGCTGACCCCCACACCCAGGACAAGCCCTGTGGGGACGTGTCATGTCGGGGTGATGGTGACACCGCCAGGGCGGGGTGCAGAACCAGCTGACCCACAGAGGTGCTTCCCGGTGCCCTTTGCTGCCGATGCTGGCAGGCCGGGGCAGGTGCCTCTCCTCTGGGACTCCAGCCTCTGCAGGGCCGTCGCTGCCAGGTGTGGAGTGGCAAAGATGGGCAGCAGCCACAGGACTCACGGCCAAGGGACAGCCCACGGGCTCCTGGAATCGGCGGTAGCCCAGCCCCGGTGTCAGAGGTAGCAGTGCTTGGGCCTAGCCGAGGTAATGACGTGTGGCAACACGAACCACAGCAGCGCGGTGGGTGCTGCCAGCCACAGGGAGTGCCCGGCACCCAGCCAGCTGCAGTGCTGCGGCTCATTCCATGGCTGCCCCAGCATGAGAGGAGCCATCATGGCCTCGTGCCAGCCCCCTCAGTCCTGCTCCTGAAAGGCTCAGGGTTTTGCACCCCAGCCTGTCCCTTGGGAGGAGCCAACCCCCCCTGGCAGCACCGGTGACAAGGAGCAGGGGTGGAAGTCACATGCACAGGCATGTACGCGCAAGGGGCTGAGGCAGACCCAGATGGCCAAAAGGGCCCCCAGGAATGTAGGAGAGGTCCTGTCCCCTCCCCTTGGCCCAAGGATACACACATGCTTCCAGTACCCACATGGAAATTGGGGATGGGGTCACCCGAAGTGGGGCTGTGATGGTGTCCCAGCCCCTGTGCCTGAGCATCAGAGCTGCTGTGTCACCCAGCGCAGCGCAAGCTGCCTCGCAGACGCTGGCCGTGGCCGAGCTGTGGGCTCGCAACCATATGAGGGGCACAGGCAGGCCATCTGAAGGGCCCTGCAAATGGGAAGCCCCAAGAGGGAGAAATCCGGCTGAAAGTCCGTCTTGTTAGTGATTACCTAAGCACCGCCCTCAGTTCTTTCAGCTGAGGTGTCCTTTGTCTGCCAACAAGTGGGCTGGAAATGAAGGCTGGAGGGACACAAGGATGCCCTGGCACTCTCCTGCACAGGCACCTGGCTCCCGTCACCCCTCTCATCCACCCCAGCATGCTTGGCTGCCAGTGCCCCAGGGCCTGGTGTGGCCTCGCACAAGTGTTCATGGCCTTGGCTCCAGCCTGCAGGACAGTCCCCAACCCCAGCATCTCCTGGTGGCACAGGGATGATGGATTTTTCTAACAACAGGACCAGACTCTGGTGATACCACAGGGCTGGGAGACATGGGGTTCTCAAGGGTGGTCTCACACTGGGATCATGTCCTCATGGCCACCCACAGCCTTACTGCCTCCTAGGTCACCCTCAGCCCAGGGGGCTCTGCTCAGCACAGCATCACCCAGCCCAGCCTGAGCCAGGGCTGCTCAGTTCCCTGCACAAGGGATGCAAAGGGCAGTGACTTCCCCAAAGTCTCAGGGCAGTGAGGTCAGAGGTAGGGCTCAGGACTCCCGGTGAGTGCACGGCTCTGCCCAGACGTGTCCTACATCCCAGGGGAGGAGGTGGACGGGGATACTGAGAACTGCCTGCTTGCTGCAGCCTGGCATCATGCCCCGTGGCCATGCCTGGGCCTCCAGCCTCCCAGACCATGGGCTCACCAGGTTGCTCCACAATGCAGTGGGGGCTCAGTTCTGTCCGATAACACCCTACCTCCCTTGAGGGCAGCGAGACTCGTGGGGCCCCAAAGGTCTGCGATGGGTTATGATGGGTTTTCTTCCCTCTGTAGAAGCCCCAGCTCCCCTTGGACAGCTGGCAGGGAAAGAGCTCAGCAGGCTTTGTAACAGCCAGTGAAAGATTTGCCAAAAGAGGCTAAAAAAAGAGTTGTCGACGGAAGGTAACAGCTCCGAGCTGTCAGGCGGCGGTGCTATAAGCTCCGCAGTGGAGCCACGAGGGAAGGGGAACACCACAGTCCAGCGATGAGTCCCTTTGGCAGCAAGATAACTAATCTGGGGTAGTTTTACGACTATATTCCAAGCAAAGGAGCTGGAAAGGAAAGATGTGGAGCCACAGCTCGGCAGTGAACAAGCGCTATCGCCCAGCAGCTGCTGCTAACATGCACAGAGCCAGCAAAGGACCACATTTTGCCTAGGCAGGTTGGAGGATGTGCCAAGAGTCCCCCACAGCAAGATTAACTTCCTCTCAATTATGTCAGCATATTTTGGGCTGAGTTAGACTAAGACAAAGCTTTGCACCCCTAAAACAGCTTTATGCAAAACCAAACCCTTTGGTGGCTGCTTCAAGTCAGCCCCACAGGAACAGGCACCACCGGTGCTGAGTTCTGGCGGGCAGCACCTCACTGCATGCACCGTGCTGGACCTCGTGGGCACTTGACACACCCATGAACGGTGCAGGACCCCAAGTTCCTGGGTCAGGAAGCGCAGCCTTGGGCCGGGCAGGGCCAGGACCTATGACAGTGTTTGAGGATGCTCAGCCCCAAACTGCAGACTGGAAGGTGTTACTACCCAGAGAGAGAAAAGTACAAAAAAGCACAAAAAATAAATTTCCAAGAATGCATCTGTCTCAAAGCAAAAGCTCCAGCTTAGAACTAGGAGGAGAAAAGACTTCCCAGGTTTCTCAGCCCAAGAACTGCCCATAGGGCTCTCAGTACCGATCCATCTAGTCCCCCCTGTCCAAAGAGACGAAATTAATTTTGAAACTAGCTAAGACAACCACCCAAGATGCCCCAGCACGTGTCAGTGGGTGGCAAAGAAAGGTGTCACAGGGAAAGAGTTAATTGTTGCTAGTTATAGTAACAGCAACGAGAATCATCTTGGCTAAGCCAGCTCATTTTCTCAACCCCATCTTCATCACATCTGACAAACTCAGACAGAAGACAACACATCTGGCATTCAGGCTGGCTCAGAAAGTTTCCAAGCAAATCACTTGAGATGAGAATAAAAGGGGTTTTGGATGAAACATTTTCCAGGATAAAAGCCTGCTCCTCATGGAATAGCTCAGTTTGTCACTGAAAAAAATATGACTTTTATGAAACGAAAGAATTAGGCTGCAGGAAAGTCAACTGAGGGACTTGGCCAACAAGAAATTGTTCGGCAACTTGTTTCAGCATCTGAATTTACACTGAAAAAGGAAAAAAAAAAAAAAAAGCAGCTCGTTTTCATAGGGAAGTGTATTTCTCATCTGGCAGCACTGGCTCAGGCAATGCATCTGGAGCCCAGGGATGCTGGGTGATGTTGGACTGCCCAGGGGCGCCTAAACCCGGACAGAGCCACACGAGCAAATGCTCACACGGCTTCTCTGGCGTGGGAGTGGCCGCATCCTGACATGCCACCGCTGATGTTTAGTATGTCCAACAGATTTCTCTCTCAAAGCGCAGGTCTGAGGTGCCAGGAGTGGGTGGCCTGCAGTCGGGGGGGCTGGATGCTGTCCTGATGGCGGGGCTGCTCCCTGCCACCCTCAACCCGCATCTCAGGGACTTCCAGATCCGTGGGCCGGCCCTGGTGCTGGGCATCTTCTAGGTGAAAGCGTTTCTCCCGCACAGGGCATCCTGCAGCTCGAGGTGCCCACTGTGGCTCCCCCACCCACCGGTAGCCGAGGTGCCTCCAGTAGCTAAGATGCCCCCGGCGGCCACTGTCCCCGTCCCCCCCGTGCCCGGTGCCCCCCNCCTCTGCCTGCGGGTCATCCCCATCTACCCCCACCCCGGCCATGATCCTTGACCCAGGATTCAACCCTATCCCGACCCCCGGAACGTCACCCTTATCCCGGGTCTTGCCCTGCCTCTCGCCTGCACTGTTACCTCGGAACTCGGCCTCAGCCGGTCCCTATTCTCGAGCATGGCTTCTGTCCACCTTCTGACCCCTTTGTCCTTGGCTCAGGACTCAGACCCATCCTGCCTGCCCCCACCCCGGATTTGGAGGGAGGTGAGAACACCCTGAGCAACAGAAAAGCTCCGAGAAAGTGTCTCACCTACCCTGATTAATAGCTACGAATCTATTACTGCTTTTAATCATTACAAGGAGTTTGTGACAGCTCTGAGGAGCCCAGACGTATATTGAGATTGTTTTTAATGTGGTCACAAGTGAATAATGTAATGCATTTCCACACGGAGCAGTAAGCCAAAGAAGGTTGGGCCCCTGGCTCTGAGAAGGACATCTTGAGGTTGCTTACACAGAGCGATAAAACTGTGAACAAAATAATAAACAAGGAGATATCACCAAGGAGAGGAGGCTGAGGGTGGACGCCACTTCCAGCCCAGCTGGGTTGCAGGCTGGAGGGTCCCACTGCAGCTCCTCACAGCCTGCCTCTCTTCTTAAATTGTTTTTCAAGCCACTCCTTTTGCCACTCACAGCTGCCCTGCATCTAGTGTGCACCACGTGAGCGCCGGGCTTTCTGCAGAGCTTCCTCTCCATCCCTGTGGTGTCTCACTGCAGAGGTGCTCAATGCACCCATTCTGTGACGAAAGCTTGTGATCCAGGGGCCCTTGGCCCCAACATCCTGTTGTTTCACAGAGGCTCTGACACTGGAGGTCCTGTGGCAGCTGAGCTCCAGTTTTGCCCCCAAAGCAGTGACTGGCAGCACTGGGAAAGAAAATGGCTAAAGAGGGGCACAGAGAGTGAACCTTGTCCAGCCACTGCCCATCACCGCAATACAGGGTTTCTCTGCAGGTCCGCTGTGTTTAACCTGCGAGTTCTTGCAGGTGTCTCTACCTCCTTATATCAATTCATTAAGCTTTTAACCTCTGGAAACCTTGTGTCAATCAGTGCAAGACATCAATATGTTGATCTATGTGAAAAAAATATTTCCTTTTGCTGCTACTGCTGCTAATACTGCAGGAGACAATAGTCTTGTCTCTTGAGGCTTAGCAGAGCACAATTTCTGCTGCCTTCCTGAATCACTACCGCCTTTAAGGCTCTCCTTGAGTTTACACAGGAAAATACCTGTCTATTCCTGATTCTTCTTGCCATCCTCCTCACTCCTGCAGTATTTTTAGGCACACATCTGCAACCTGCACACATCTGCAACCCTCTTACATCTGCTGCCTGCACAGGTGCAGCTGCACTAGGGCTTAACACAGAAGCGGAAAGATCTTCTCTTAATTGCACTTAATCCCTCTATTAATAGCTGCTAAGCCTTCTGTTTTTCTTTTAGACTGGAGAAGTGAGAAGAGGTCTGAACAGACTGAAAAGCATCCAACAGTCTCTTTTCTGAATGAGTAGTGAGCAGAGACAGGTCTGGGAGAGCCCTGTATGGGCCGGAGGGGAAGTGCAGGAGGGTGTTCTTTTCTTCTCACCCATATTTGCTTTTGGGGGCTTTGGAGCAAGTCTCTGGCAAGTGGTTACTCACAGTGGTGGGAGTCTCCTGGGATTTGAGTGGAGATGTGTCTTCCATACCTCAGCCTCGTGCAGACTTGGCCACTCTGTTCCCAGGTTGCCCGTATGTGTCATGGAGCAAGGGGCTTCATCCCTTTTCGCTGCAAGAGAGGCTGTGCCTCCTCTGCATGGAGTCATCCTCTGCCCAGCCTCAAGGGACAGGGGATTGATCTGAGGTCTGAGGGAGCCTGTGCCCGACCCTGGCCCATCATTGGTGTCCCAGGAGGCTCAACCTCCAGCAAGAACAAGGAGGCATCAAGAGCTGGGACATACTGGGCTGGAATTGTTCCCAGCCACACAAGGGGAATGGCAGCCAGATGAACCCATGGATAGCCAGAGGAACATCACAGTGATGGTGCGTGCAGGCAGGGAGCACACCGACATCACTGTCCTGAGCTCAACCTGGCCGGGGTCAGGTGCTGGTTGCTTTGGCCCCAGCGAGGCGAGGTTCCCATGAACTCTCATTTCTCCTTGTGTCCTGTTCACAGGAGGAACCACCAGCGAGGGGAAGGGTGGCAGTGCCTCTGCCTGCACTGTGCAGGCAGCACTGACCCTTTGCAGGGAGAACGCAGCCACAGCCCTGGGGAGGAGCAGGCACCTCTGCTGAAGTGGCCACCCCAGGTGGGCAATGCCTGGCAAGGAGCATAGAATGGGCAATTCAGTGCATAGAATTCAGTGGCAAAAAGAAAGCAAGGGTGGGGAAAGTTTTCTCCAGGATGGTAGATGGAACAGGGGATCTTGGCTGCAGGTGAGTGCAGCTGTGCTTGTCTGAGGAGACCAGGGACATGTGGATTTTGGACACCAGCAAAACAAGGCTGGCACAGATGTCACCTCTGCCGGACACCAGGATGTGAAGCAAAGGATCTGCCTGAACAAGTAGGTTCAATGCACAAGCAGCTGCATGTGGAGCCAGCCCAGCACAGTCTGGTCACAACCCTGCCACCTTGTCACCCTTCCAGCTGTGCCAGTCTGTTGTCCTGCCGCCTTCCTGCACTCTGGCACACTCTTCATTGTCATATATGCGCAGTAAGACAGGGACAGAGGAAGAGCAGTGCCAGGTCTCAGGGCTCTGTGCCCCAGTGAACAGCAAGGCTGGACAGCACCTCAGACATCCCACTCTCCTCATGCCCCCTGTGCCATGTCTACTCTTTGCCATGTCCAATTTTCCATCCACCAGTGGAGTCCTTCTCCATAGGGCTGCTCCCCATCCATTCACCTTGTCTTGAGTGTCCCCAGGGACAGAGGTGTGCGATGGAATGTTAAGGGATCTGCTTTGATCACAGGAGGACAAAGACCCTCAGCATCACCAGGCATGCGACCTGAAATAACCATATAATGAATCAGACGTAGGGCTGGGGTTTGCTGTGAGGCAGCAGCAAGTTCCCCATGATTTAATGCCAGTTCAGCATGCTTACAGCCTCTGTAATGGGGCCAAGGCAGCAGAGTCGGGCATACTTGAGAGATATGGTACAGTCAGGGGCCCCAGAGGGGTGGGTGAATGTCACAGGCAAAGGGGGAAACATATTGTGAGCCCCAGTTCCCAGCCATGCTGGTGCCTTCACACTGAGAGCTCTGTCCCAGGTAAAGCTGAGTAAGGATGTGTCACAAGCAGGCCTGGGCCATCTCTGGGCTCTTGGTATTTCTACATCTGCTGAGGTTGATGTGGACACTGACTTCAGCTCAGTAGCACAGGGGAGACAGGGCTTTCCCCACCGTGCTCCAGGGAGAGGCACAGGCTCCCCAGGAAACACAAGTCCTGGTGACAGCCCTGTTCCAGCTGGGCAACAAATCCCTTTATTAACATCTTGGGGTCATGCAGGTGAAATATTCACTGAGGACGCAGTGGCATGTGGGGAACAAAGAGAAGAAGGTGAGGAGTGCATTACTCTCCCAGCAGTGTGGGATAGCTGTTTTCCTGGACAAAGGAGAGAGGTTTTTCCAATCCACCTCTTTCAACAAAAGCATCTGACGTGGGGCCAACCTGGGCAAAGGCTGCCTGGGTTGAACAAGTGATTAGTGGAGAGACTGGAGCAAGAGAAGGGACTTGCTGGCTGTCCTGGGAGGTGGTACCTGGGGATGGTGGAGCTTGCTGGTGGTGGGGCTCAGGGCTTCTCATTAAACATGGATGAGCACATCTGGGAGCACTGGTGGGCGGCACTGCAGCTCCATATGTGATTGGGAAATAAAAGGAAGAACAGAACGAGCCTGGAGATACTGCAACGGGCCGAGGTCCAAAGGGAGAGATTAGGAGCAGGGTTTTCTGCTCCCATCTGCAAGTGCCTTGGCAGACAGCAAGTGCAGGGGAGATGCACGCAGGAGCATTAAAGAATCTTGGGATTAGGATGAGCCACCAGTGTTAGCCAGCCATGAGCAGTGCACTAGCAGTCCAGCCATGAATTCAAGAGCTGCTAGAGCAAACCACTGATTTCAGCCCTGATGGGAGCCCCAGGGCAGTCTTGACCTGCTACTGAGGGAGCACAGGAGGGAAGTGGATGCTGCTGCTACTCTGCAGAGACACCCATGGCAAGGCACAGCAGGTAGAAAGAGGGGCTGAATGGAGAATAACATGGTTCCTGTGGCATCCAACAGCATATTAGGGATGGTGGGAGCCTGTGAGGATGTCCCCAGCAGGAGTACATCCCCCATCTGCCTCATGGGCAGCACTTGTGTGGTATGTGAACCAGGGACAAGGACAGGGACTCACTCTTTGGGTGACGAGCTGGGCTGAGACTGCTCTCAGGGCCACATGCTGCCATTCACGTCAGTAGGAATCCCTCAGCCCTGCTCTCAATCCCAAACATAACCCCACTCCCAATCTAAATCCTGCCTGGGAGCAGCACTGGACCCACAGTTGGGTGGAGGAGCTGTAACCTGCTCCTAGTTCCCTGGGCCACACACATCTTGACCAAGCTCTGCAGATCTCGCTGGAGTCAGGACATGCACTGACCCAACCTGGAGGACTTGGCTGACAAATCAGTTGTATTTTTTGGAGCTTCCAGGCCAGCACAGGCCAGCTACCTTGCAAACCCAGAACCATCCCTTCTCTGGGGACCTCCAGGCAGGCTGAGTCCTGCTCCAGCCAAAGGATTTGGGTGTCAAGGCTTCCCAAACCACTGGTGCTGACTCTCTCCCCCATGTCTCATTGCCTGGCATGGAGGAGTCTCAAAATTGTGGGGAGTACTGGAAAACCTCCCAGGAGCCTGTCCTGCTGAAGGATACTTTTGCCTGGGGCATGCCCACCCGCTTCTCCACATGCATGGTGTCATCAACACGGTAAGAGCTGGGCCCAGGCTGGCTGAGGAGGCCTGGGGGTGCTCACACCGTTCCCAGCACCAAGCCAGCCCACAGCAGACACACAAGGCATTTGGAGTGGGTTTGAGTCTGTGGGCAATGAGGCTGCAAATCCAACCAGCATTTCCATGGACAGAGGAGAAAAATAAGGGGGGTGCAACAAATGAAAGTGTGAATGAACCAGCAGTTTTTCCCCTCCACCCTGTCGGTGGGATCTCCCGGATGCACTAAAGCCTCGGCTTTGAGCCCAGAGCTTTTCCTCCTACAGGCTGGAAGAATCCCAGTGTATCCAAGGCTATAATCCCCCTCCTGGCAAGGACACTTGCCTGGAAGGAAGATCAAACCCAGACACAAGCACCCATTCTTGCCTTACTTCCTAAAACTTTTCTCTCTCCTGTTTCCCAGGGCAGTGTCTCTGAGATGCCAGCCTGTGGGGGCAGGGATCTGATCCCTGTTGCCCGGGCACCGAAGTGGCCAAGAAATAGGCAGATTCTCAGAAAAAAACCCACTAGTTTCTCCTGGATGCCTCACCAAGAGCCCTCTTATGCCAAGGCAGAGGGCAGGAGGGTGCCTGGCCACAGGGTGCTCACATCTCGCAGGGCAGGTGTCACAGCAAGGAGCCACCACAGGCTGGTGGGCATCCTGTGCTGTCGGCTCCATGGCTGTGACACGGTGCCTGGCAAGCTGTTTCTCCAGGCTTGTGGCACAAGGCTGTGAATCATGATGTGAGATACAGGGACCGCTGGCAGAACATCCTTCCCCTATGGCATCAGGGCACGCGGAGCCCCAGGGCCGTGGTCGCACCCCACTGCGACTGTGTAGCCAGTGTGGTCTCACCTTTCCCTAAAGCTCCAGGACAGTGTATGCGGGCGGGAGGGACACACACAGTGTGCAGGAAGGGAACACTATGTGCAGACACGTGTGTGTAGCCTCACCCATGGAACTGATCTTGATGTTCAGCATGAGGGAGGGAACAGTGATGAGGTGGAGACAGAGCTGGCCAGACAGAGGGGGAAAATATGTTCTGCTTGGAACAAAGTGGGCAACTGTTCATTATTTTTCTTAGAACTAGACAATGCTACCCAGGGCCTGCAGTCACAAGCGAAACACCATGTTTTGAATGACCTCAGCTCACCACCATGAGCACCAGCCCCACAGCCAGCACTGGTGAGCAGATGGTGATGGAGAAGCTGAGCCCTTGCCCTGGGCTCTCGGGCAGGATGGCCACTGCAGCAGCCCCGTGCACCAAGTGGCCGTGGCCACCACTGCAGCCTCCCAGAAGCAGCAGCAATGACAAGCTTCCTGCGGGGGCCGAAACAACCAGGCTGTCTCTGCAGAGCCCTGGCTGGAGCATCAATGGGGCTCTGAACACTTAACGGGGCTGTTGGGGGCAGCTATGCAGGACTCCCTGCCCGGGATGCTGCTCAGCTTCCCGAGATCCAGAGGAGAGCAAGATCATGTAGCTACTTCAAGTGGCCCCCGTCCGTGAGCAGCAGTAGGCAGCAGGACAGGCAGCAGGGCATGTGGTGGGAGCGTGGTGGTGCCTGCAGCCAGGTCTCCTCCACCCAGGGTGGGTGCAATCGCTGCAATCCCCTTTCCCCCAAACTCACACCACTTTCTGACCTGAATTGGTCTCTTATTCCCCAATTATCTACCTTTACCCCAGTTGCATGAGGGATTTTGCCTCTTGAAGGTCCAAACAGGACCTCTTTCTGGATTCTTGGCTATTGCACTGATCTATGAAAAGAGTTCAAATAACCTGGAGGGATGTGGTCTGTGTTAACATCTCTCCATTAGCTGTCATGTGCAGTGAATTTGTTCTTTTCCCATTGCTGTTGCACAGAGAAACTCTCTGCTCTGAGGTTACCTTGAGTCCCTAGATGTGTTAGGGACAAAATTAACATTTTAGAAGGACTTGAGCACCAGGAGGGCTCTGTGCATCCACTGCCCTCCTACTGTGCCACAGCAGCCAGCTCAAGAGGTAGGAGCATCTCTGTTAGGGCCTAAGCCACCTTCCCATCACCATCCTGCAGATATTCAGCAGCGTGTCCCAGAACAATGAGGTGACACTGCTTCAGCACCCCTTTCCTGAGCTCTGCAAAGGGATGCAGGAGGGTGTCAGTTCAGTCCAATCCCATTCTGCCCTGGGCAAGACCATTTCGCTTCCCTCTGGTGCAAGCCAGTTTTGGGGACCAGCATCCTGGGAAGGGTTCCCACCTGCAGAGGCACGATCACATCCCGTGGTGCTGTTGCACAGTGCTGCAGCTGGAGAAGCTCTCCCAACCCAGGGTGATTCCTCCTTCAACACTTTGGCATCAAACTGCTTGCTTGATCCAAGACCTTGCACCGAGAGCCCACCCTCAGGAAAGGAGGGATCTCTCCTCTCCTCCTCTTTGGCAGTTTTATCAAAACTAGATGCAGGCTGGGGCTCCCTGGTGGCCTCCCACGAGGTTGGAGACACTAGCAGAGCTGTTCTGCGGAGTCCCATCCCCTCGCTGTGCCACACTCCTTCTGGGGAAAGCCCCGCATGAGTGAGACATCGTGTCTGGACTCGCAGGGGCTCTGCCAGTCCCCTCTCCCACCATTTTCCAGCAGGAGCTGTGAGAGCAGCCCCAGCACAGCAGCTCAGAGCCCCACACCTGTGGGTGTCCACTGCCCAGGCCAACCCCTTGTCAGCTTGACCACTTGGTTTAGCAGTCTCTAGATTTAAGTGTATCAATCAGCAGTGTTCTTTCTCACCCTACTAACAGAGCTTCCTTTCGATAGGTGGTTACTGCCTGCAAAAAGGCACACAGCCCTGGGGACCACACTCCAGCCAGCAGGCATGTTTCCAGTCCATTTCACATCCCAAAATGCAACAAGAAGTCTCTGGAGAGCCGCTTCCTCTGCTGGAGCACTAGGGCTGAGCCCCAGCTGAACATGACACACTTTCTCTTCCGAGCCTTAGTCCAAATGGCGTTTTCCCATCCTCTTCCCACCAAACTGGTGTATGGGCAGACTGAGCCTTCCCTGCCTGCTGGGCTCACAGACTGAAGCCCCAGCCAGCTGCTAGAGGGCAGAAGGTGACTTGCAGTCATCCATGCTGGCCTTGAGACTGGGAGAGCATCCTGTGCTCCAGGACAAGGACTTTCCACTGTCATGCTGCTGACTCAGCCAAAAATCCTCTGCACTGCCCAGTGGCACCAGGGCTCGGCTCCTGGTGATCTTGGCAAGTCATTTCTCATATGCTCCCAGGACTCTAAGCCCTCAGTGGCAAAGGGAAGAGGAGCACAGATCCCCTCTGAAGGGTGGCACTGGGGAGGTCATGAGCTGCCGTTTCTGTCTCGAGCTGTCACTGTTCCTGACAGTGGAACCCCTTGTGTCCAGCAGAGCAATGCCAACGCCATGGCGCGGGCGTGACAGATGATGACCCAGGCAGATGATGGCGCACGTAGGACAGATGATGACACACAGAGGACAGGCAGGGAGGGCAGCGTGGGATGCCTGGAGCAGCCTGGGATGTGCCTGGCTGGCTGCAAGGACCTGTTTGCAGGGATGTTGGCAAAGGAACCGGCAGGAGAGCAGGTGCTCTAACCCGTTGGCCAAGGCTCAGCCGAGCGAGCTCTTCCTCTCTCCTATTGCTTCCTAGCCCTTGGAGGCTGCTCCAGGCAGCAGCTCCAGGACCGGAGCCCAAACCCACTGACATCTGGGCACCAGGTAGATGACCCCTCCCGGTTACTCATGGCTCCCACATTGGGCAAACAGTGCTGGGAGTTGCTAGGAAATCAACTCCCTCAGCGTCTCCTTCCTGGCCACCCATCAGTGTCCAGGCTTCTCTCCTGCCAGCCAACCCAGTGCTCCCCAGGTCTGCCCAGGAAGCAGGGGTGAGCTTTGTAGAGCCCCCATGAAATCTCCTGTTACTGAGGTCACACTGTAGAACTGATCCATACCCAGGTCAGGGAATTAATCAGCTTTATTAAATTTATTAAGTAATTTTTTTTCCCTTATTTAATTCTCCTGCTTCACCACTGTTGTCCACTTTGGGGCCTTTCATGTGAATCCTCCTGCTGACTTCCTGGTGCACCCTCAGCTCCCCAGTGTCTCTCTAGGTTTTTTTTTTTCTCAAACTACTTAAAACTCAAAAATGGGAGTTGTCTGGGAGTTCCTTAAATTTGAAAAAAAGAAATTTTGTGAGCTGCAGAGATTTTCATGGTTACACTTTTCAGTTTTTGAATGTAACTGCAAAACTGGACTTTTATTTGTCTTTCGAGAAGAACTGGAAATTCTGAGCTTGTCATGGGATATTACCAGCTGCAAATTGAGAAAATCATTGCTGTAAAGAGGTCAAAAAGCCCTTGAGAGCCTTATTCATTTCCTCTTCCTCCACATGCTACAAACCAGTACTATTTATGAGCAGCTGGATGCTCCTGAGGATGCACAGGGATCTCTCCAGCTGCAGATGGACACTCTCAAATGCACCTGAGGGTTGCAGGTTACTTGTTCCTGCCCCAAACCAGAAACATTTCTGTCGGTCTTCTTTAGATCACTTCAGGAAGGCTAAACTCTTGTTTAGTGTAAACGTCTAAAAAAATGAAAAGCAAGTTGTTTCAGCACGAAGCAGGTCAGGGACTACTCCAGGTCCTCTGCCCAGCCTCCACAGTGCAGCATCTCGCCCAGTTCCAGGAGCATCGCATTTGGCTGCACGGTCTCCGCCTCAGCACAGAGTCCTGCCTCCCTCCACTAATATTTGAAAAATCGTTTGAAACAACATGGTCCCACAATAGATATTATGTGCTGCAGGACAGAAGAGCAAGTAGGACCCACATCTAGGGTGGCACCGGCTAAACATACAGCCCTGAGGCTGCAGCAGGTTGCAGAAGTGATGAAGTCACCAAGTGGAAAGGAGACAGAGAAGACTTGTGTCCTGGGATGATTTCTGAGGCCCTCAGGGCTGCTAATGCTTCACTCAATGCTACCACCCTGCCCTTTTAAGGTATGTTTGTGCTTCGTAACTGGGACAAAATAAAATGGAAAACTCACTTGGGTTCTTTTGTGGGAAGCTGGCAGTGCAACGTCCAGGTGCTCCTCTGTGCCACTGCGGATGGAGACATGCCCTGAAAGGGCATGGGAAGGATGCTTGTCCCACCTTCAGGCTCACTCTTGCAGGTTTCAGCAGGTGACTTGAATGAAACTAAAGGGCAATTTTCCCAGCTTCAATTGTATTTTGCTCTTTTGTGGAGTGGTAGAGCAATCATGACTTCACACGTTGCTGACAGGCGCCTCAGGGAGACACTGCCCTGCCATGGGGTAAGTCTTTCTTTGCTGGAATGATTCTTTCAACTCACAGTCCCTGGGCAGGGCTGAAGTTAAACCTTCAAAGCAGAAAAAGTGTTTTGCACCAGTGTGAAATTTAGCAGAGACTAGGGGTGTGGGTGGCTTGCCTCGGCAGCCAGCAGCCACTTGTCTCCTTCCCAGGGAGCGACTGGCAAGTCCAGCTCCTGAAACATACCCTGTGCCAGGTTTCAGAGCAACTGCCCAGGCTGATGAGCCTTCAGGAGATCCAAAACCAACCCAGGCATGTGGCAAGCTGCTGCTGGGGCTCAAATGATTCTGCTCGGTGTGCATCAACCAGGTGGGAGCTGGGCACAGGCTGGTACGGATGAGCAATCACATCCCACTCCCAGTGTTTCTCCTTTCTGCTCCAGCCTGTTCCCCCTCCTGACATGTGGACATTGTGTCCTTGAGACTGCATTGGGTTTACACGGCAAGGTTTTGGTAGCAAGGGGCTGCAGGGGTGATTTCTGTGAGAAGACACCAGGAGCTGCCCCCATGTTGGACCCAGCCAGCTCCAACTGGCTTCAAGATGGACCCGCTACTGCCCAAAGCTGAGCATCAGCATCATCAGTAAAGACAGTGGTTCCTCTGTAGCAATGTATTCAAGAAGGGATAAAATCCACTGTGCAACAGCTGGAGAGAGGTGAGAAGGTCTGAAAGAAACAGCCCTGCAGACACCAAGGTCAGCAAAAAAGAAGGAGAAGAGGTGACCCAGGCACCTGAGCAGATTCCCCTGCAGCCCGTGGGGAAGATCACAATGAGGCAGGCTGTGTCCGTGCAGCTTGTGGAGCTCCGCCCTGAGGCAGATACCCACCCGTGGAGGATGCCACACCTCTGCCTTCCTGCGGCAGGAGCCTGCTCAGCCTCTGAGGGGTAGTTTGGGAATCAAACTGCTGCCAGGAGCCTGCCCAGCTGCCATCGCGTCCTGCCCACACCTTATCATACAGGAAGGCTTGTGTGTGCCTTGTTAAACGATTTGGCTTCCCTTTCCGATATCCTCTTTGGGGAGATGGGCACTTCCCATTCTTCTGTGATTCTGTGGGTGCCTGAACACAGCAGGATGACCACAAACTGGGGCCGAGCACAGCTGTTGAGCAACTGCCACATCCCAGCCAGTGCCAGCCAGAGGTGTGTGGACCTGAGCCTGTCCCAAGCTGCAGATGCAGCTCAGGATTCTCTCATCACCCTGCCAGGGCTGCCAGGCCTGTGGGGCAGGAGAGCAGCTCGCGGAGGACAGGATGGATGCCAGGTCCTGTGGCTTCAGCAAGTGTCTGAGTGAGGGGCCACATTTCCAGTGTCTGGAATAACAGGGGTCCTCTGGGAGTCTCTGGACAGCTTGTGGTGAGGAGCTCACCAGGGAAACAGGCACTTGCTTTGACCCTTGGCAGTGGGTTTGAGCTTTCAAGTGATACTTTTATAAGCACAAATTTTGCCAGTTTAAAAAAAATTAATCATTTCAAGGTCCAGCTGGAGTCTGTGCCACCTGCATTCATGGTTGGCACCAGCCTCTCTGAGCAAACAAGCCTTGGATCAGCCAACAGTAACAGAACTATGATGTCCCCACCGTCTCCTTCTGCCACCCAGTGGTGTCCAAGGTTAAGGAAGACAACAGCAAGCACGTGTGATACTTCCTTTCAGCTCTTTCCCAGTTTACAGCTATTTTCAGCTCAGGGGAATTCCTGAGCCAGATGCGATTTCCCAGTTTCTCTGTATTTACACCCTTCAGTAGATCCCTACTCTCTGGACTTGTCAAAAGACTTCTCTTTGGTCACAGGCAAACCTCCAGCATCTGCACCACCCTCCAGCAAGGAGCTCCTGCCACCCCCAGAATGAAGAACTGCCTTTGTGTTGGTTTGAATTAGCTTGCCTCCTTCACTTCACCTGCTGAAAGACTTGGTGGTTCCAGCTCTCTCTGGCCTCTCCAGGAGAGTCTTGGGTTTGCAGACTCCCAGTTGTATCTTCTCTGGCTGGAGGGTCCCGCTCTCTTCAGATAAGGAAGGTCCCTTCCCACTGGAGTTTCTCAGGGACCCTATGGCCACCTGCAGACATGGCTCACCCATCCCTGCTGCTCCTTGTCCTCCCCTCTGCTCCTCAAGCACTGCCCTTGAAGCATCACGGGGGCAGGGTGAGCCCCTCACAGTCCTTGCTGCCACACTGACTGCACCCCACAGCCAGCACCTGCCCTGCATCCTGCCCAGGGGCAAGCAGGACATCCCTGTGGGACAGAGGCACGCCAGAATCCTGCAGGCTGGCCCAGACCTCTCAGATATTCCCTACAGCCACATATTTCCCATTGCATTAAAAAAAAAAAAAAATCCCAGCAATAAGAGCTCTGACTAATTTTATACCCGGCCTATTTTTCCCAGGCTCCTGCAGGATGAGGTTGGAGGAGGCACCTCACGATGTCAGTTCCCTCAGCAGCAAGGACAATGCTCACATGGCTGGGGTGCTGTCATACGTGAACAGGAGTGTGTGGGTTGACGTGGGGTGCACGCGTGGGCTGGAGTGGAGGATGTTGAGCCCTGACAGAGTTCATTGCCCACAGAGGGGATCCTTCCTCTTCATCTTGCTGGGAACTAAGAACCGAGTTGGGAAAGCAGGGGGCTCAGTGTGCAGGGTGTGGAGCACAGTTTGGCCCGGTGAGAGAACAGCCATGGTGTGAGCACAGCCACAGTGTGAGCACAGACAGGGTGTTAGCATGGACATGATACGAGCACAGACATGAAGTGAGCACAGACAGGGTGTGAGCACAGATGTGGTGTGAGCACAGCCACGGTGTGAGCATGGACATGATACGAGCACGGACGTGGTGTGAGCACAGATGTGGTGTGCATGGCTCCAGGACAGCCTGTCATAACGTGAGCATGTACAGCCCCTACAGTGCTGCTGTGCCTATGTGTGCCCCCGTGGCAGGGGGATTCTCCAGCAGTGCCTGAATCCTTGAGCCTCCTCCCAGAGCAGTGCCCTGAACACCGGCACACTGGTGTCTGTGCTGGTGTCTCCCCTCAGTCACCTGCCATTTCAGAGCGTTCGTCAGCGCGCTCTGGGGCTGTGATGGAGCAGCCCAGCAGCTCTTGCGCTGCAGCCAGGCTCTGTGGTGCCGTGCGCGTGGCCGGGGCAGGGTGGCTGTCACAGCCTGATGCTGGCACACGTCGGGGACAGGGAAAGCTGCCATCTGCCCTGCAGCTGGGCTGGAGGTGGAGGGGTGGTAAAAGCTGGCCTGGCCCTGCCAGACATCGCCCTGCGAGCAGGTGCCTTCAGCCAGTGCAGCCCCCGGGCTCGCAGAGGTAGGAGCCGGGTGCCAGCCCAAATTTGTGAGAGGCAAGAGGGGCCCTGGGGCATTGGAGTTCTGGACAGAGGACCTGGGAGAACAGATCCACATCCCAAGCTTCTCATGCAAATGCCCTGTGAGCAGGGAGAGCCACTGATCCTATTGGGAGGCAGAAGAAGGAAAAGCGTCTCACAGCCGTGGGAAAATGGTGGAAATCGGTGGAGAAACCACAGGGATTACAGATGGGCCCCAGGGCAGCACAGGTGACTTTGAGCTCCCACTGTCCCCAGGACACTGTGCAGCTCCCCCTGACTCCGCTGGTACAGCCAACCCGCAGGACACAAAGCAGCGAGGTGGTTTCTGTCAGTGTTGAATCTTGCCAGGTGAGCTGCTCCCAACCTCACAGCCCTAACAGCCTCAACTGCGCTGCCTTTCTTCCTAACCAAATGAAGTTTTGCAATATTTAGGTTTTCACAGCTGATGGGAGCGATGAAGGCTGAGAACTGTGGAGAAGAATAAACGCCCTCTCCTAAAAGTATTGCTCACAAAAGTTGCTTTTGTTTCTTTTTGTTTTCTTGGGTTTTTTTTGTGGTTTTTTTAAATTTTTTTTTCTTATTTTCCCCCCCCGATTTCATTATTTTAGAATGGCCAGGGAGATTTATGACTTTCTGGGAGTTGGCGGCAGTGCAACAGCCTACTCATCAGAGGAAAATGTGAAAAATGGCTGGGCCACAGAAACCCCTTTAGGAGTTTGGACAGAGAAGCAGAATGAGAGCTGACACGTCCAGGTGTCCTGGGTGATGCAGAGCATGGAGAGCCTTGGGGATGAAGCCACCCTTGCAGACCCCACCAAGAACCCCACTGGAATTAGCTGAGTGCCTCCGGCTGCCCTGGCCACAGGGATGGCCCTCCTTGGGGCAGCAGCCCTGCAGCAATGCCAGGGATGCTACCAGGGTGCTGGGCTCATCCATCCCTGTGGGACAAGTCTGGCCCAGAGCAGCGGCCGTTGGCACTGACCAGCCCCATGGCCACTGGTGAGAAGGCATCTGTATCTGTGTGAGAGCATCAGCACCCGGACATCTCTCACAAGCCCAGGTTATTATCTTCCTAAGACATCAATATTAAATATTTAATGATGAAACCATTAGATTATTTGGTTATTATCTTCCCAGCCCATCCAGTTGCACTTTGTCCAAGCTGGCCAGGGCACATCGCTCACAGGGGATGGGATGCTGAACTGAGACCCCAGCTTGGCTCCTGGTCTGTCACAGAGGGACATGGGACCAAGTCTCCCCTGCAGTGTGTTTCAGCCTGAAGACTAATGGCAGTTTTGGAAGATTTTAAGATCTGATGAAAATTCTGGAAGCATCCCAAAGAACTGGATGGGTTCTGCATGGCAGAGCTCATGGCAGCAGTATCAGGATGGGGCCATTTCTACACATGCCACTTAGAAACAGCTCTTCCATTTCAACTGGCCCTAAGTACAGCCGAATAAAAAAGGAAGTTGTGTTTAAAAAGTCCAAACCAAAATCAAAACAATACAAAATATTTTCATTTTGGGCTCAACAAAACCTTGGGGGCTGAGGTGATGTCTGGGTGTCTTTATTTAGTCCATAGGACAAAAAAGTCTATTTCTTTCCCAATATGACCAGCACTGGGAAGAGTGGGAGCTGTTCATCTTCAGTGGGAATGGAGAAAAGCCATTGTGGTTTGAGAGCCACTCAGTGCCCTTATCGAGATGAAGCAACCAAAATCCTGTGCAAAACCCTGCGGATGGGAACATCCTTCCTGCAGGCAGAGCCTGCCTGCACCTGCGGCACCTGCCATGCTCGGTCCTTGCCCATCGAGCCCGGCACTGCCCGTGGCACAACTCATCTAGAGCTTCCCTTCCCCTCAAAGCTCCATGTAGAACCACAGAATGGTTTGGGTTGGAAGGGACCTCCAAAGCTCCTCTAGTCAAACCCCCTGCACTGAGCAGGGACATCTGCAACTAGAGCAGGTTGCTCAGAGCCCATCACATCTCTGCTGGGGACCCCAAGTGGTAAATACAGACAACATTTTGCTGTGCGTGTGTGTGTGTGCAACAGCACGAGGAGGAAAGTCAGCACACACAGCTGGGGCGTGCTCTTAGACAGTGTGGCCAGGTGTTTCTCCCTAGCGTTGCCCTCCATCGCAGACCTGCCCAGGTTGCCCACGTGTGGCACTACCACCTGGCTCGGGGCTCTGTCAGGACGACAGTGTGGCCGGGAGGATCCCAGCGCTGAGGCAGAGCAAACTCACGTCATTTGTGACACCCTCCTGTCAGACGGGGTGACGTGTGTCCCCTTCACTGAAAGGGTTATTAAACATTGGAACAGCCTGCCCAGGGCAGTGGTGGAGTCACCAGCCCTGGAGGGATTTAAATGGCACATGGACCTCGTGCTTAGGGACACGATCTAGTGGAGAGCTGGTGGTGTTGCATCAAAGGTTCGACTGGATGATCTCAAAGGTCTCCTCCAACCAAAGATATTCTGTGATTCTGTGCAGTGCCCACACAGGGTTTGGAAGGGCCTGAGCAGCACCTGTCTCTCTGTGACAACTCCATCCTCACCCACAGGGAGCTGGTTGAAGGCTGTACCTGGGGATATGGGTTTCAGGAGCTCAGGCTGGGACTTTCTGTTTGCATTGTTCTGTCACTACTGTGTCTGAGCTCTGTCCTGTGGGTTCTTGTCTGTGGTGGTGGGCAGGATGTGCCAGTGCAGGCAGTGCAGGCAGCCCTGCTTGCTGCCAGGTTCTTGACAGGAAGATCTGATAATGGTTTCTTTTTTTTTCTCCCCAAGTAAAAGGGCCAAGGGACATTCCTATGGCCACCACGTCCCTACCTGTCATTCTCTTGGGCTTGCAGACACCCCCAGACCTCCTCCGTGGGCAGGAGTTTTCAATAACCAAAAGAAACCAAACCTGCCTGCCTGGATCTGTCTGAGGATGAGGTGTCCCTGGATGTCTGCAGCAGGGAAGGGCAGATTTGTGGGGTCCTTTGGACCCTTGCAAGGATGCCTTGGGAGAAAACGGGGGGACATGCACCCAGGAGAGGCTCCAGGGCAGCAGGACTCATGGCTCTCAGTGCTGGCCCCAGGATCCAGCTGTAGAGCAAGCAGAAGGCACCTGTCCTCCCTGCCTTATCTCCATGAGGCCAGAGTGCATCAAGACATGAGAAGGAATGGGTTGTTAAAATTGTGAAAGCAGGGAGTAGCCCAGGTTTCCTGCTGCAGGCGCGTGCTGGTCCATGTGCCCAGCCCTCATCTACAGCTGGGGAAATAGGCAAAGTAGTTAAACGGTGTTATCGGGTGGGTGGGCTCTGGTCACCCCCAGGACATGGTGCAGCCCAGCCTTCAGCACAGGCTCTCTACCTGCACAGCCATTTCTGCCCCTTCAGCTGCCTGTCCCTGCCTGGGGCATGGCCCTTCTTGGCACGATCCCATCTCTTAGGAAGGATGATCAGAGGTGCCCTGATGGCAGGGCAGGAGGCCACCTCCTCTGTGTCTGCACCCATCACATCAGTGCCCTCTAAAGGGACACTTTGGGACTAAGGGCACTCAAAATGCAGGCATAGTCCCCCCCCACAGGGTGCTGGTCAGGCCCCCAGCCCCCACTCTAGTCCCTGACAGCTACTACTCCAGGAGTAAAGAAACAGGGTGGCTATCTGCCACGGGCAGCTGGCTCTTTATGCAGTGTGGGGAGTAAAGCCACAGTCCCCAGGGCACCCAGCTGCAGAGTAAGTCAGGAATTTTGGGAGACCCACCCCGCCCTGTAGCACTGGGTCTCCCCAGGCAGCATCATCTGGCTTAAATCAACTGTACTCTGGCAGAGGCTCGTCTGCCTTCAGAGGCAGCAGGAGCACCAGCGCCAGGTTGGGGGTCACAGCTACAGGGAGACATCAGACCTAGCAGGACTCTGGAGCAGAGGCAGGATGCTGCGCTTGATTGCCACCGTGACAGAGATGTCCAGGGCACCTCGCACAGCTATGGTTCCAGCAGCCCCCTGGGAAGGAGGTGGGACAGTGCCATACCCTGCAGAGGGGAGTGCAGACCCTGTCCCTTGCCACCTGGGAGTGGATCTTTGCTCCATTGCCCCTCAGGTCCCAGAGGAAAACAAAACCAGCTGCAGCTCAAGGAGGAAGATCAAGGTAATGCTGCTAAGGCAAGAGGCAGTTTTATCTCCACCAAGAGGAGAAAAGCACTGGCAAGTGCCTGGGATACAAGCCAGGCTGCAGCAACAAGGCACAGGGATGGTCTGGAGCAAGAGAACACCAGCAAAGAGAAACCGAGGGGATGAGGTAGAGGTATCAGTTGTAGCTCACAGGCATGAGATGCACCAGACACTCCCTCAGTCAAGACAGGTCTGCACAGCCTGATCCTTATCCCAGTGAGGACCAGTCCCAGGACACAGGGCCTTCTCCAGGTCATCATATCCCCAAATTCATCTCCCAGAGATTTGCACTGGTGAGCACAGGACAGTGGGTGCAGCATGGGTGGGCTGACAGTACGCTGGGCGTGGAGCTGCTGCAAACCACCCAGGGCTTCAGGGACCCGTGACAGGCAGAGCAGTTTCCGACCCTGCGGCAGGGAAGAAAAGCAAAAGCACAAAATGTATGGGCTGTGGACCCAAGATGTGACTCTTTCTGCTGGCATTTGGGATAATTGCTCTGCTGGGAAAGTGCCCCTTCTCTAAAGGCGGTAGCTGGGCATGCAGCCCAGTCTCCAAGAGCGTGAGAAAGGCATGGAGCTGGGCAGGAGAAAAACTACAAATAGACCTGGGTGACCGGATCCTTCCCAAACTGCATGACTGAGGACACAGAGGTCCTGCATCCCCTAGGGCAGCTTGGGGGCTGGACACACCTCCAGGTTGAGCCCAGACAAGGGTCAAGCACATCCTACTCCCGCCAGCAGCCCCCCCATCAGCAGGGTCCAGCAGCGGGGACCCCCCATGCTGCCTCACTCTGGCACCTGTGATAAATGCCCCAGTAGACATGAGTGTGGACCCTGTGAAGCTGCATCTTGGTTTGACAACCTCAAGTACAGAGTGGCTGAGGTGAGGTGGGTCATCAGGAGATGCTCCAGCTGTTCCCAGTGTGGACCACATCTTCACTCACTAGTTCCCAGATGTGATCAGAGCCCTGAAGGTACATTCACAGAACTGCAAACCCAGGTGTAGCGGGAACAGAGCCTGTAGAGAAGATGTTCGCTCATGTGACCCAGCACACTGCTTACAGACCCGTCCACAAACCCAGCTTTCGCAGCTTCCGGACCACCACTTCAATGCTGCCAGTCCCCACAGTTCAGGATGCTGAAGAAGTGGTCACAGCCAAGTCACACCGGTGAGGGTCAGGCACAGGCCAGACCCATCAAGGACGCAGAAGCAGCACGGTCAGGCCAGGGAGACAGTGCAAGGCCAGCCCTGCAGCTCCCGGGAGCCCCCAGACTCAGCAGGCTCATCACGCTTCCAGAGCTCCCCCGCCACCCCAGCAGCAGTCCCACAGGAACCAGGCCTGGGGCCAGTGCTGCTGGACCACAGCCAGGACATTCCCCTGTGCTGGAGCAGCAGCAGCCGCGGGGCAGGGGCAGAGCTGCTCTGGCTCTGCACAGAGCAGCATTGAGCCGAGACAATGATCCTCTCTTTCCTTTGAGAGCTCTCACAGGCTCTGCATCTAAGCAAAGGCACGAAGTGGGAACTGAGGGCAAGTGTTGTGCCCCTCCTTGCCCTGTCTGGGACTCATGGCTACCCTAAGGACCACTTGAAAGAAGCTGCAGCAAAGGTCCCTCTCAGCTGCAGGTGACTTGTCTCAGATCCCCCTCCCAGCTCCACTCTAGCAGAGGAGGCACAGACAGCTCACCCCTGGAGGGCTCTGGTGCCAGTGCAGGGTCCCAGCTCACCCCACAGTGCTCACCCCAGCTGTGCTGAGGAGCTCCTCGTGCTCAGACCAGTTGTGCAACCTCAGCTCACCCCTCATCCTGCGGGACAGGACAATCAGGAACTTCAAAGCTCACAGCAGTAGATGGGCTGATTCAGGCAAAGAGACAAAAGGATAAAATAAATAGTTCACCCCACTTTATTATCCCTAAAGACCAATAACCCTCCTCATAAAGAGGGTCACTGTTAATTTAACCTCAGGCAAAACAGGCACTGGACACCAGGGGCAGAGATGGCAGGCACCAATGCCCAGGGGACAACTAACACCCCATTCCTGCAGACAGAAGACACAACAAGCCATGGCCTTGCTCCTCCTCCCTCTACCTGGAACTCTGCTGATCCTCACTCCAGCACAGGGCAGCAGGCACAAGAGTGGAGCAGGGACTCATGCCTTGCATTGAGCTTCTGGTCAAGACCAACCTCAAAGAGAGGAGCTGGATGGGACAGACAGCAGTGGGCAGTTAAAAAAAAAAAAAAAAAAGAATTGGTTTGCATGGTGCCCAGCCTAGGGCAGGGCAGGTTCGGTACCTTCTGTCCATCTCAGTGCTTTGTGCCATGGCCTTGTGCCAGGGAAGTCAGAGATGGAACAACCCTGGAGAGAAAGGTCCTGGTCTTTGAGCTGTGGAGGACCAAGCCTGCGCTACATGAGGATTCACAGGGATCTCCTATGAAAGTACCATAAATACCAAGTACCAAGCCACCATGGAAAGACATTCAGCTCAAGAATCATCACCAAGCCAGGTGGGAGGGAAGAGATGTAGTGAGATGTACCAGTCTAAACAGGACCCACGATTCAACTACTACCACCTCAAGAGATCTGGAGAGGGGTGCAGTTCACACTTGGCATGTCACCCCAGGGAGACAGTGTTCACCACCACGACAGGCAAAGCTGACATTTTTCCACTTGGAGATGTGCAAAGGAAAGAGCCCATCAGCCTCTGCTCCATTACCCACATTCAGTTAAATACAAAACCACATTCTAAAGCGCGTCTGTGAAATCAGGCTTGCCTCACCACCCTCAGGCTGTAGGGCATCACCTGTCCTTTTAAAGTCATGATGAAAAAAAAAAAAATCTAAGCCTGGCAGTCATAAAAAACCCAAACATTTTCCAGTTCAAGCCAAACCAAGGGACACAGAGGTGTCTGTCTCCATCTGCAAAGAGCCTGAACCAGCAGCTCAGGGGTACAGGCTGCCTTATTTGGGTTTATGGCTCACCAACTACAGCAGCCTGCAGATACGTAAACAGTGACTACGGCATCACTACTGCAAACTGGAAAGAGGAATTACCCCAGGAGGAGCACCAGCTCGGGCACTGCTCTGGCCCAGTACAGCGTCACTGGCAGGCAGAACTCAGGCGGCAAAGAGAGGCCAGGATTGTCCCGCTGGAACTTCAATCTTGCTCTCCGACAGTGGAACACGCAGGGGAACAGGCCATCCTTCCTGGGCCAGGCTTGCGTGGAGATGCTGGCTGGAGTGTTGAAGATGCATCATCTTTTTCTGAGAGCGGCCAGAATTCAGACCAAGTCAGGCCAAGGGCACAGCAGGTTCCACCCACGTGGGCAGCAGCCGTTCGGGTGTCGTGGGGCTGGGCCACACAGTCCCCACAGTCTGTTTAGAGATGGAAAAAGAGCAGCACAGCTGGAAAGCCCAGCAGCTGAGCAGTGCGGGGATCCTTCCCAGGCAGGGGTGGGGTCTCTTCCTCCCGCAGAGATGCCACCAGCAGCTCCAGACCTCGAGATACAACACCTGAAGCAACAGGTGCAGTGGGTTTTGGGCAAGAGTCTCACAAAACCCTCAGGGAAGCTCAAGGATGGGGAGTGGGGAGATGGGCACTAGATGAAGGTGGAGTCTAGCTGGCTGGTTTCGTGGCTATTGCGGGCACGAGCCTCAAAGAGCTGCTTGATCAGGGCAGATTTCTCCTGCTCCAACTGGGTGATGCGCTCGCTCTTGTTGGTCACCTCCTGCACAAGACAGAGGAAAATGCTGCTCAGAGTTGGAAAATGCTGGCATGTGCTGCACTGTGGGTGCTGGGATGTGAACCTCAGCAGCGACCCACCCCGGCAGGGGCTTCACGGGTGCCCTTTCCTCAGCAGTCCCGCTTGCAGGCCCCAGCCACAGCGTCTGCACCCTCTAGGGATCTGCATCTGTCAGTCTTTTTCCCTTCAGCAGGAATGCCCTGTTCCTGCCCATGAACCCTCACCAAGCAAACAGCTGGACACAGCGAGCACAGCTGCATGACAGGGGGTCTCCAGGTGCAGCCCACATGCCCTTCTCTGGGATGACCAAGGCTGGCCAAGCTGAAGGAACACTTTCCACTACCTTGTATTCCTTCCCTGGCCATATCCCACCCCTCCCCCTCTCCAAGGGGATCTCCTCCCCCTGTACTCCCACTGACCTTGGTGAGAAGCCGGTTTTGCTCCTTCAGCATGTTGATGGTTTGCTGGGAGCCTGCTGAGGCTGGGGATGCCATGGGGACCAGCCTGCTCAGAGCTGAGGAGGGGTTTGCTGGCTACAGAGAAGATGAAAGGAAGGAATGAGACACTGAGTCTCCTTCCCAGTGGCCCTCCCCAGCCTCTTCCAAGGCCAGAAGCTGTTCCTGCGGTGCACGGGGAACCGAGAGATGCCCAGCACAGGATTAAGATCCCAGCACAGACCATTGCAGGGTCTCCAGCAAGGTAGGCAGAGGTGGGAAGCATTCCTGCCAGTGTGCCCAGCTCCTGCCAGGAGTCTGGTGGGACAGCAACCTCCAAGAGGGCTACCTCAGCAGGATTTCCTTATTCACTTGACAACAGCTACACCTTTTTGGGGGAGGCACCCCTGCCCGTGGCAGGGAGGTTGGATGAGATGATCTTTGAGGTCCCATCTAACCTAAGCGATTCTATGATCTCCTTTAGTCTCATAAATGCCTTGATCATCCACCAGCTGTCCTGTCCTCTTGGCCATCCCCACCTCACCCACAGAGCCAAGTCACCTCACCAGACCCTGGGAAACTCTGGCAGCTTCACTGTCAGCCAAGTCACCAGTGTGAGGGGTGGACAGGATGGGTCCCAAGCTTGTGCAACTACAAGATGCTAATCTGCTGCTCTCACCTTGCTGACGGTGGAAAGGAGGTCACCCAGGCAGCGGTTAACTTCCTGCAGCTTGGGGCCCAGGCACTCCAGGTGGCTCTGGCCACCCTCAGGAAGGAATTCCTGGGGGATGAGGAGGAAGAAGAGGCTGGGGGTTACCATGGGCCTGGCTCTAGGTCCAACCAAATCCCAGCCCATTTCTCCAAATCCACAGATCAGCCCCAGACCCTTCCAAGCAGACAGGTACCCCAAGAAGAAGCTCCAGACTCACAGCACTGGTTTTGTTCTTCCCCAGCAGCCTCTGGCGTTCCTGCATGAACTGGATGTGGTGATGATACCATTCCCGGGCACGTTCTACCAGCTCCAGACCCTGTAGCAGGAAATCCTTCTCCTGTTCCAGCTCCTTCATGTGCTTCAGCTGAAGGACAGAGCGCACAGAGATGTCACCCCGCTCCTTGATGAAGCCTCGTCAAGCTGAAGAAGCCAGGAGCTGGTTTCTTCACTAGGTGTGGAGGGACATGGATGTGAGTAGGGATCTTAGTCCCTCTCCCGATAAGAAGATGCAGAGGAGCAGGCTGATGGCTGCTGCCTGATGCTGCTTTGGAGGAAGAGTTCTCTGGTTTGAGAGAACAACTGAAGCAGGCAAAGGACAATCAGGCCACCTCCACTCTCCTGCTCTGCACTACAGAAGCGGGTTTCTCTGCCTCGTATTTATCCAGGGATGCAGCAAGAGCAGGGCCTGCAGCCACTCCCTAAGTCCCCACAAGGCTTCAAGCGTCAGCAGCAGCACAGACATGCACAGCTTTCGCAAAGCAGTGAGCAGTGGAGCTAAATGTGCTGACTGGAAGCTGGGGCAAAACCTGCAGCCCTTTCCCCACTGCTCTGCTCCCTGCTTTGTTTCAGCCCTTGAGGCACCTCCAAGCTGAGCAGAGCACAGTGCTGAGTGAACCTGTAAGGCTGGCAATCACCAGCATCACCTGGAGGGGGACAGGGGGACCTTTATGTACTGCAGAACTGCTACGAGAATATCTGGGGCTCCTGCACCCACACCAGCCCCCTGCCGGGGAAAGGACCCTGCGCTGGGTCACAGCACAGCCAAGGCTGCCGGAGGGCAGGACAGCACTGGCAGGGCTGGGGCAGAGGTCTGTGCCCCAGGGTACCTGGGGACCCCTGTTCCACTGCCACCTTCTCCTGTTACCCCTTGGCACCGCATTGCCATCAGCTATCACAGAGGTGGTGGGAGAAGAGGGGCCATCCCTTGGGAACAGAGCAACTAATGCAGCCAGGGCTCCCACTCCCCTTCTCCTGACCGGTGCCACCAGACTCCCCCAGCTCCTGCCCCTGTGTCTCCATGACAAGTGCACAGGAGCTCTTGCCTTGCTGCCTCTGCCACAACCCAGCATGGCATCCACCACAGACTGGGCTCCAGGAAAGTATCCTCCAGGCATCAGTGGGACTTTGATCACCCATAAGCTGCTGGATGCTCAGGAACCAATCCTGCTGCTTTGGAGAGCAGCTGGAAGCGGGTAATTCAGCTCAGAAGGGACTCTGAACAGACCCCCACCACAGAGGACAAGTGAGACCATACCAAGACCTTCAGGCCACCAGCACTTCCTTGTCCCCACTACCAGCCCCAAAGCCTCCCAGCCACCCTTTACACCAGGCTGCTCTGGCTCCCGCTGCTCCTAGAAATGCCATTTGCAACATGAGAACCCCAACAGACATCCCCCATCATGCCTAGATGGACAGATGGACCAAAAGGAACATACCCACAGGAAGAAGCGCAGAGCCTCAGTGCTATGCAGGCTGTTGCTGAGGGGCACGAAGAAGGTGCTGTACATGGCAAGGACCCCCACCCAGCTCGGGCTGCAGCCTGAGACTGCCCGGCCTGCGCTGGTCCCACCAGGCATGCCAGCCTGCGCAGTGACCGGAGGAAGATGCAACATCCCACAGAGCAGTGGGACAGCACCAGCCCTGCTGAATGTGGGGACAGACGGCATCCCATTAGAGATGTGATGCTCTGGGGGCAGAAGCAGCTTCTGGGGCAGAGCATTGGACTTGGCAGGTGCTACCCAGGGCAGAAGGGGAGGGGACAGTGCTGTACCCTGGGCTGCCTACACAGGAAAGTGCTCAGCCTCTCACAAAAGGTCTCATCCCAGCTATGCCCTGTGGCCACGGGGAAATCAGGCCGATCGATGACAGACTGGCTGAAAACTACCAGCTGAGCTGCCACCAGCTGTGGTGGTGCAAAGGGGTTCTGGGCTGCAGCTCAGCCCCACACATCCAATGCTGCTCAGGTTGAACTGGTCGCAGTGCGCCCCAGGATGCAGGACAGGTACCAGCGCTCCCAGCCACCAGGCTTTAGACACATCAGCCTAATCACAGCAGAGTGCAGTGATCCCAGCATCTGGGGGGAGGTGACAGCACAGCCCTGCACTGGGATTCGGTCCTTGCTGGACTCAGATCTGCTCCAACCACCTCTGTACGCTCAGAAGTGGGAGTAGTACCCAAGAGCTCTGGCTGGGTGCCAGGGAAGGCTTCTCACCTGCAGGACAGTGACAACCACTCCTGTCTTGGGGGAGCAGCACTGAAAGCAGAAGGGCAGTGCAGCACTTGGGTACATGGGCAGGAGGATCTCCTTCCTACCACCCCTACAACAACTTGTTTAAACAGAGGAAAGGGCAACAAAAACCCAGAGTAAGAGTGCTTGGGGCAGAGCTGGGAACAAACCACAGCTCTCAGCTAGACACACTGGCCACCAGCCCCTCCTCACCAGTACCAGGCAGGACCTTGAGCTTATGGCAGCGATGGGCTCCAGCCTGAAGCCACATACACAGGGAAAAGCCATGCCAGGGAAGGAGGGGCCTTCACCTCTACAAAATAGCAACTCCCAGCCACAAAAACCCTGAGAACCAGAGACCCTCAGCCCTAGATGTGCACATCTGCATTTACTACTCCTTGCCAGCACCTCTCAGCAGAAACCCCCTCAGCCCAAGAGCACCCCAGCCCTCTGCGTGGCTGCAAGCCCAGCAAACCACATGTGCACAACGCCCGCTCCTCAGGCCAGAGGACAGTGCATGTTCTGTTGCCCAAGGCTAGAGCCAGGCTGTAATCCCTGCTGCCTGCACCACTGGTCAGCCCATCTGGGCTCAGGGAGCTGGGTGACACCAGGGTGCAAGGAGCAGAAGTGACAGAGGTGACAGTCGCAGCCTTGGCAGCAGCTCCAATGCTACCTAGAGCCAATCCCACCAATCACTCACCTGTAGGCTCTCTTCCTAGAAAAAATTAGCTTGAACTTGTAGGAAACATGCCCAGGCAGCTTCTCCATCATACTTGGGAGCAGCACATATCCCTCCATCCAGGCAACCTGTTCCGAGCCTCCATACTCAGGGATGAAGAGAAGGGAGCAGATCTTTCCATCCTGGGCCGCCCAGCTAAATTTAGTGCTGGTTTCTCTGCATTACTGGCAAAAAGTCTCTCAGGTGGCAGGAGGATCAGCATTCTTGGGCCTCAACCTACAGAGAGCATCTGGCAGGGGACACCACTGCTCATCAGTGCAGAGTGTACCTCAGCTTTGCTGGAGTGCTTGAAAGGCCCAAAGATCCCATACACCTACACATTTGCCTTTTTCTGCTTAAGTTTTTACCCACGGGGAAGGCACCTGTGCAGCCAGACGCTGGCTTCATGGGCCGACCCCCCTCCGAGGGAGGCAAGGAAATATGGTTCTCCTCCCCGTCCAGCACAATTTGGGACAGAAAGCATCTTGGAAGTAACAGCAATACTGTAAGTACTTGGAAATAACAGGAGTAACCACGTACATCAACAGAGCTCTGTACCTGAAACAGTAGGATCTGCCTGACCTACCAGAGCTGACACATGCAGGAAGGGCAGGGGGGAACCCCAGCCCAAACAGAGCTGGTGTCAGCAATGAGGGACCCCTGCAATCCACCTTCCTCCAGGGACCATGGGCCCCTTTGCTGGAGCTGTGGCAGGACTGTCCCCTTACCATGCTGAAGTCCACGCCATTGGTGATGGTGTGTCTCCGGTGTTCTGCACGTCCCCTCTGATGCCTTCGACCATCCCCAGTCCCTGGGTGGCCGCCATCTTCCTGGGACTGCCCAGCAGCCTTGGCATCACCACCTGTAACAGAGGAAGGCATGAGGCCACCAGCTGCTCACACGGCCTGTTCTGCAGGATTGGCTGCAGGGTGGGGTTGCAGACATGTGTGGCAGCGAGAAACTGAGCAAAGTATCAGCCCAAGCACCTGCTCACATCTTTCTATGGGCAGGACAGGTCTTAGCAACAACTTGCTTGCACCAGGCCAGCAAGAGACCTTGGCGGTTATCTCCTGTAAAAAGCAGGCAGCTTCCAGGCAATGTTATTTCAGTCCCAGCATGGATAATTAAATCATTAGTGAGATTGCATACCCTGGTCCCGTTCTCACGATACCCCTGGTTCTTGCTCAGGTGGCAGAGGCTCTGCCAGGAACCCAACTGCTCCTGAAGGCAGCTTGAGCTTGATGATCAGCTAGACCATGCAGACACGTGTGTATCCCCACCCCCATGTCTGTAGTCTAACCAGAGAGTAAAGCAGACCACAGGTTTTCCGATATTTTATTAAAATTCCAGTATCCTATCTTGCAAAAGACTGACCTACTACAAGCACATGACACTGGTGCAAATCTGCACATAACCTATTTTTGCAGATTAAGTTCATACTGGCAGGTTTTAGGCTGGATCAGACCCCTCCTGCCTGTGCTGCCCATACACCAGGGCAGGTACTGCCTGGGCACCTGCAGTGAAGTCAGCATGAGCCCCGTGCTGCTCGCCCTGGAGAAGGGCGGCCCTGGCCCTGTGGCCACAGCCAAGCCAGCTCAGATCCTGGCTTCTGGCTAAGCGCTGCCCTGAACCGCGGCACCGGGGCAGTCGAGGGTGCAGCCAGCACCCTCCCCAGACCTGCCCTGACAGCACGTCTGCTGCGCCTCCCTTCTTGTCCCGGTCCCCTGCCAAGTCTCCATCAGACCCTACCTCATGCTATCCCCTGGCACTTGCAGATCACCCCGCTTCCTGGCACACCTTTCCTGCAGAGTTTCTTTCCCAACCTGGCTTTCAAACAAGCAGCAGGGAGGCCAGCAAGTGAGGGCAGGCAGTGAGGCAGCTGTGGAAAATGTCTCCTCAGGACTGCTCCCCATTTATTTGCCAGGCACCCCCACCCATCATCACATCCTTCTCCCACCAGCTGGCCACGTGCCAGCTCCCACAGCTGCCTGCCATACGTCTAGGATGGTCCCCGCTGTGTGGGCACAAAGGGTTGTGAATGTCAGGACAGGGCTCTTAGCATTGCTCTGGGATGGCACATCACTGCCCAGTGTTTCACAAGTCTCCTCAGCCAAACAAATGGACACAATTGAAGAGGGATATGGCACAAGATAGGGCAGCCATGGCTGCAGGAACCACCCTTCACCTTGAAGGCAACAAGGTCTGGGAGAGTTTACCATACTGAGGCTGCCTGCACTGACACATTTTCACCAGTTTTGCAACAGGAGCTGGACTCAGGTTCATGAGGCAGCACACAACTCTACACAAGCACCTTGCTCAGCCTGTCACTTTGTGTCACTGGGGAAAGAAGCAACCACAGGCACAGGAAAACACCCCCTTTCTGGTCCATCATGGCATCCTGCTTCTCCTACCAGCAAGTGCTCCGGCCTAGACAGGTCTCCAGCACATCAATAAACACAAAGTCTGATATCACTCATTCATCTGTTTTGCCAATGATCCTTGGTTTCACAAACCCTTATCTACCTGGGAGGTAGCCAGCAAGATGGGTGCAACCACGCACATGTTCTCCTAGCAGGCCTGTAGCACCATCCTGCTTGGGAAGCTGAGGAACAGCCCCAAAACCAAGGGTAGCTTCAACAGGCACAATCCCAAATCAAAGGCAGGAGAACCTCAGAGAAGAGCTGCAGGGCAGAAACAACATGTTAAGTTTTTGCTGCTGTTACTTGGAAGTGCCACGTTGAGCTGAGCTGAACCTGCGAAAAGAAGGTGCTCCCTGTGCACCTAAGCTGACAATGTGGTGGCTAAAACAGGACCTCTGCTAATGAGCTGGGACCAGTTTTCCTTAGGCAAAGAGCAGAACCAGCTCACCGGAGGCAGACGAGATCCTGCCATGAGATATGGGATGGTCTCCTCCCTCCCAGAGCCCCTCTGCTCCTGTGAGGCACGAGCCCAGCATCTGCCAATCTGAGCAAGTGCCCAGGCTGGAGGAGACATCTCATGATTGTTTTACACATTTGCACACTTGTCCTTGGCAATGGCCCAGACAAGAACAGCTACCTACAAATCTTCCCCTCTCCCCTGCCAGGGCCTCCAGTTCTCCAGACAGCTGCTCAAGTCAGGCCAGCCCAGCAGCAAAAGCCAGCGCTGTGCTGGGGAGATGGCAGTGCCCAGGGCCACCACAGGCTTCCTGGGCAAGGCACTTTCTGCTCTGTGTCTTGGCCTCCCCAGGTGCCAGTTCACAGGGGAACCAGAGGTGTAAACACCCCCAACACCAAGAGGCTTGGACGCTGCTGTGACAGACCACCTAGACCCCAATGGTAGGGAAGCCATCATGGTGGCTTCCAGGCCTTGTGACCTCTACTGCATCAGCCTCACGTTGATAGCTCCCCAGAGACTGTGGCTGGTACCCAGCAGCAGCTCATGGGCTGCCTCAGCACTGCTGAGCTCATGAGACCTTTCGAGAAGCTGGAAGCTGATGGTGAGCAAGCACTTCTTCAGAAGCACTTCTGCCCATATACTAGAGGAGGTTTAGTGGGTGAAAGGGGAAGGAACTGCCATCCTCCTTGGCTCGCTACACCCCTGGACATGCCAGGAGGATCACCTTGCCACAACCTCTACCATCTTGCCATGATTCACATCCAAATCACCTCTGATGCATGCAGATGCCTCCTAGACCTGAAATCAGAGCTAGAGTGGCATCCTGTGAGCACCTCCTTGCCTTAAAATACAGACAGAGCGTTTCCTCAGACTCTTTGCAAGTTGATGAGCATGGTTACACCATCTCACTGCGCTTGGTTGGCTTCTTACAGAAGCCACCTCATGCAGCTGGAGGCTCAGAGTAGCTTTGAGTCCAGATGATAATGGAAACAGGGCTTCCTGGACCTCTGGGCAGCTCTCAGCAACCAACATATTTCTCCGGAGCGAGAAAAGCTGTGTCCTGCCACGACAGTGCCTGGCTACCTCACAGCCAGTTGAGGAGAACATCTACCTGTTCAACCACACTCTGGGAAACTCTCTGCGGTGGAAGGGACCTCTGGGCAGCTGTGCAGGATCTGGAGCCAAAAGAAATAGAATAACTCTGAGTTATAACATTTGTGAGGCTGTTGAATCAACCCGAAAATCAGGCCTATTGCCAGAATACAGCCCTGCACTGCAGGAAGCTGGAAGCAAATACTAAAGCACTAACCCTACCTGCAGGCGCAGGACCTGAGTGTAACACCAGCCTGTAATGGAAAGATCCTCATCAACCAGAAAGTTGCTGGAGTCATCTGCTCACTCCCTTCCAGGGCAAAGCTTTCAATTTGCTGCTACTTACCAAGCAGGATTTTTTTTCAGGTTTTTCCAGATTTACACTCTTGACAATAGAAGAACCAGCCTGCCTAATAATATTCCTCTAGATGAAGCTCCAGTGATTAGTCTTGAGGCAAAATGGAAAGCAGAGAATCTCAGCCATGCCTAAAGTTTCTTCTCCACCCAGCAGAAGGGACTGGGAGGGAGAAGGTGGGAAGAGAGGAGAAGCAAATCAGCCCAATTTTCCCAGAGGAAGCCATCACACTGAAGTGTTAAAATAACAAAGCTCAGCTCCTCACACAGACCTTTGTGTCTGTAGATCTCAAAGCACTCCACAAATCTAGATAAAGGATTATTATCCGTACGAGGTAAGTCCAGAAGCCTGGTTTCCTTGTAAGGTCTCCCACTGATTGGCAACAAATCAAGATGCCAGTGAAATAGTCTCCCCCTTGCCAAGGTCAGATGCCAGACAGAGGTGGAGGCCCTGGCAGGCCCAGCACAGGGATCTCAGGTCCTGAGGAAGGGGCAGAGCCCACAGGGACCTGTCAGTGAGCTCTGCAGACAGAGGCTGGCCCCCCAGACAGCGCTTCAGGACAGCAGAGCACATCTCCCCGATGCAGCTTTCCCATTTAACTATTGCCCAATTATTTATTATTGTAAATTGTGCCATGGAATTATCTGAACAAAAAGAGTTGGATGAGGTTTTGCTATTTTTTTTTGTCCCAAGTGTGAATGGCATCGTGAACCAAGACTTTCTGCGGGCACACCCGCAGCATGGAGCCCACCCGAGCACACGGCCGCTTCGTGACCGCAGCTCTTGCTGCGGCGAGCTCGCTCGGCTCTCGGAGGTGACCAACTGCAGCACCCATTCCCCGAGGAAGGTCACCGACAGACTTTGCGCCAGGGGACAACCACGGCCACGTTACAGTAAATTCTTCTTGTCACCGCTATAAACACACAAGCGCCCACGAGAGGGGAGGTGGAAGAGCAGCACTAACCCGAGGTGGAGAGCCGAGGAACACGCTCGCCGTCCCGGCGTAGCCGTGGCTTGGCCCAAAGCCCAACGAAGCCAAAATTAACAACAGCGGTAACTTTGGCGGAGTTTTACTTCAAGCCTACGGGAAGAGCTCGCTAGTTTAAGCCCAGAGAAGGGAGCGCGTCTGCGCNCCCGCAGTCCCAGGACGAACCGCTCGAAGGTGAGGTACCCGCTGGCCGGCGCCGCCCGCCGCAACCCCTCCATCACCCCGGCGGGCAGCTCCCGGGCTTCCGCTCCCCGCCAGCGGGACTCGATCTCCCGCAGGTGCACGTAACCCCGCCGCCGGTCATCCAGGATGTCGAAGAGAGTCCGCAGGCTCTGCAGGAAGACCCGGGGAAGACCCTCGGTACCGGCGGAGAGTGTCCGGTCGCCTCGCTCCGGGGCCATCCTTGC
>VWZK01018593.1:12558-82007 GCA_013396935.1 Baryphthengus martii | reverse complement strand
GGTGCTGGGAGGCCGGCGCGGCCCCGCCGTGTCCCGCAGAGCCTCGGGCGATGCGGCGACCGGCACTGTGCCAGGCGGGGTCCCGGGAGCAGAACCGTAGCACCTTTTCAATGAGGCCCGGCATCCCGCCGAGCGGCACCGTGTCGTGTCGGGCTGGGGAGGCGAGGAGGGCGGGGTGGGGAGAGATCTGGGGTCATGGCTGTACCGCCGGGCTCTGACATAGGCAGCCCGATACCTGGTGCACGGCAGGGGCTGCTGAGGCCCTTGCGGCTGAGACGTTGAATTTTCACTCTTAGAATCACGGACGGGTTTGGGTTGGAAGGGGCCTTCAAAGGTCATTTGGTCCAAACCCCTGCAGGGAGCAGGGCCATCTGCAACTAGAGCAGGTTGCTCAGAGCCCCATCCAACCTCCCCTGGAATGGTGCCAGGGATGGGGCAGCGACCACCTCTCTGAGCAGCCTGTTCTTAGCTGTTAAATACACTGGCTGGAGAGCACGTGGTCAGCAGGACACGGGATAATGCTGTGCAGGGAACTGCACTGGGTCATGCCAGTAGTCTCCCAGATCACTTATGGATGGGAAGGCAGGTCTGGTAGTGTGTGGCTGGTGCAGAACCCCATCCAGGCTGTGCTATGTGCGATGCAGGAGGGAGCTGACATCTGGGAGCAGAGCAAATGTGTAGGATGTAAGAAGCCTAAGATAGTCCAGCATCCTTGTTTTTTGGAGCTTGGTAGATGTTGGTGTCTTTCCCTGGTCACCCTGTGGACACCTGAAAGACAGGGGTGATGAGGGAGGTGGTGCCTGGATGTGAGATCCTGTGCTCCCCTCCCCCTCCCCCCCCGCATGTGTCATACACAGACATCCCGTGGTTTTTCCTAAGTGCATGCTGCTTTATTTAAATTCAGATGTGTCTTTTCTCCTTTATAAACTTAACAGTGGTGTTGCAAAATAATCGTAATAAAAAAAGGAAGCCAGACAAAACCAGCAGCCATCAGAGAGACCCGTGCTTAAATTGTATAAAGTGGCTTCACAGCCCTGACCTACCTGCCAGCGAAAAGGGAGATGCGGTTGTGTGGCAGGAGGGTAAAAATTCCCAAACAAAAGCAAAAGTAGAAGTGGCAGGGTCACAGGGCAGGGGAGTTTTTCTGCCATGTCAGGCTCCACTGGTGGGGCTGAGCAGCGATGGAGGGAGCAGGAGGAAGCCGGTGACCCAGGCGCCACGTGTGCTTGGTCCAGCTGGAGTTTCCACCAGCTGTGCTCATATCGCCAGCCCACAGAGGAGGGTGTCAGTGCCTCGCTGGCCCCACTGCGACCACCCGGACGTAACTGGTGGCGTTTGGTAGGGGACCAGTTTGGATGGTGGTCGCTGCCTCTTGCTTGAGAGTGTCGTGGTGTGGGAGAAGGGAACCCACGAATCCTAAATAGGTTTAGGTCAGGGCCGCACAGTTAAATTAACTATTTGACCAAACTGGGTCCTTTGTCTCCCGCCGTGCCAGGCCGGCGAGGAGCCAGCATGGCTGCCTTGTGCCGCTGGCTGCGGCAGCGAGGGCAGGCAAACTGCGCGGGGCTGGCCCCGCTTGCTGCTGGCGGTGCTCACAGGGGTCTAGAAGGTCTGGTGCAGGTGAGACCGCTGGCTCCTCGAACAAGGCACCTAGCCCTGAAGTCCAGGTGGCCCTGAAGTCCAGGTGGCCCTGAGCCACAGCAGTCCTGCGGGCAGCGTTTCTTGGTTTCTACCCTGAGAGGGGGATGAGGTCCTGCTCTGCCTGCGGTTTGGTTTTATGGCTGCGGTTAATGCTGGAGACTCGGGTTTATTTCCTGAAGCAGGGCTATCGGGAGTAAGACTTTGTGCCGCCAAAGCCAGGCAGCGCTGGTGTCCACGTGTCCCTGCAGAGCTGGCATTGGCAGCACAGGCCTTGCTGGGGTGGTGGGTCCCTGAAGGGATACAGGCTGCTAAAGGCTCTTGTTTCCAGTGAGCTACTTGTGGTGCCGAGCTGGGCGAGTCCCGAGCCGCTGCTCGACCTCCCTGAGGCAGCACAGCAGGTACAGCCCTTGACTGTGGGGTCAGGGTCCCCCGAGCTGAACTCTGTGCTCTGTCCCTGTGTGTCTGAGTTGCCAGTAGCTCCCACCTCCACTGCGTCCTCTGTGAAGACTGAACAGATGAAATTATGTCTCCTCCTTTCCCCTTCCCTCTTTTCTGTGATAAAAAACGATGGTTAAAAGAACCAGGCAACTCAGTCTTGGGAACACCCAAGATACTTTTTTAATAGTTAAAACATCAAACATCATAGTTATCTTCCAGACAATAAAACAGCCTGGTCAGATTTGCTTTCAGGTCTTAAAGACAAACATTGAGTGATCACATTTTCTAGGCAGCCTTAGAGGTGATGGTATAAATCAGGCTTAGGCGCTTTTACGTTCTGTAAATGCTTCATTAATGAAATCTAAATCTTGAGCGTGGGCCACAGCATCGCTCCCCTTTCATCAGAGGGTTTGATGAGCCGTCCTGGTTGGCTGACTGCTCTGCAGAATTAAGGGGTTTAGGGGTTTTGCTTTGTTCTTCTTTTGCTGACTGCTGTTGTAATCGGGCAGATGCGCCTGTTCAGCAGGCGAATTCAGTCTGTTCTTGCAAGATCAGTCTGTTCTTCCTGCAAAATCTATTTCTGGTGTTTTACTTTCTATGCAGAATAAGATTTAGTGCAGCATTGGTGGATATCTAACAACCAACCCCTCTTTGCCTTTGGTTGAGCTGTTCATGTTTCATATGCTGCAGAAAATAAAGTGGATGTTTTTTAAGAGAGGTAAATATTTCAATTTACTGCAGGAATGTGCAGCAAGATGAGTCAGTTGCTATGAACTTTAATTGTGAATTTTAGTAGTTTCATAGTTCTGCAGTTGGGAAGACAGAGCAAAACCTGCTTAGTCAAATTTTTTGGGGTATTCATTTTCACGGTGACCTAAGACCAGAAACTTGGAAAAATTCTCTAGTAGTTGTAGGCTTGCACTGTAAATATTGGGAATGCCATAAATGATGGGAAGGAGCAACCCTTGCTGGGTTTTTCACATGTGTCATGGTCAGCCCTCTCCTGGGATTATTACCCCATCGGTCTGCTGGATTTTGGGCATCGGTGGTATTGCTTTGGACTTGGGTTCATGCTGCTTAGGTCGAGGTTTCAGTCCCGGCAGTGAGAGACCCCTCTGGGAGGAGGATGTGAGATGCCAAATCACCCTTGGGCAGATCCCATCCTCTCATCACTGCGTGGAAAGCTTCTGAGACCTGCCATCTTCTCTGGGACATGCCCATTTCAGTGGGGTGACACCAGCCCTGGCACCCTGGTGTCATGGGCAAGGCTCACAGCCACTCGCGCTGGATGCTGCGTGGCAAAGTGGGACCTCACAGGCTTTTCTGAGATGGGGTTTGCTCCAAAGCTTCATGTGAGTGATGCCTGTTGGTCACAGTTTGTTGCTGTGCGCAGGCTTCTACTTTGAGCTTGGTGGGATGTGGCCTGTCACAGAAGAACCAGAGTGTACGCGTGTGTCGGTGCGAGCCAGCGGTGCCCCGGCAGGGATGGAGCGTGGCCAGGGCAGGACTTGAGCCACTGGTGAATGAATCTTGGTGGCACCCCAAAGCAGCACGCCTTGTGCTGCAGTAAATGAGACCGGCAGATTCCAAGTTCAGACCTCAGACAGCTTTGGGTTAGATCAGAGTGAAATACTTTAGTTTAAACAGCTTTTTTTTTTTTTATTTATTTAAGAGGTTTTTAAAATGGTTTTATTGACCATTTGAAACAGAGCAGTTTGGAATTGTCTCGTGGGGGAACTTTATTTTAGATTATTTTTTTCCGCCATAAATTCTTCCCTCGCTTAATTTTTCTTTTTCCACTGGGACATTGCGGGTCACGTTTGACGAAAGGAGCCCGCCGGCCTGGCATGGTGCTGCCCCACTCACTTGTGGGAGGCCAAGTGGAGAAGCTCCGTGCCGCAGCCCCGCAGTGAGCTGAGGCGGGTGCTGGGCGAGTGCTGTGAAGGACTCGGCTTTGGAGTGTGGGCAGTGCCAGGGGGGCAGTTGATGGAGATGAGCGGTAAACCCGCTGCAGCTGCACCGTGACCCGGTGCCTCGCTCCTCCTGCTCGGTGTTTTCCATACCTGGAGAGGTCCTGAGTGGGACAGGGCTGAGTACTTTGGCTTTGCTAACCACCTGCCTTAGCCCTCAGCTTCAGTCCAAGGCTGTTCAGATCTTCAGATTTGCTTTCCTGGGGGGCTGCTGGTCTTGATGCTAAAGGAAGGTTATGCGTTTCCTTTGCTGCTGCTGCCCTCCTGACCCTCCTGACTGGTGCTGTGGGGCACTGGTGTGGCACAACTGGTGCGGCTGTGAACAAGACAGGTTGATTGCATCCTAGGAAAGTAGCTAGAGCCCACTCGATGGTGATGTGTGTGTGTATATATATAACTATCTCTCACCATCTTTGCTCCTCTGCCCGGTAGGATGTCCTCACTGGGCTTTCTGGCCCTGCAGAGCTGCGTGTGGCTGTCTCACACTGCTCTCTGCTGGTCCTGGTTCAACCCTGAGCCCTTCCCAGCGCTGGGTCCCTGGGCCTGTGTCCATCTGCTGTGGTTTTTAAATGCTGGAGAATTACTCATCCAGTCTCATCCTTGGCCGTAGGAATGGCAGCAAGTACCCTCTTGCCGGTGTTCATGGCCAAAGGCTTTTCTTTGCTCAGACACTGCTTTTTATCTTGCTTTGAGAGGCTTAGCATTGCTGTGGAGAGGGCAAGATGAAGCTTGCTCAGGGACAGACTGGCCAAGCGAGAGGCGTTTCTCCATGGAGCAGCGAGTCAGCTCCTCATGCTGGTTGTGCTCAGCAGGACCATGACAGTTGTTACTCTTTTTCCTGGGATGAAGCAGTGGAAGGGTACAGGCAGGACCAGTGCAACTGTATCCTCGCTTGTGGTGACACTCAGGGCTTTGACTGCAGCTGGCACTGTTCTCTCCCTACCCTGCCCCAGGACAAGGGTGGCTGCCCCAACTGAGTGACCTGAACCAAAGAATTTGGTTTTGTTTTCTAACTGCCGTCGCTTTACCTTCCTCTTCATTGGTAATTTTGTCATTGCTGCTGACCCCTTCTTTGGCCTGTAATTCCTCCCCGCTCCATCCTGTGGCCCTTGCTCCAAGGCATTGGTGCCAGCAGAGGTCATGGTGGGGCTGGTCCTGGCGAGGATGTGGACTTGAGCCAGTCAGAAGCTGAGCGCCCCCAGCTAGCCTAGTGCTGAGCTTCTTGTCAGCCCAATCTCTATGTGGGGAGGAGAGAGGACTTGTAGGAAAGGTTTTACCCAGGTTTGTGTTCCTCAGGGCTGTGGCTGCAGTGAGCCAGGCTTGTGTGCAGAGCACAGGTCTTGCCCGCACACTCGCCTCCTCTACCAGTTTGCTGCCTCTGCACCAGGTCCCAGTGGGGAGACAACCACCACTGGAGCCAGAACACTGGAGGGTCGGCAGCTGTGCTCCTGCGGCCCTTCGCTGGGGTCCTTCCTCTCTGCCACAGTGGTGCTGTGTGCTGCCAAACAGCCTGCTGAGCACCTGGGGTAACCCGTATCCTGGGGCTGGAGCAAGTAATTAATGGTGGTGTAACTACAACTTTAGCCTCCCTGCTCTGTGCTTAAATCTTTTGTGGTAGGAAGTTCAGTAAAGATGCAAGGAGCTGTTAATCGCTTGTGGTTTGTTGCCTAAATTTACATTTATTTTATTTGTGTTGCGGTCAGCTCACCCAGTGCTACCATCTGTTACTTTTAAAAGGTTGAAACCCACTCAAGCTTCCCCCTCACTCCAAAAACTTCCCGAATGTTTGAAATCCCAAGACTTCCACACTCCGCACATGTTTCCCCTGTAGACAGCTCTCCTAGTGCTACTTGAAGCGGGATGGTGGACTGCCGATCTTCAGAGGTGGCTTCCGGCCAATGCCTCTGTGCTCCTGTGGACTCAGAGACCCCCTGAGCTGCACTGCGGCGGCAGGGCTGCCTGACCGCCTTCCCTCGGCGTGCCCGAGTGGGCACTGCCAGCTGCTCCCAGAAGCGTATATTTAGGCAGGAGCATCGTGTTACTGTTCTGGTGGGACCAAAACCTGTAGGCACGAGGAGGTCGATGATGCTACTGCCGTGTCACAGATGACTTACTGCTTTTATTGTTTCTATTCCCGAAAGCCACATTTCTGAACAGAACTAAACCCAATCCAGGCTGTTAGAGCAGCAATTGGTATTTTCGCTCTATTCCTCATTTGAACAGGCAGTTATTTAAAGATGAACATAAAACCAATCCTGATTTTCTTCTAATTCAGCATCTTTGGTTCCTTTGTATTTCAGGACAGTCAGGAATTTTTTAGTCTCAGCTGTGGTTTAAGTTGGGTGTTTGCTTTCTGCTCAGAGGCTGGGCTGCCCTGGGTGGTGGGGAGCGGTGGCAGGCCTGGCCGTGGGCAGCAGGTGTCTTGCCTTAGGTTGCAGGAGGCTCTGACAGTGGCCAAACAGCAGCAGAGCTCTGGCCAGGTCAAAAGACCTGGGCAACCTCAGAGCTCGCTGTATTCCTGGAGGAACACGGTGCTCCCTGAGGAAAAACCACGTTGTCAGTCCTAGAATCAGACTTGTCAGGGTTGGAAGGGACCTTGAAGATCGCTGAGTTCCAGCCCCCCTGCTATGGGCAGGGACACCTCCCACTGACTGCTGGCTTGAGAGAAGGCAGGGAACGAGGACAGTGAATGAGCTGGGTGTTTATTATGTGATCTGGTTCTTCACCAAGTTCTGGACTTTCCTGGTTTGTTGGGAGGAGTTATATTATTTTTAACTAGATCATGGGAACTGTGGCTTCTACAGGCTTGGCTGTCCTGTTAACCCCAACCCCAGCCCAGCAGAGGCAGGAGCACAAGTGCAGGTGGTTGATGAAGGCAGATCCCAGAAAGCAGATCCCATGCTTTACTGAAGATGACGAGACTTTCCTTCTTTGGGATGTAGAAATATGTTGGTGAGGGACCTCTGGAAGTCTCTGGTCCAACCCCCGTTTGGAACAGGACCATACCTGGCCCTAGGTCAGGTCAGCTGTAGCTTTATCAAAGTAAGCCTTGAAAACCTCAAGGGAAGGATACCTTCCACCTCTCTGGATATTTTTTTTGCAGTGCTGCTCCACCTTCCTAGTAAAAAGTTTTTATTCTAATCCTAAACTGCAACTCACGGCCGTTCCCTGTTGTTATATCAGCCACTGCTTTAGGTGAGGAAGCCGCTGTGTCAAAGAGGTGAAATGAATTTTTTTGTCTTGCGTGCGGCATCATGTTCACCTCCAAACTGCCAGCAGCGGGCACTGGACTGGCAGCTTCTGGCTGTTGCTTGAGCTCTGCAGAAAGGCTCAGGAGAAGAGCATGGGGTGTCGATTGCTTTTGTGATTCTTATGTTTGCTTGGGGTTCTTTCTCCTTTCAGGTTTGCATCAGATCGCGCAGAACAAGGTGGCAGTGCTCCTCCTGGCTGGAGGACAAGGAACTCGCCTGGGAGTGAGCTATCCCAAGGGCATGTACAGTGTGGGGTTGCCCAGTGGCAAGACCTTGTATCAGATCCAAGCAGAAAGAATCCGCAAAGTGGAGCAGCTCGCTGGGCAGAGGTACCACTGCAAGTGTGCCGTCCCCTGGTAGGTGACCTAGAGCCGCACTCTGCACGGGCTGTGCCTTGGCTGTGCTGTCTTCTAGAAGCAGTTTGCTGGGTGCCATTCAGAGGTGTGTTGAAGGAGAGCCTGTTGCCTGTAGGAGTCGTGATGGAGGAGGATGCACAGGGATAGGAAGTGGCAGGTCCATGAGGGACCCAGCACTGCCCTTGAATCGCTGGCCGGTACCTGCCCGGCTGTGTCACGGACAGTCCCTGACAACACTCTGAACAGCACCCTTCAGTTCCTGGTTCAGATGCTTCACAAGAGATTTCATCTTTTTGTGCTGGGTTTTCTCAGGCTCCTGCATGGAGGGAGAGGAGGCCTAGATCTCACCTTCAACGACCCTCCCCTTAGCTGCAATGTCTGCCACAGCACAAAAACCACTTTTCCTCGGCGTGCTCCATTTTCAGGCTGCTTCCTGCTGTTGCTATTTACTGCTGTCTGCTGCTTCTCCTGGCTGCTCCCAGTCTCAAAAGAGACTATCCCTGTGCAGGGTGCAAAATAGGAATTCACTGTGGGATGTAGTAGGTGAGAGAGAGGAAGGTGCTGCAGCATGCTTGGGGAATGCTTCCTGCTAAGTGTTCTGCCTTAGGCTACGAAGAGATGCCTTTATGAAATCACTGTCTGGTCTGAGCCAGGGTTTGGGAAGAGCGAAAGAGCAGATGTCCAAAGTCTTCAAGGTAGCAGATTGTTTTACAAATTGGAGATCAAAGCCGATTCAAGTCCATATTGTGTTTTTTCTGAAGCCGTGTGTGCGTGACCTAAATTACAAACACATCATCCCTAGCACGCTCGCAGAGCACCCTGCGTACCTGCCTCAGTTGGAGAAATGCTTGATGGGTAGGTGATGGAGGTGGCTCTTGGCCACAGTTGAGGAAGGAGGATAGTAGAGGAAAAGACAGCAGGAGTGTGGAGCTGGAAGGTGTTTTGCTAACTATGTGGCCCAACAAAAAGGACACAGCCAGCAGCAGAAAATATACAGTGAAATTCATGCAGGTTTTATTATCTATTTCTATGGACCCCATAAACAATATAGCATGGCCTACCACTGGGGGAACAAAGGAAGTAATAAACCTACTCACTAGGGGTGACACAACAGAAAAGGCAAAATGGGCCAAAAATACAATAATGTAAGGAGATGTCAACCATATCCCAACATAGCCAGGCACAAACCAATCCAACAAATACTGGAAAGATACATTACTCAATCCATTACCCTTGACTCCACAAAACCTCTCACAAACCCCTCCAGCAGCAGCAGCAGCGGATCCCAATAAGGAGCTCTGTTGTCATTTTATCTCCACCCTCTAATCACCACCTAAATGGCAGTTGTTTCTCATCATTTCAGGGTGGGCTTGGCCTGGCCTCCCCTCCTGGAGGGCCCTCTGTCAACCGAGGCAGCCCATCCCTCACATCAAGGTCTGGTATGGCATGTGTCCCCACCACTCAATGCCTACTGGGTTGCAGCCAGCAGCGGAGCTACAAGATCTTCTTGGTGGCAAACACAGAGGCCAACCCAGTCTTGCCCTTGATTCCAACAGGAGGCATCTGGGCACCTTTAGCCCCTTTTACCTGGTTGAGAAATTCCATCCAGGTGTCAAGTTCACTTCAGGGATTGGGGTTCAAACCGCAGCACTTCAGAAGGAGAGGAGGAAATAGGGAAAGTTAAGAGAAAAATCGTGCAGCCAACATTTGAAGATGCTGCTGTTCACCTTGGCACAGAGGTGCCAGCAGATCATTCTCAGTGATGCTGCTTTAGAGACTTAACATCAGTTTGGATCTAGGGTGAATTAAGCTGTTGTCCTGTCCTTTGCCTTGTTTTCCTGCTTAACTGGGTATCCAGATGTCGTTCACATTTGGGGAAGGGCTCTTCTCTCCTGGGGGTGTGTAGGATCATGCATGAGATCCTGTGCAGCCTTCTTCTGGGATGAGTTCTGGAGGAGAGCCCTGCTGTTCAGTTGTATACTGTGGAATACTGTTGTGTCTCTCATTTAACACTCTTGGGTTTCCTCCCTTTCGTGTTCCTTTGGCTTGTGCTTTTCTTCCTCATTGCCCAGCGCCTGTTCCTACTCAGGTACATCATGACGAGTGAGTTCACGCTGGCGCCCACACAGGAGTTCTTTGTAGAACACGACTACTTCAGCCTGGAGAGATCCAACGTGGTCATGTTTGAGCAGAGGATGCTGCCCGCTGTCACCTTTGATGGGAAGGCCATCTTGGAGGAGAAGGGGAAAATTGCTATGGCTCCAGGTACCCCACTGTTCCCTCTTACACGGTACAGTGATGTAATACGTGCTGATCGCTGCTGCCAGCCAGCCGCCGGCCTTGGCACCCCCAGCAGTCTCTGGAGGTCAGTGTTAACATTTCTGGTTGTTGTAGGAGGGTTCAGTTAAGTGTTTCAGCTGGTAATCAAGAGTGCAGCAATCTCTGGTTAGTTCTTGCTGGAGATTTACCCGCAGCTCGTGGTTTTTATCAAATCCTGAGAGTACTCGCAGGATTCGGAGTGGTGCAGCTGTAGGGTAGGAACACCAGGCCGGGCTCCGCGTGAGCAACCTGCGGTGCTGACTTCCTGGAGTGAAGCTGTTGGGAGCCAGGCTCCTGTTGAAGGTTGATAGCTGGAAATGGGTAAAAAAGCACCAAGAATATTAGCTCTTTCCAGACTGATTGCAATGTCTCACCTGGTGAAGTTCTCCTCTTCTTCTAGCCTGGGCATGGTACGAGACTTGGAGAAGTCAGCCGGGTCAGGGCCACACCGCAGTGATGTGGTGGTGTGGCTGCAGAGTGGTATTCCTGAGCTGACAGGGGCGCTGAAGGGGGAACCATGGAAGTGTGATCTGTGATGAACAAATGTGCAGGTGTCTTTTGCGCAGCTGCAGTGCAAGCGTTTAGAGGTATTGGGAAGTTGCAGCAGGAGGGTAAACAGAGAATATGATTTATTTTAGTCCTTTTTTCCAAGCGGAGTTTTAAATACACTTTTGCTGTGCACTGGAAGAGCAGAAATGCAGCAGGCTTTTCCCACCCTCTGCATAATGTTTTGCCCTTTAGTGTTCTCCCTCTGAGGATCTTACAAGGCTTCGTAAAGTCTCATACGCTTCTCTGTGAGGCTGGTCCCCTCAGTCCCACAGTGCACATGAGGGAGTTGGGGTGTGAAGGGGAACAGACTCGCCTGAACTGTGTGACAGAGCTGGAAATAAAACCTGGTAGCGCTGACTTTTGGCTGGCAGGCATTGCCTGCTCTGCCATTAGAGACAGTGAGGTCAGGACTTTGAGCTGTTGCTCTGTTAGCTGCAAAAAAACCCTCCAAGTCCCTGGTTAACCAGGGCTTTCCTTTTCCTCTTGCATTATAGATGGCAATGGTGGCTTATACCGTGCCTTGGTGGAGAATAAGATCTTGGATGACATGAAGCAGCGTGGAATCCAGTATGTCCATGTATACTGTGTGGACAATATCCTTGTGAAAATGGCAGATCCAGTCTTCATAGGCTTCTGTGTTTCCAAAGGGGCAGATTGTGGTGCAAAGGTGAGGTGGTGCTAATGCTGGGCCCTTTTCCCACGGGGAGGTGCTGACTGGGGTAAGCTTAGATCAGCCTAAGCTCAGACCTCTGCCCAACAGCAGCTCTCTCCAAGAAGGTTTAGAGGAGCTGCTTGCTGCCTGCATTGCATTGAGAATCCCTACCTGTGGGTGTTCTCCTCTGCTCTTCTCAACTTCAATTAAAGCACAGACTGTAACTGCACAGGAAACCACAGGCTGGAATTGCTTCCCCTTTATGCCCTGCCCTTCCTACAAAGGCACTTGAGTATCTAGAAGCCATATTGGACTGGGCTGTGTTTCATAAATGCATCTTTAAGTCTAATGGAGGCATTCTTTATGCCTCATTGTGGAAGATGGGGAAAGCCAAACCAGTCTGATTCTGTCACTCTAGAGCAGTAGGTGCCTGAGGAGATACCTGTATTATTTTAATTGTTAGCACTTCTCGTGCGAACAGGGAACTGAAGACTAATAGCTGCAAGCGTTTTTTTATTTAATGCCAAGTCCCAGTCCTTGGTAGAAAAGTGCCCCACAGTATGCTGATTTATTTTAACTGATTTGTCTTCTGGGCAACTGTGCAAGTAAATAGTTTGCCCAGTTGTTGGGCAAGATATGCGTCCAGGCTACTCTGGACACCCAGCACTGTCCTGCCCACGTTCGAGGTGGTGGAGGATCAGTGTGCGACTGTCCTGTAGGATCATTGGTACGTGGAAGTTGGAATAGTGCTGTGGGTTTTATTCCTTCTTGTCATAGCTCTCTGTCCTGTGGCTGCAGGTGGTGGAGAAGGCCTACCCCACAGAACCTGTTGGGGTGGTGTGCTGTGTGGATGGGGTCTACCAGGTGGTGGAGTACAGCGAGATCAGCCTGGAGACTGCACAGCAACAAAGCCCTGATGGGGGGCTGGTGTACAGCACTGGCAACATCTGCAACCATTTCTTCACAGTCGAGTTCCTGGAGATGGTGGCCCAGTAAGTTCCAGCAGACCTGTAAGGCAGCTGTGCCACCTAGAAGTGTCTCCAAGAGTGGGTGTTCCCATTTCCCACTCTGTAATTTCAGCTATGGGTACCTCCTGCTCTGCTCTTCACCTCCTCTCCTCCAAACAGTTCAAAACAGTTGCTTCCCCTTTCTGGCAGCCCCAGCGTGCTCTTCAGGCCTTACCCAAATGAAGGGGTTGCCTGCTTTGCTGTATCGACCGAGATGCTCCATTGCATGACCTTCCCAGGCCTGCGAGGGGGAGCAGCCGCCTGGGCTCAGTGCGGTCACTGACACAGCTCTGTGCTGAGGACTTTCAAATGGAAATGTCACCCATGCCATCCCTTGGGACAACAGAGGTTGGAGAAGAGGGTGAAGCTCGGAGAGGCCTCCACTTTGGTGTTTGGAGGTGGGGATATGGTGCTGGGTATTCAGGGAACAGCTGAATGACCTTCCTGAAGAGCTTGATCAACACTGTGTGACGGATCTGCTCTTCCCTATTGTCATCCTGGCCGGGTTACCTTCTTTTGTCTCTGCCCACAATTTTAGCTCAATCTGGGTCCTCCCTCTCCTCTTGCCTTACCCTGTCATGTCCCACTGGCTGGGCCCCTCTGCTCAGTGTAGTGTTTCCTGGATGGGACTTGGGTCAGTTTGGAGAGAGCAACACCTACAAGGGTTGAGAGATGACCCAGAACAGTAATAAGCCATCTGCTTCCCAGAAGTATACTACTTGTTTTTTTCTAAGTGGGCATGAAGTAAATGAACTTGGTTCTTCTTTTGCAGGAAATACGAGCCACAGCTGAGGTATCATGTAGCTATAAAGAAGGTGCCCTACATTGACGAGGAGGGAAATCTGGTAAAACCCCTAAAACCGAACGGGATAAAGCTGGAGAAGTTTGTGTTTGATGTGTTCCAGTTCTCTAAGTTAGTGGCAGACATGATTTTGTTTTCTTCCTCCCCTTCTCAGTGCTTCTTTCAATGTCTGTAGATTGTAACAGGCCTTGCCAGGGAGCATGTGGGTTTTGGGTGGCTTGTTAGAAAGGCCGTTGGATCTACCCCAAGCTCCAACACAACTGTAGCGCTGCAGGCTCCAAGAGGTGTGGTCGTAGGGTCATGCTCTGACCGTACTCCCAGAACTGTTTGTTCTGGTGAAGATTTGTTGGCTCGCCCAGCTTCTGCCAGCCCTGTGAAAGAAAAGAAAAAAGGGAAGTGGGGCACAAAGCCTACATTTAACACAAGCCTGTGTTGGAGTATTCAGACTCAAAAATCAGGTCTTTCAGGATTGTGGCTTCCATGGCAACTGCAGCTCTGGTTGTGTTTTCAGTGTGTGTTACACCAGGGCTCAGCTCACACCCTTTGTGTTCGGAAAACAGGTTGTTTAAGCACCGTGGGGCCACGTTACTGTTGCTGTGGGAACTGTTAAGTGTTGACTTGCCAAGCTCTGAAACATAGCTCGGAGCACTATGTTAGCGTGGTCGGGGTCCTTTGTGATTAGGGAATGTGAGATTTTAATTGTTAAGTAATTTAGCATAATTGTTCTTAGAAAACTATTTTCTGAGATCTCAAATTTAGCATAAAGATTCTGTGTAAGGCTTAAATAAATAGGAAAAAGAGACCTTGGGCAAACTGAATTACCTTTGTTTGGGGATAGTATTTTTCTTTTTAAAGGATTTACTTTAGGATAGATAGCTCAAGGTTTGAACTGGTCTCCACTTCCTGACACATATTCAGTAAATAAGTGTCACACCAAAGGCCAAACCAGTGTGATGGAAACGGCTGAGTTTCATTTGCAAGCAGCAGCTCCTTATGCTTTTTTAGTAACACTGCAAAAACAGCTTGGCAGCTGCTCTTCACACGTGAAATGCAGAAAGGCACAGATGCTGCTGTGGGATTTTTAATTTGCATTTCCATTTCTGGTAGACATCTATACTTAACATTCACCTCCGAATCTTCCCATACTGCTTATTCAACCCTGGGAACTGGTGTCCTCAGCTGATCCTTGCCTACCAACTTCCAAGGGGAGTGGCCGTTTCTTGGAGCAAGGGTGTGGTACTCCAAAGTGAGCTGCTTGGTGCTCTCTCTGAGCTTCAGGCATCACTGCTCGCTCCGTCCTGCCGTACTCTTGGCTGAGACCTTGTCCTCAGTGCTTGCAGAGGTTTCTATGGGATCTCTGCAGAACTATGGTTTTCCTCTCACCTGTGCACAGCTCTGGAGGGTTAGTGAGGCTGCCGTTATATTCCCAAAGAGACTGGGCTTCTGGTTGTGCTTTTCTGTCACATAGCCCTGGTGGTACTTTGCTCTTCAGATGGGAGGTGGACTTTCTTTCCTGTGCCTGCCCCACGCTGCACATTACTGCTCCCTGAAATACAGATATGAGCCTTTCCTCATGAAAGCTGCTGTTGTATCACCAGTGCTGATGGTTGGCTTAATGCTTTCTCCTCTTTGCTGGTAGGAATTTTGTGGCATTTGAAGTTCTGAGAGAAGAGGAGTTCTCGCCACTAAAAAATGCAGACACAGCTGACAAAGACACTCCTGCCACTGCTCGGCAAGCCCTCCTGGCCCAGCATTACCGCTGGGCTCTCAAGGCTGGGGCCAGATTTCTGGATGAAAATGGTTGCAGGATACCAGAGAAACTCAGGTATGAACCTCCGCGACTTTCTTTGCAGCTTCTCTGACTGTGGCTGCCCAGCTGAGCCCATGAGCTAATGTCATGCTCTGTGCCCTACAAAACTGGGCATTAGTTTGACCACAGGGTGACTCAGCATGAGTTCTGTCCAGCTGAACTTTTCTGAACATGCAGAGTAATGTCTGTTCCAGCTCCTGCTCCATTAGTAGTTGGAAGTGCTCTAGACAGTACTGCACCGCACTCTGGGCAGAGATTCCTGCCACTGGGGTCATGAGTTGACAACTACTGCAGCTTATTAGGCGGGGGCAACCTTTCCTATCATTCTGAATTTAGCCAGTCCAAGGAATTGTAAATTGTACTCCTCATCAGCTTTTAGAAATGTGGCTTCAGTCTTTAAAGCCCAGCAAGATTCTGAGGTGAGCCTGAGGGTCAGCTAGTGCAGCAACTACCAGTTCAGAGACTTCCTGCATCGTGCTGAATGGGAAGCTGCTCTTACTCCCTGGGGCTATTACTTCATCAATTCCTAGTTTAATAAACCCACGAGATGTTCGTTTTACTTGAAAAGCACCTCTGTAAAAGTGATGTTCTTGTTTTAATGAGAAAGATTTGGGACTGGCTAATTCCCTTTTCACACTTTGTGTTCGAATAATGTCTGGTGCATGTGAATATAATAAATATCTTACCCTTCTCGATACCCTGTTCTTGATGATCATTCAAAGAAGATACATTGGTTTGGGTTTGGTTTTTTTTGAGTATAGCAAGAAGTTAATCCTGTGTTCTCTAGTCTCTCAGGAACTGAAGATCCTCCAGCTGTCTGTGAGATTTCTCCGTTAGCGTCTTACTTTGGAGAGGTGAGAATAACTATCTGTGGAGGTATTTTTAAGCGTGTACAGCTATGCATCTGATTTCCTTGCAAACACAGGGCGTTTCTTTAGCCTGGGCTTGCTGAGAAATTGTAAGATCAAGGCAACTAGGCCTCGGGCTCTGTGTTATGTTTGTAGTTCCACTATGGTTTACTCCTCATCAATTAGCTCTCAGTTTTAGCCATTTGTAAAATGAGATTTGCAATGAGGCTGCACAGTTTCAGTAAGAGTTGCAGGTGGTTTGAGATCTTCTTAATGGAAACTGCAGAACATTCAAGTTACAAAATCCATGGGGTCACTGTATTCAGTTGTATGCTAATTTGTGCCTGTCTCCTACAGTGGGTGAATACCGAATGAGAAGTGTGATATTTGCATTGCCTTTAGAGAAACCATGTCTTAGATTTCTCAAGTTTGTCCCTCTTGGGAAAGCTGCTTCCATTTAGTAGTGAGAAGAGAAGCTTCCCTGTGTTGCACTGGCAGGGTGAGAAATAGTGGATTGCAGGAGGCTGTGTGGCCACTGTGGGGAAGGGCTTTCACAAAACTCTCCATCTTTGCCAGGCTTCGGCGTGCAGGTCGCAAACTCGCCATAACCGATGCCCCGTAAGAACAAAATGAAAAAAGGGCAATTTAAGTTGACTTTTCTTTGCTTGGATTATTCTGATGTGAGTTAAGGGCACACCTTCCCATGCCTGCCCCTCCCCGGGAGGCTTGTGTCTGGGATCCCTTAATTCACGGTTCATCAGTGCCTCTCCTTCATGAACCCCAGGCTTCGGGGTGAAATGCTTTCCATCTTTGTTACTAGGGAAACGGTTGCTGTTGTTGGTCCTCCCCATGACTTTTTAACTTTGGGTAGTCAGTCGTTCTTTCAGGACATTCTGTAGACATAAAAATAGTACAGGTAGCCAGTCTGATGCATTTACAGCCTAACAGTACTGTTTTCACACGTTCTCAGGGTCTGGAGGCGTACATGAAGAACAAAGACTTGCCTTCTCCCTTTGTACTCGATGAAAACAAAGCGGAAATGCTGGGAAATATGTGAAGAGGAGGGAGGCCTTTCCCCCTCAAATCAAATACCTATCTGTCAGATCCAATGGAAAACTGACATTACAAAGATGTCAGCTATGAAGTGTGTTATCAAAAAAAAACCAAAAATTGCTTCGCAGTATCGGATCAATGCCAAATCCTTGCCGCCGTTGTGTTTACACACACGTGTGTGCTCCTGATTGGTAACTTCGAAGGTTGTGCCTTTTACCTCGGTCTGTTTTGTAGATTTGGACGTGAATGAAGATTTATATCTTCCAGGTGCCAAACAGATTTTATATTTCTTACTTGCTGTGCGTGCAAAAAGAGCCAGTGTGTGTGTAAAAGAGCCAGTCAGGGCCTAATAAATCAGCTTTGTGTTGAAGAAGATTAAATCTATTCAGTGCCTTCTTAGGTATCTTGTTTGTGCTGGTGGGGTTGGCGTTGGTTTGGTTTTAAGTTGTGTGCACAGCTGAAAAATCAGTTTGATCCATCTTTTTACTAATCTTGTGCTGGTTAGAAGATCCAGTTCAGGCGTTGCATCCTCTAACCAGATCAGAGAGAGAAATCTGCTGTGGGTGGGGATGCTGCTGTGCCTCAGTGTTGCTTGAGATGTGGAATCCAAAGCAGAACAGACTAGTTTGCATATTTAGGCTCACTGGTGCCACTCCAGAAAAACATAAGTAAATATGCAGCTTAGAGTGATTGTTCTTTACAGCTGGGGTTTTAATTAAAAAAAAAGAGGGGGTTTTTTCACAACAACCGTCAGCTCTTCCTGTCTGTAAGAAACATTTTACTTTACCTTTATTTCACTTTTCATTTCTCTGTTTAATGCATACCATGTCCTTCAAAGGAGCGTCTTTATGAGGAACAAATCCTGATGGTAGAAATTAATGCTTAACCAAACCATAACCAGCATAACCCGTGTGCACAGTGAAACACCAGCCTCTGCTTCTACCATTTCTCGTCAGGTAGTTTTCCACCATGCTTTCACTTACCAGATAAATCTTTAGATGCCTGCCGTTTAACTACATTACTAACCATCATGTGAAGATAAGTGCCAGCTAATTGCCCGAGGGATGCTAATTGCCAGAACATACGTAGCATGTGAACTCAGCCCTGGCTGAGGGATCCCAGGGTGACTGATTCTTTCTGCTCAGCCTTTGGAGGCTGCCCCAGGCAGCTCGTGCCAAGTGGGCCCCTGCCTGCCGCAGAACCGGCACAGAACACGCCATGGCTGTTTCAGCCTTTGCGAGGCTGCTGCAGGCGCACGGCCGGGTGGCCTTGGCTTGAGGAGCACTTGGTACTTTTCCCCTAAGTCAGGTGTTAAGGAAGGTGGTGAGGAAGATGCTTCGTCAGGAATGTTGTTATTTCATGCATTTGCTTCTACTGAGGAATTGCTGATACTATTTTATTAAATATAAATCTTTTACGTAACATAGATGGCTTTCTGTAATTCTTGACATGAAGCTGTATTCAGAATGCTGGGGAAGTATAAAAATGGCTTGGAGAGTAAATATGGTTTCTAAGTAACCTCAGCGTGCTTGTTCAGGAATTCCCATTTTTAGTATAGCTTGAGCATTTATCCTTGACACTTGATTCTGTAATTTTTTTTTTTGCACAGTGTTTTATGGATCATTCCATTCCTGTCAGTCAAGCTTTATGTCTGAGAACAAATGGTGTTTATCTTTGTGAGTATTGCTTGTCAATTCAGGCACACGTGTGTTTTACATTGCACTGTGCTGTACAGAAAGGATATTTCTTTTCCTCTTTCTAAAGTGTTTTCTGTTTTGAAACTTCGGTCCCTGTGTGCTTTAAACATGTGTACACCGAGCTTCTGCCATGGTCTTTAGATGTTCTTTTAAGGAGAAGTGGAATTCAAATGCTGAATGCCTTGTCTGTTTGGTTTTGTTTGTTGTTTTTTTTTTTTTTCTATGACTCCTCACATTTCAATCTGCAACATAGAATTTTGAGAGGACTTTTTAAAAAAAAAAAACCAAAAAAACAGTTCTGTATGTAACAAAGTAATTCTAGTACTCATTATGAAATGAAAACACCCAGTACCTGAAACAAAGGGAGGGCCCATAGTACTCCAGAAACTTTTGGACACCTAAGCATTTTTATAATAAAGATGTTACCATGATTTCTATGTGTCTGTGTTTCTTGTCCATGAGGAAAATACACTCGTTGTCTTTGTCCCTACATGTCATGGGTATTGTCACCACAGCTGCAGGACACGGGGTGTCCCTGGTGACGTGGCCAGGGGCTGCAGTGCCCGCACTTCAGATGAACAGGGGACATGGAACTCGGCAGAGGGCGATTTCTGAAGGGCTTGCACATGGTGGGATGTACTTTTTCCCTCAGAAACCAGAAGACACTGTTCTTGCCTACAATCCTGTTTGGTTTTTTTTCCAAGCTTTTCAACTCAGTTTACTGAGCGGAGGGAGTTTAAGTTGTGAGGGGTGTGTGTTTTTCTTTTATTAAATAAGAGCAGATTTGAGTGCTCTGAATCCAAGTCAGACTTTCACAGCTGTTGTGAGGTAATGAGCACTCACTGTAATGCAGCTTTTGCTTGGCCTCCCATTGACAGGCACTTTTTAAACAGGGCTCTCATTATAGAAAAATAAGCAGGGGGAAGCTAGTAATTTTTCACAAATGACAGATTGTCCTCTTTTGGGCGTTTAGTGCTGAACCCAACAAAGGTCAGAGGTAAAATTCTTTTTTCCTTACCTATGGCACCCTCTGTTTCTCTCTTAGCACCCATGTGAAGGCTGCTGGGGGTGTTAATGTGGTTTTTAAGCTACGTGAATCAGTAGCTTTCTATCACAGGAAAATAAATACAAAAAATTAATGCACACTTCAGGCTTCCATTAAATTGTTCTGCTGCCTGTTTATGCAGAGTGTTCACAGCTATCAGAGTTATTTGCTTGCTTACTTTTTTGAATTAGTAAATGCTCAGAAACCCCCCAAATTTTCAGTTTTATCTGGAGATCTAGTGAGGTGGATTGGAAATTGAAAGCCTCCACATTAACTAAATAGGCAGAGCTGAAGGGGAATTCAGTACCAGCACTGGGCTTAAAGCAGCTGCTTCAGTGTGTTCTTCCTGTTGGACTATGAACGTGATCTAGAAGTAATGGCCATGGAAAAACCAGTCATATTGTGGCTCTGAATGTGCACATCACTAAGGGCACTCTTCCTCTACACCCACTGAGAACATCCTTCCTCCTCCCTGGTGAAGATGTAGAGAACTATTTGCACAGTGAGTGACGAAGGGCTGGGGACCTGTGGAAAAGCAGGTGAGGGAAGGAACTGTGTGGGACAGGGGAGTCCAGCTGAGTACCAAAATTCAGTGCCAGATCTTGGACAGGGATTAATTTACACAACCACTTAAGTTGCTTTTTACCCACTCACACGCATCCTCCCAGAGATCTAAATTGTCCGCTCTTAGGCCTGTGTCGGCCGCCCAGGCCTGTGTGTGGCACACGTAGAGCATGTTTTGCCAGCTGTCAAACATGGCTCTGGGCTTCTCCCTGGCAGGGGATGATGGCATTAGACAGCTCATCTTACCGGTGCGCTGGCAGGAGGAGCAAGGGTCGGTGGTGCATCCTCCTCTTGTTGGGGCACGGTGTCTTGTGCTGCATGGCTGGTGCTGTGGCCTCACGAGAGTGTGGGTCTCCAAGCTGCATGGGAGCTGCACCTTCACCACCCTGACTGATGTTGTTTTTCCTGATGACCTCCTACATGCACGTTTCCATTTATGTTTCTTTCACGCCGGTATTTCTCGTGGCTGGTCTCTATATGGTAATCTCACAACACAGAGGCAGAGCGAGGCCCCCTCGCCTGTCCCCACGTCTTTTTTTCGCGCCTGGCCGATGCGCTCCCCGCCGGGCAGAGTCCGGCTTCGTGGTGACCGTAGGTCAAGTGAGGGCCAACAGGGGGCCAGGGCGAAAGAAATTCAGCCCCGGACGCCACCGGCCCTCCGCCCGAAGGAGATGCCCGCGCTCGGCTCGGACTCGGAACACCCCGCAGCCCGCGCGGCTCCAGGGCCGCGTCAGGCCTGGAAGGCNGCCGCGACGGGACTTCATCTCTGTCACCCTCAGCCCCGAGGAGGCGGCGGGGGCCGGCGGCTACAATAACAGCAAAGCCTGGAGGCGGCGCTCCTGCTGGCGGGTGAGAGCGGGCGCCGGGCCTTGCGGGACCGCGGGGGCTTCTGGCCGTGACGGGAGGAACCGGCCCCAGGCGGGTCGGGAGCTGTACGGTGCTGGCGGGTACACCCGAGCCGGGGGCGGAATGCCTCTGGCAGTGAGGGAGGCCTGCTGGGCTGGGAGGGACGAGCTGTCGGGAGTGGGCGATGAAGGGCGTTTTGAGCTTGGGTGCGGTTGGACTGTGCTTGGGACCCTCCATCGGGAGCTGGAGAGGGCGCCTGATGATGGGGATGCCGCGGACTTTGGGGAGGGGAGGCCCCGGGCCGGGCGCTGCTCTCAACAGTATTCGGGTAGCAGGTCTTCACCCGGTGAGGGTTTGTGGGGTGCAGGCAGGTTGAGAGTGCACTAGGTCGAATCTTAGTTTCTGTGACTGATGTTGGGACAGGGGGGCGTTTGGGGATGCAACACCATGCTCTCTGGGCAGCAGGGGAGCAGCGGTTAAGATTTGGTGTTGGTGCCTTTGCTCCCTATTTTAGCGCTTGAAGGGGAAGCCGTATTCTCTGCATACTCTCATAAAGGGAATGGTTCCGCTTTCTGTGGGAAGGCCAAGTGTGGGAGGAGGGCTCTCCAGAGAGGTGTGTGAAAGTAACCTTGGTGCCCACTTGGCGGGAGGGCGTGGGCTGGCAGCTTTTAGTGGGCTGGCAGGTGGGAGTTTTGGGATGGAGAGACAGGGTGGGAAAGCGTGAGTCAAAAGAACAAGAGAAACTGTCGTTGCAGATAGAGGATGAGGTGTAGCTACCTATAGAGGCTTTACAGGTGGTCAGATGAAACCTATGAAGAATTTGTTTAGAGACACAATATGACAGCTTCTCTCTATTAACGGCTGGGGAAATGTGGGAGTAGGACACTAGATGTTTCCCTGTTCTTTTTATTCTTATATTTTATTCTGTTCCTTTTATTCTTATTCTTTGTCAGGAAAAAAAATGGTGAGATGGTTGTGAACATGTTCTTGTGCCTCATTCTTACCCATCCCGAGATACCATTGTCAGTGCCTTTTCTCCCATCCTACCCTGAGGAAACCCAGGGCTGCTGCAATTCGGGTGATAAGATTCTGCTGTGCAGGTGTAGCTGGAAGTGAGGGAGTGGGATCAGCATTCTGTGGTGTGTGTAGGGAAGGGTGTACAGGATTCTGGTACCATCAGCAGTGTGGGAGGAAAATGGGAAATTCGTGCTATGGGGCTCAGCAATGGGAGCACATTGACAGTTGTTCACTGAAACATTTGCAGCCTCTGGTTGTTACTAAGAGGATGAGGAGTCTGGGAAGTGCTGTGAGGTGTAGAGTGGTTTGTAACAAAGGGCAGATTGTTCCCAAGTGTAGCACTCGCACTGAAGCGCCCTCTCTGTACGCAAAAAGCCAGTAATTAGAAGCAAAACTGCTCTGGTGAATTTCGATAGGGCTATCAGAAAACTAACAAAATGAAAATTTAGCAGTTAATGTTTAACTCCAACTGCTCTCTCTCTAAATGGAGGAAACGCCACTCTCTCAGGCTAACGTAGCATTTGCTGTCTGACTTTTAGTGATGTTGTACATACTTCCATTTTAAAAAAAACCTTATTTTCCCCAGAACTAAACTTCAAAATACTGTGATTTTTGTCTCGTTTTGTTGGTTTTCGTCATTTTCCTGTTGCTGCAGGTTAGTAACTTTATCAGTGGGGGCAGGATCTGTTCTGTGTGGCCCCTCCCACGCGTCTGTCTGAGGCAGGATGCCTGCGTTTTCTTGTTTGGTCACTGGTGCTTGGCTTATTTTGTGCCTTTCCTCTTTCTTGCAGTAACGTTTCTCCTTTTTCCACCGCTTGTTTCTGTTTCTTGTTTTGCATGTGTGTTCTGCAGCCCCCCCCGCCCAGCCAGAAGGGAGGAAAGAGGCTTTTGGCTTCTCTCCCATTTAACATTTGAGCAGATGCACCGGTCGGCCAGCGAAGGTTGTGCTGGAAGCCCTCGGGCTGTAGGTGACGCTGTCTGTGAGTCTGGGCACTTGGCACTCTCTGAGGTTCCTGTGGCAAGTGGCGCTGCTGTTTCTCTGAGCCTGCTGTGCCGTATGCTAGCGGGTTATAGTTCTGTTTTCTGTGTCATCAAAGTAAATAACCCCCTCTGCTCTGCGCTGGTGAGGCCCCACCTGCAGTACTGGATCCAGTTCTGGGCGCCCCAGTTCAAGAAGGACAGGGAACTACTGGAGAGTCCAGCGCAGAGCCCCTGAGCTTATGAAGGGAGTGGAGCATCTCCCTTCTGAGGAGGGGCTGAGGGAGCTGGGGCTCGTTAGCTTGGAGAAGAGGAGCCTGAGGGGTGACCTCAGGAATGTTTATAAATATGTAAAGGGCAAGTGTCAGGAGGACGGAGTCAGGCTGTTCTCGGTGGCACCCAATGACAGGACAAGAGGCACTGGGTGCAAACTGGAGCAGAGGAGGTTCCGTTTAAACACAAGGAAACACTTTTTCACAGTGAGGGTAACAGAGCCTGGAACAGGCTGCCCAGGGAGGCTGTGGAATCTCCTTCTCTGGAGACATTCAAAACCCTCCTGGACACGTTTCTGTGTGATCTACTCTGGGGTCCTGCTCTGGCAGAGGAGTTGGACTCGGTGATCTTCCGAGGTCCCTTCCAGCCCCTAATATTCTGTGATTCTGTGATGTTTACAGGTGGAAACAGGGTAAAATTAAAACCTACTGAGTTTTGTGTTTCTTGCTCTGAATGAACCTGTAAGAGTTTATTTTTGATGGAGTAGGCTCTTAATGTCATACTGAATATTCTTACCTATTTTCTCTCCTAAAGAAATGGAAGCAGCTGTCTCGACTACAGCGGAGCGTAATTCTCTTCCTGTTTGCCTTCTTGGCCGTCTGTGGAGTCATTTCCTACACAAGCGTGGGAGAACCATGGAAAAGTATGTGTCCTGTATAGCAGAAGCACTGGAATGTGGTGTTTTATTGAAGAGATTGTTATAGTTCTTATAACTAGCTCAGGTTTTTATTGACAATGTCTGGATGTATCAAAGTGCAGTTGTGAGGTGTTCTGTGTGACACGTTTCAGTGACTAGTCTGGTTAATCAGAAATATTTTTCGTATGCCTTTTCACTGTTTATCTTGACTAGAGCAGTGTTCTGGTTTAGTTGATTAAAATTTGGAGGCTGGGAGTGCTTTTTTTTAAAAATTATGTTTGTATGTAGATGTTGGTAACCCAAACCTAAACAACAGAATAAGGCCTCTTGGGTTGGCTCGTCTGTCAGATATTCCAAGTTACTCTACAACACAAAGGCACATCTACCATTGATACTATCTTACTACATGTGTTGAGAAGCTAAAATCATAGCAATTGAAAAAAGCATGTGCCTTTTAGCAGCCTCCGTGTATACTAGGGAGAGCGTTACTACCAAAAGATGCTTTGTGTCTGTATTGTCAGTGTTTTGTGAATGGAAATACTTTTCGGAGGTGCCTCTAGTATGTGAATGCAGCAAACTGTTATTAATTTCTAGCTGGAGCCTAAACTGTTGATTCCTTGTGCTGAGCAGTTTTGTGTGTCTAGGTCTAACAAACAAGTCGTTGGATGATCAGAGAACAGAACCAGAAATTCCTGGATTAAAGCTGGCAAATCCAGCCGTTCTACCAGCACCCCAGAAAGCAGATACCAACCTTGGAGACTACCCGGAGCTTTCACCGCAGGTATTACCAGAAGAAAGGAGTTTTATAAAGCTACCAAAGAGTTTGTGAAAGCTGCAGATAGTGCTTGTTTCCAATAGTTGTTGAGTAGAGAGGATCTGTAGCTTGCAACAAAGTCTGCTCTGGGTAGCACGCTCTCCTCTCAGGAAGGGCTTTGCTGTAGTATTTCTTGGCTTTACCTTTCTTCTGTAAGTGTTCAGTATGCTATTTCTTAATCACCGATATACCCAGGAGTGCCAAGGCTTTAGGTCACAGTGACCTCTTACTTGAGGCTTCACTTTTCTGCTGTGATTAATTTGTTTGGACTGGGAGTGCTCTGGATGTCAGCCTTGCTGTTGTGAGGAGCCTAAATAGTCATGGCTGAATGTGAGCCCTAGGAGCTGGTCAGTGTCACGCTCAATTGCAACAGCTCTTCTGGTAGCTTGGCAAAGAGCAGGAGATAGAAGAAGTGTCAGTAGGTTTGAAAGGGTTACACTTATGGGGGAAAAACCATGAACTGACTGTGTGGGTTAGCAGAGCAGAGGGATACTGGTTACTGTGGCCTTACTTTGTGAATGTTGGAATTTCCAGTTAATGAATATGAAATCTTACATTAGATCTTCCCCTCATCATGCTCAAATTATGTGTATTACTATATAGTAATTCTTGGTATCCTCTAACACTGCCATTGTTTAAGTTGTTTTTTTTTTTATGCTTTTTGCTGATTCTAATAGAAATTTACTATGTCTAGGGAAATGGAATCAAATATCTTTACAATCCTTTGGCAGTGCCTTGTGTTAAATTAATATCTGGTAGCAGTAGAGAGAGTTTAAAAGTATTTTATCAGTGTAAATTTAAGAACTTGATAATTTTATCAGAAGTTTAAAACGTACAAAAACCCAAGGTCTTTGGCATAGCTTCCGTTCAAGACAGAACTTGCATGCTGATACGATACCAAACTAAGATTTGGCCGAAGTTATGTTTAACACTGGAATGCTGTTGATATATGATTTGAAATTTTACCATCTCTGCAACATACCAAGCACTCTTTTTTTTTCCCCTTTATTTTCTCAGAAGCCACCAAAAGCACCTCATGTTCAACGTGGTCCTTCTAATCTTCAGATCAAGCCACCACGGAGGGATGTGAGGCTGAAGGCCCGACATGATAGAAGCAGGGTTGCAGAAGAGCCAATCCATCCTGATAAAGAAGAGAAACCAGAGAAATCTGTTATCAGGTAGAAACGTTTCCAGCAAGTTACAGGGCTCCCCACCTCGCCCCGGCCAAGACCCGTTGAACGTTGGAGTGAAAACTTCATGGGCTTTTTGTCGTCTGTGTCTGAGGTTGATCTCCCTGCACATGTTTGTTCTCAGGTCTAGCCTCACAGCTCATACTGTTTGGCTGATTTATTTCATTTTGATGAACGTGCATTTTTTTCTGTTTGTGTCTTAAAAATGCAGAGGATCTGGAGCCCTATGAAGCTGTCTGTAGTTCTGATGTGCTTAGACACTCTGAGTGCTCAGCAGAATCCCCAGTGTCTGTAGGTTTCCGCTCTTTGTTTTCTAGTAAATATTAATGTACCACTATCAAGACAAGAATCCTGTCACAAGTGTCTTTGTCTTGGGTCAGACTTCGAAAATGACCCGTGTTGGTTGGGGGTGATGCTGCTGAGCACAGCGAGCCCGAGCTGAACTGGCAGAAGCCACGGACAAGTGTGCAGGCGTGTGCATTTAACTGCACTAGTGCTCACTCCTTTCGTGCGAAAGATTAATCCTGTCGTTCAGAGACCCCTTCTGCAGATACAGTGGTGTGTTTTGACAGAGGGCCTGTGCTGCTGTGATCGTGTATGTACAAAGCTATTCTCTAAGGTATTATCGATTGAAATATTTTGGTTTGGAAATAACTGACAGCATGTAACTTGGATACAGGAAAATACTACAAGTTCAGAAGAGGTTCTTAACATTTGGAACACTGAGCTTGTTTTTTTGATGTGTTTGTGTCCTTTTCAGCACTGGCACAGCTCAGCTGATCGTAGTATCAGAACTGTGTTTGCATGAGCATTTTGGCTGCTGGTGTTATCTGAAATCTCCCAGAATGACTTGAAGTGGTTTATTCCTGTGTTTCCGCTTTCACTACAATTCATAGTTTTAAATGAATACTTTAAATGAAAGTAGAGAAATTAAATTACTGGATTTTTGTGAGTCTTAAGGTACACCGTCTGTAAACAATATAAACTTTAAAAGTCCTGTGAACCTGGTTTCATGAGGTGCCTCCTAAGGGACTCAAGGGCAACATACCTATATATTAATCAGCATGGTCAAAATTGACTGACCTTGATGTGAACTTGGCTTGACTTGAAGTCCGTTCTGAAAGACTGCTCTTTCGGGAGATTCTTAATAAAAAGGAAAAACGAATTTATGAATCTATGGTGCTAGGGAAGGCTTGTGAACCCCTTGGTAGTAAAGCGAGTACTTCAAGTGCTTATTCGTGATGTTTTGATCATCGTCATTTGATTGTCAAGGGTTAGAGGCTCTTATGGTCACTTCAGAACTAGTAGATAACAAAATACTTCTAATGCTGCATTCTCAGGTGTTTTCATTCTTTTTAGAAGTCTTTTATTAAATTTCATTGCCAAGCTATTTAATGAAGATGCAAGACACGTTTCTTGATCTTGTAAAATTTATCTGAAAATTGTTTCGTTGAACAGAAAACTTTATCTAGTGGACAACAGAGTTATTTTGATCCTTGATATAGAATTCAACTACTGCTTTACCAAAGAAAAATGAAATGCAGAGATAAGTCTCTGTCATTTGTATGCCTTTCTGTGATCAAGTTAATGCCTTGTATTTGCAGCTGGAGAGGAGCAGTGATAGAACCTGACCAAAGTACCGAACCTCCATCTAGTAAAATAAAAGAACCAGAAAAACCTTCATCTGTGGAAGCTGAAGACCAGAAGGAGCCAGGTAAATAATACAATTAGTGGTCCTTTTATTTCTTTTCACTTTGGTGGTCAAAGTTGTGCAATTCCTCCACACACATCTCTTTTATTTATTTATTTTAATTCAAGGAAACAAAAGGCATAGGAAAGGTTTTTTCCCTGGTACATCCACACCTTTCAGTGTCCTTACTCCACCATGACAGCCTTCATGCTCCTGGGCTTCAGAATTTTAAAATAAATTTTAGTGACAAATCTTTCAAACACAGCCTCTGGGTGGAGGCAGAAACATTCCCGTCTTTTCTCCAGGAAAGGACAGTCCAAAGGGAAAGGGCTGGGAAGGGACAGCTTCTTTTGCAGCACTGGTTTTCCTTCTGTTCTGCAAATACAACGAAAGTAACTTCTGCTCTGAATTAAACTGCACTCTTTTTAAGGCTCACCACAATGCTCTAGAAGTTGTTTTTGCAGTTGCTGTCCTTGTGGAGTAAAGATCCTGTTCTACTTTCTGGATTCATATGGGAAAGTTCTGATCTGATAGACATGGCCTATTACAATGTGATATATTTGGCTTCTACTAGCGTAGTATGTATGGGGTTAGTTACACTGCTTGGTGTTCCCCACTCTAGAAATCTTTGTGTATAATTTTGAAAAATTTCAGCTAATGGGCTTGATTTTTTTCCAAGTTGGATGCATGATATAAACTCAGCTTTGTAGCAAATAACAAGCAAAAATTGGAGCATGGGAAAAGACATAGCTTTGCCCGAAGTGGAAAATAGAAATTTTCTTCCTTTTATTAAATGAAAAGTTCAAGAGAAATAACTTTGTGTAACTGATTTTAAATTTAGCAGGAACCAATGAATAAGGCAGAGAAGATGAAGAGAAGTGGTATGTGGTAAATTAGCCAGGGATGTATAGTTAAGTGTGTGTATTCAGCAGCTGAATTACAGCTGATTTAAGCAATCTCAGTTCTGGTGTTTCCTGACTTTCAGGTCTTTGAGCTTTTGTGATGCTCGTCTACCAGCTACGCATGTGATTATTTTAATGGTTTATTTGTAGATGTGACTTCTTTTTTTTTTTTAGTTTTTCTTTTGCCAAGGAGATATCCTACCTCACTGAGTCACTGACCGCAAACACTGACTGGTTATTCTGTAGGGGAAAGGCTGTGCCGAAAAGAATAATGCAAGGATGATCTTTTTATTACACTGATCATTTAGTTTGGAAGAAAGTTAATTTTGGGTAGAATGCAGCAAAGTGATGTTTGGTATTGCTGCATAATGCCCCTGCAGAAGTCTTGAGCAAGGTGCTGTTCTCCTTTTGCAGTGCCCATAAATGACCGGCAGCTGGCTGTGGTCGAAGCCTTCCGCCACGCCTGGAAAGGGTACAGGGAGTTTGCCTGGGGCCATGATGAGCTGAAGCCTTTGTCCAAATCTTACAGCGAGTGGTTTGGACTTGGGCTTACTTTAATTGATGCCTTGGATACCATGTGGATTTTAGGCTTAAAAGAAGGTAATTTTTATCTTACTTATTTTTTTTTTTCTCTCTGAAATAATTCCTTATTTTCTGTTCAGGCTGTACATGTTGAGAGTTCTTTGAGGGAAACATTTATTACATGTGGACAATAAGTTTAGTTTTCCTGTGAGGGTAAATACATCTATATATAAACTACCTGTATAAAACTAGATATTAAAAAACAACAAACCCACAACTATATCAAAGGACACCATTCTTCTTGGAATAGAATTTTGAGGCAGAAAAAAAAAATCTGCTGTTACGTATAACAGTGGATAATATTTGCTAGAAACTGAGGAATGTATTTAATAAGCCTCTTGATTTTTTGTTTCCGTACTAAAACCCTCATACTCTCTCTGTGCCATTACGCAGCCCCTGTAGGCTTCTTCCCCATCAGTCTTGGGTAGTTAGCCTGTGAGCTCCTAGGTCACTATTTCCTATGTGGATTTAAGAAGGTGGTTTCTTTAAGGAATCAATTTATGGAGCAGGAGTGCGTTCAGTACCTCCTTCCTGAACTGCTCTGCTGTCTGTATCTTTTTGCATTTATTCTGGAAGTGACTATGCTAGAAAACTTTCAACAGATTAAAAGAATTTAGCCAAAAAATCTGCAATTCTGTTGTGAAAAACTTGCTTAATCATTATTTAAGAGGTTTTGTTGTTGTTTGGGTTTTGTTAGTGAATTTGTTTTGTTTTGCCCCCCCCCCTTTTTTTTTTTGTAGTGCAGAGTTTGGTTTTTTTAGTCTATTTAAAAATTCATGGAATTGTATCTATTTAACCTTGATAGATAGCCACCTTTGTGAACTTTTATCAATCATGCAATTTTTTCTATCAAGATAGGAAGAAGAGAGCTGCTAGTAAGGAGACAATAAACAGTTAAAGCCTTTCAAGGTTCTCTTCTACCTTTGAAATTTGCGTAGAATGTTAAATCAAACAAAAATTCCCTATCCCAGGTCTGCAGCTCTAGGCCTGAGCAGGCTATCTTGAAGTTCCATCAAGTTGACAGTGTGTTGCTTTTTTTTTTCATAAAACATTGATAGTCAAGTGCATAGAGCTTTTAAAATAAATTATTAGTCACTTACCCGTGTTGAAAATAGGTTGTTGGTGAAGGCTTCTTCATGTTTTATAGCAGTTCTTTTGCGGATTGCCTTAGAAAGCTCCTGGGGTTCCTGCTGAATAACAAATGCTATATAAATGAAAAGAACTTTCAGGTGCTTCTTTCGAGGTTGCTGGTCTTTCTCCTAAGCTGATGAGCGCTAAGCTTTTGTGAAAGAAGACCTCCCCTTTACTATTGCCCTGCCAGGCAGTGCTCACAGCTGACAGGGAGTTTCTGTGGTTCTTCTCAGTCTACCCAACGTCAAAGATGTTTTTTCTCCTGAGGACACAGAGGCATCCTTTTGTTCTAATCTTCTGTGAAATACGTTCCATTTCTGGGAAACTGGTGATGGTTCTGCACCTGCTTCCCAGCAGGAGTTTCTGGAAGGTGGGAAGTAGTTTGAAGTAGCTGTTGGCTCTCTGAAGGCTGAGCTAACTCACATGCACTGTGGAGTTCGACCCTGTGCAGCGGTAGTGACTGAGTGATGCTGCTGGTAAGATGACCCTTGAATCTAAAATGGCTTGGCTTTTTACATTCCTTTTTGAATTAGTAGTGTGATAAACAACCATTTTTATTTCTGAAGAAAGGAATACAGGCTGTGGAGTTTTTCTGGGTTAAGTGTTGATGCAGGAGGAAGGCTGCCCAGAAGATCGCTGGGCTAAGGGTGTTAAAGGCTCTTAAGGGCTGTTAACTGGAAATGTTGCCTGTTATCTTGGTAGAGAACAGCTGTGGTTTAAAAAATTTTAATTAAGTTCAGAAGGCTCCTGTGGAAGTGTTACTAATTGTCTGACAAGTCAAACGGATACATTTAAAAAAATCTCAATTTCTGGACTATTTTAACGAGGAATTTCAGGGGGGTAGTGTTTTTGATTGTTAGAAACCTTTTATTTCGCTGGCTATTTCTGTCTGTGCATTTGTGTTGTATGCTGAGTAAGAATTAAGCCAGTATTAGTCACACTTCTTCTAGCATGTGCTCTTCATTTTAGTTTTCCACCTAAATTTATAATTTTCTGTAGACAGACCTAAGTAACTGTCATGAATATATGGAGTACTAATGTCTGTAGTCTGGGTATTGAAACATGCCAGAAGTTTTTAACTGAACTGCATTTTATACTTTGCAGAGTTTGAAGAAGCAAGAAAATGGGTAGCAAATGATTTAGTATTTGATAAAAATGTGGATGTGAACCTTTTTGAGAGCACTATTCGTATCCTGGGGGGCTTGCTAAGCACCTACCATCTCTCTGGAGATAACCTCTTCCTGGAAAAAGCTGTGAGTGACTAATTCTACAAATTACCTGGAATATGTATTCTGTATTGGACAAAGTCGGGGGAGGATTCATCAGAAAGTTAAATCTTGGTGGTTTTTAACAGTTTCATATTTAAAGTGGTAGAAAAGAATTTACCATTAATCTTTTACATCTGCACTTCTTTTTGCTCTCTGGGTAACCTCAGAGCATTGCTGTGTTTTGTCAGGTATTCTTATAAGCCTGTTCTTCTGTTGTTAAAGAGCTGACCATAATAAAGTTCATGAAACAAAAGAGGAAATAAATGATTGGCAAAGGGTACTAGTTGTCTTTTGTCACCCTTTCTGTGTGTCTTAACAGCATCAGCCACCTTTTTAGGTTAGCGTGGTGCAGTCAGTGACTTCAGAATTGCATCAGGTTGCATGGAGACTGCAGGCACAAGTGAGACCTGCAATAATAGGAGCCAAGGTAGAAACTCTGTTGTCATTACTATGAATAAATTCAGGGCCCTTCTTAATTCTTGGCTTTCTTGCGCTATCGAAAACTAAGCTGTTATTCTTCCTTTTTCTGTCTACTTGCTGAAAGAAAATCTAAAGGAGTGTGCATGTGTTTATATATTTATTTTTTGTTTTATTTGCTATTTTCTCCTGTGCTCTTGGGTTTTCTTTAGAAAGACATTGGGAACAGACTTATGCCAGCCTTCAAGACCCCCTCCAAGATACCGTATTCTGATGTCAACATTGGCCGGGGCACCGCGCATCCGCCTCGTTGGACATCAGACAGCACTGTGGCAGAGGTGACCAGTATTCAGCTGGAGTTTAGGGAGCTCTCTCGTCTTACCGGAGATGAGAAATTTCAGGTATGGAAGAATCTGTCAATGTTTTTTTTTCCACCTCTCTGCAGCTCCACCACTGACTCTCCATCAATACACGTGGTCGCTATAATTCCAAGTGACGTTCAGTGAGTTGTGAAACTCTAGATGAGGGAAGGAAAAGAAACAAAATAATTATTTTCTTAAATACCAAAGGAGAGGAATGTTAAATACCACTTAAATACCAAGTGGAGAGGAATGATTATTTTTCTCTTTCAGAAGCAGCTTTTGATTCAAAAAAAAAACCTGAACAAAACCAGAACACAAAACCAACCAAACAAAAAACCCACGAAAAGCTACCACCTCCTCCCATTAAACAAAAAAAACAAACAGAAAAAACCCCACTTATTTGACACTAGGTTGTCAGATTTTGAAAAAGTATTAAGCTAAACAGGGGACTCTGAAACTGCCTTACTTAATGTTCTTAGAAATCTTTGTGTGGTTTCTCGATGCCATTACCCTTAAGAAAATGCAGAAGACCAAAACCTTGGTGTTCCCATCCAAGGAACTAAAATGTGACTTCCTAGATAAGGGTCTGACAGGAGGTCACAGTATAAAGAAAAGTTAGCTGAAATAAAAATAACTCCGGAGAAAAGAGTATTTTCCACTCTTCGTTTTATTTTGCTCAGGTTTTGAAGAGTGCATGTGTTTAAGAAAGTGTTAGCTATTGGGTGATTACTGTCAGTTATTATTTCAGCTGGGCTTCCGCTTTGCAAATATGAGTAAGTCAGATCATAGGCCCACGCCATAGTACTGGCTTTTGAGTGGGCTTACTTGAAGTCAAGGAAATAGATAAAATTATTTCAGAGTACTTATATATACCCAAAACGTCATGTCTTGAGGGTCAGAAAGTTTGAAATTCTGTATTTAATACATTGCATGAGCTGAGCTTGATGTCCCTGATGTAATTTGAGGAAGAATAGTGATAACTGATTATAGAATGGTTATCAGCCTGAAGTTACTAGCCACAGTTTTGTGCATCATTTATACCTCTACTTTGTTTTCTGTTTCCTTTCTTCTAGAAAGCTGTAGATGAGGTGATGAAGCATGTTCACACCCTCTCAGGGAAAAATGATGGACTAGTGCCTATGTTCATAAACACCAACAGCGGGCAGTTCACTCACTTGGGTGTCTATACTCTGGGAGCCAGAGCTGACAGCTACTATGAGTATTTGCTCAAGCAATGGATTCAGGGTGGGAGGAAAGAAAACGAGTAAGTTCTTTCCATTTCTCATAGCCATGTGAGAATTACGCGAGCTGTAAATTTTTCTGTTGTAGTTTGCTGCTTAAAAAAGCCAACGTATGTGCCCAGCAGTCTTAGAGAAAATACCACTGTTTTTAAAAGCAAGCTAAGCAAGTGAGAGGAACCTGTAGTAGCTTGATATAAAAATAACATGAGCATTAGGCTTAGTCTCAAAACTTCCTAGAAAACTTTTCTTCCTCCGCACATCAGATGTGAGGAGTGGAACAGACAGAAGAGAATTAGGTCTTTGCAGTAGATGTGGAGCGTAATGAGACATGTTTGTAATGCTGATGATGCTTCATTTCACCAGCAAGGTCTGTGTTTTCTCTCGGTTTGTTAGGGAAAGGTGAATCCTACAAGACCATTGGGGTGAGTGATTTAATCCTGTAGGAATAACTTTTCTTAGAAGCGAGAGTAAAATTGCATGTTCGTGTAAACATTGTTTTAGGCCTCTCACGTTTCTCTCATCTGCACCAGGTAAGTGGAAGAGAATGCTTCCAAGGAGCAGAGGAATTAGATATGTTTATGTTGGGAAAGAATGCTTCCTCCAAAACAAGACAAAAAATCCAAGCAGATTTTGTCTGCTTGTAAGCTCCTTATGTTGAACTGGGTCTTGTCGCGGGGTTTAATGCACACAGAGCTGCAAGGAGCCTTTGGGGTGTTGCTTAGAGCAGGTGCATCTCTACAAAGAGAGCCTGTGTCACCACTCTTCCCAGGATACCTCAGTGTGAACGGAGAGCCATTGCCACAAACAGTGGCATTCTGTGAGCCTCGTAACGGAATTACTCAAAGGTCTTTTTTCCACAGAAAAGTACTTTGGAACAAGGGATGTTCCAATTAAACACTGTGAAGCAATATTTCAAAAGGAGAGTGATCAAGCGCTGGAAAAGATTGGTCAAAGTCCTTGAATCTCCATCTTTGGATGAAGATACTGAAAAAATTGTTCAGATAAGCCCTCAGGCAACCTAATCTAATTGAATCTGCTTCAGAGCAGAGGGTTAGAGAACTCCCAAGAGTTCCTTACCAGCCTAGATTTTCTGTGATTTTAATTACTGTACCTCTAAGGATTCCTGAAATACAATCTAGTTACTGCTTAGAAACAGAGTTAGGGGTATGTTTTCTTCAATACTTAAATTTAGGGTTTACTTGAAAAGTAAGCAGAATATTGCTACATGGTAGTGATAACTGACTAATGTTAGTTGTTGGTGGTAACTTTGAGGTGTTTTTTGTCCGTTTTCATACTTGGTTAACTATTGTTCTTTAGACAAAGAATTCAGTCTAAGTTCTGAAATGCTAAAAATTCTCCAAAACAATTGTGCTGAACATCATCTGTGATTAACTGTGTTCTTGCTGTCTGTATGTGAGCCAACTGGGAATGTTTTTAACTCACAGACTGTTGGAAGACTATATGAGAGCCATAGAAGGAGTGAAAAAGCATCTTCTTCAGAGATCACAACCCAAGAAGCTTACTTTTGTAGGAGAGCTCGCTCATGGCCATTTCAGTGCCAAGATGGTAAGAAGTCCAACCGCATTTCAAAGAACAACAAAAGAAAACAGAAATGCCACCACAAAAAAAAAAAAAAAAAAAAAAAAAAAAAAGAGAGAGAAGTCAGCATATGGACAGGCAAAGCCAAGACTGTATCTGTGTAGCCAGTGATGGCAGACCTGAGAACTGGTTCCTAGATAAGTCACCTGTGCAAACCAGGAGCCTTCTTTTTTAAATACTCTAGTAAATCCAGGTATGTTCCTGTAAAACTGAAAATTTGGTGCTGGATTCAAATTTTCCTTCTCTTTTTTTTCCCTGTTTTGGTCATAAAACCCCGGTGTCTGAAAGTGTAGAGGCAGCTGCTGTTTTATGGATTACTTATTTTCTGTAATTCAAAAATAGATGTGGATATTTGCACACTTGGCTTTTCAGATTTACCTTCAAAAGAAGCAGGTGATCTAATATGGTGTTAGTGGATGAAAAAAAAACCCAAACAAACATCCGGTAATTTTAGAAGGGTCTACCATTCATGATGATACTTGTTTCTTTTCCTACACGTAGGATCGGTCTAAACCAGTATGTTGTTTGCTGTAGGGAAAGTTAACTGATCTTAACTCCCTGCTCCTAACGAGTATGGATGCACAAATTAAAATGCATTTTAAGGTCTTTCAGTTAAAGATCTCGTGCAAGTGCAGGTATTGTATCTGGATGTGGCTTTTTTTTTTTAAGATGAGTAGTGCATTATTATTGTAGGTGTAGTCTTTTGCAGACTTTCTCAATACCTAAAGTGAGCTTTAGTGATTTTTTTGCCTTGTTTGGTTTCTTAATGTAGTGGTTTTGAGGTGTCCAGTTCTGGTTTTCACCATGTGCTGCTTGCATCTGAATTTCCCAAAGGCTCTCCTGACCTCCTGTGAGTGAGACCAGAGTCTGAATTTTGGGTAGAGGAGGCTCCCCCATCCCAAGATATGACAGAGTTGAATTCAGACAGATCTGTTTGGCTTTGGTTTGTGCACGTGTCCGTACACTTGCTACTGTTCCAGGGAGTCAGAGTTTCAGTATTTAATCAATTATTGGGTGACAGGCTTGACAGTTCTCTTACCCTGGCCAACTGGAAAAGTGGGGGATGTTCATTTCCTGTGTGTCTGTTGACCTTCGCCACCTGCAAGTATTTCCTTTAGGACTGGACAGAGCTTTTAAAGGTCCATACAGGTGCTGCTTGAGCACCAGAGTGTTTTTACTATGCTCTTGGGTGATGAGAGCTGAGCTTTCATTCTGAATGGTAAGAATCATTTGAAATTCCATAGAGGGCGTTAATCTGTAATTCTTACAGTCACAGTATCAATGGTGGATTAGTTCCTGAAGGAGACAACCAGCCTTGTATCGCAAATTGAGTTTAGTTGGAGATGAGTTTTGGGCATTTTATACAACCTGTTTTCTGATGTGTTCTTCAACTGACTGTGATGATTGAGCTTTCTTGAAAAGTTAACTAAATTAATCATGGTTGTCTGCAAGTGTTGCACAGTTCTTGAAGTAACACCACTGCTCTTGTCCTTTGAACAAATCATAGAATCATAGAATGCCAGGTTGGAAGGGACTTCAAGGATCATCTGGTCCAACCTTTTAAATAAAAAGTTTAAATGAGCTGGCCCAGCGCCCTGCAAAATTGTGTCTTAAAACTGCCCAGTGTGGGGGAGTCCACCACTTCACTTGGGAGACCATTCCAATGTTTAATTGTTCTCATTGTAAAGAATTTTCTTCCGGACTCCAGCTGGAATCTCCCCTGGAGCAACTCACAGCCGTTCTCCCTTGTTTTCTCCAGGTGACTTCTTGTAAAAAGGGAGTCTCCTTCCTCTTGGGAGCCACACTTCAAGTCCTGGGACATGGTAATAAGGTCTCCCCCGAGCCTTCTCTTTTCAAGGCTGAACAAGCCCAGATTTCTCAGCCCAGATTTCTTCCTATGAAGGTTTTCCAGTCCCCTGACCATCCTTGTGGCCCTTCTCTGGACCCTCTCCAGTCTGCCCATCTTTTTGTACGGCAGAGACCAAAACTGAGCACAAGACTCGAGCTGTGGCCTGAGCAGCGCCGAGTAGAGCGGGACAGTGATTTGCTTGTCCCTGCTCATGATATCCCCGTTGATGCACCCAGCATTCCGCCGGCCTTCCTTGCCCCGCCTGCTGTCCACCCAGACCCCCACGTCCCTCTCCAGCCAGGTCTGAGCGGCATTCCTGGGTTATATGTTCTCAGATGCAAGACCCTACCCTTATCCCCATTGAACTTCATCAGGTTCTTCCCAGCCCACTCCTCTAGCCTGTCCAGATCTTCCTGGAGGGTGGCTCTCCCTTCTGGAGTGTCGACTACCCCACTTATTTTTGTGTTATCAGATAGCTTGCTGTAGCAAGCAAAAGCTGAGAGAAATATCCCTGCAGTCATTTTGTTGCTGCTGCTTTGTCTTGGGAAAGCAAGTGGGAATGCTCTTCACACCATCATCCTCAGGTGCCTCTTCCATATACAGATGGAGTGCTCTATAGATGTGAGGAGTAGCAGCTTTTTATTACATTCCATAACAAAGTGGCAGGAAAGGGACAAGCTTTCAGGCAGAAGCGTGCTTGAAAGCTTATCAGGTTTCCAGTTGTACCAGTGTATCTAATGATCTCTGCAGATATTGGTGCTTTTACGCTAATGCTGAGGTGATTATTTTGGAATGAGGAAAATCTCCTTCAGCTCACCTCTCGCCCTTCTCCACAGCTTTGGGTTTGGTGGCTGGCTTCCATCTCTGTTCCATTTTAAGTTCAAAATTAAATGCGATCAAATGATCAGTTTGTCCCTTAAATTGTCCTTTTCGGTGTCTTTATTGAGAAACCGCTACCCTTCATGAGCCGTTATGAAATGTGTACTTCTAGTAAACCAAAAAGATGCTCTCTTTTTCCCCTGGCCCTGACCCAAGACTTCGAGTGTGTGTGTTTTGTTTTCCAGTCTTGTACATTTTCCAAGTTAGTGATGTCTCTGTAATAATGGTGCTTGCCTCCTGCTACAGTACATTGGATTGTTAAAAAGTTACCCTCAAGTTTTTGGTACCTGAAATGTGTTTTGAAGGAGAGAAAGAAGAAAAAAAGGGGAAAAAAAAGACACAGAGATAGGGACACAGAGAGGCAAATGCGCATGTATCAATACCTCTTTGTTGTGCAGTTTTTTTCCTCAGTAAGAGTTGTCTTGTCTTGCAGGATCACTTGGTTTGCTTTCTGCCTGGTACTTTGGCACTGGGAGCTCACAATGGATTGACTGCAGATCATATGAAATTGGCTGAAGCTCTTATAGAAACCTGTTACCAGATGTACGCTCAAGTAGAGACGGGCCTGAGTCCAGAGATTGTACACTTCAATCTTCATGCACAAAAGGGCCACAAAGATGTGGAAATCAAGGTGAACAGATAGCAGGCCTGAACTGTAATTTGGTGATTCTTCTGTGTCTGTTATGCTGTCGAGACTCCCAGCCGGATACTGGTGATATGCTCTGTTGTGGAGCACCTTGTTCTTTTGCTGCCTCGCTCTCTTGGTGTACCTGAGCCTTTGTTTTTAATTACCATTCCTGTAGTTTATTTAGAAACTGAGTTATGCATAATCAACTCTTTGGAGTAGATGGAGATGGGACTCACTGTTTTTCTTCCTGCGTGTGTCCTTGAGGAAATACTCTGTCTGAGTTATTCTTGCTTTTATTTATTTATTTATTTATTTTTTTGGTCTCTTGCAGCCTGCAGACAGGCACAACTTACTGCGACCAGAAACTGTGGAAAGCCTTTTTTATATGTACAGATTCACTGGTGATAAGAAATATCAAGACTGGGGCTGGGAAATCTTGCAGAACTTCAATAAATACACACGGGTAAGGGCAGCTTACAATGACCTTATTCTGTCAGGACCATATTCACTGACTTCTCTAAGGAGAACTTTGGAAGCCTGCAATCTTTCAAGAGTCATCGAATACCTGTAGGGAAATTCATAAGAACACACACAAAAAAATCGGATCATGCAGTGCCTTACAGTTTGAGATACACTACTTAGTTACATTCAGGGAAAGAACTTGTATTACATTGATTACAAAGTAAAATGCAGAAGCTGTATGCTGACTACCAAAGTGTCTCTACATTTTCTTGGAAGCTGTTAGAATCTCTACTGCAATCTTTTTTAGAATTCAGAAGCTGAGAAGGACTCGACTGTATTGAAAGAACCTTTTGGTTGAAGTTGAAGAGAGACATAAAACCAAAATCAAACAAGAAAACAAGCCACAAAACAGCATTAATGCTTTAATAGAGGAGGTTTTTTATTCATCCCGACTACAGTCACCACGGAGATGCACTCTGATATGCTGCAGTAGTGTGGGCTAGATGCCAGTGGTCATTAAATATCTATGGTCTGTTCTTAAGAGAGCAGGAATAGTACTTTGACCACCTCTAACATGGAAATTGCTCTAGTGCATTTGTCCAGAAACTTCAAGGGCATGTTCTTCACGATACCTCTTTCATTTAAGCATAAACAGACATTTTGCTTCATTGTATCCTTATGGTTTCTTTTAAAATGCACTGAGATTTTCTTCATAACCGAAGTTTTATATGTAAATGGAAAAAAAAAAAGTATAAAATGAAAAACATGCTGGTCTGTTTTTTAGCACTTATTTTCTCCCAAGTGCATTTGGATGTTAAGAAATGAAAATAATTTATTTTAGATTATCAAAGCATACAAAAAATTCTGCTCTTTTTTTTTTTTTGGCACAGGTTCCTACAGGTGGCTATACTTCCATTAACAACGTCCAGAATCCCAGTAATCCAGAGCCGCGAGATAAGATGGAGAGCTTCTTCCTTGGGGAAACACTCAAATACATGTTTCTGCTGTTTTCAGATGATATAGACTTAATCAACCTTGACAAATACGTCTTTAACACAGAAGCTCATCCGCTCCCTATCTGGGTGCCAGCATAGACTGGGTGTCAGTGGACCTTCCAATGGAGGCATTCTTTCTTATCTTCAAGTCACTTTACGTTTCAGGGTTTGAGGAGAGATGCTGTGTCGCACCTTTTCGTGGTTTAAAACAAGCAAACAAAACCTTTGGGAAAGCATCTCTGGCTTGGAGAAATCATGTCAGTCTTAAATCTAATCCCTGGTTCTGGGATGGACAAGCTGTGCCATAGTGAGCTGCTTTTCCTGGTATTGATGATCAGGTTCAGAGAACAATTGCAGTGTGGACCATGACATTCCTGGGGCTCTGGTGAACCAGAACTCACTTATGTCAGTCTTACTAAATGCTCATTAAATATCGGGAATGCAGCAGGTTGTTTTACAGCACAGAACTGTTCCTGGAGAGAAATAAGCCTGCAGGGTTCTGATTTATTTTGGGTTCACTGAATTCAGGTGGTAAGTGGAATAAATGAAGAACTCTAACATTGTCCTAGGTAGAAGCAAAGCTGTCCCTATTGCTCCTGATACTCTGTGATCTCATTCCAAACTACCGAGCTGTGCTGCATCCTCTTAGGAGGAGGAAAAGGGCAGCAAAGCATCTGTCGTACAGTGTCTTAGTTTTATAGAGCACTTTGAACAATCTGTTTGAGCTGTGGCTGAAATGAATGATGGGAGAGAATTTGCTGCTGGTTTGGCTCAAAGTGGTATATAATTTTGTAGAGGTATCGCAGTTTTTTAACTTATCTGCAGGAATGCAGGCGATAATGTGAAACGCGAATGAAACTACACTTGCATTTTATATATTATTTGCATCAGTTAGACTCAGGTATTCTGACTGAAGGCTGCTTTGGGAAGTTGGGCACTGGGAAAGCTTGTGAGCACATTGGATATAATTCTGTCGGCCTCCTTTTGTCCCTTCCTGTCCAGATACTGCATTGTAAGGTGTTCGTTAACGCAAAACAAGCTTAAAACTTTACAGCAAAGTTCATGTTATTCATCATTTTTTGGACTGTGAAGACATTTTCAGTTTGTTTTTTTCCTTAAGGAGTACTTTGGGTAGAAATATTTTCATTAGTAGTGTTAAAAGCTGACAGTCTAAATGTATTACAACAATTCCTGGTCCCAGCAGAACTGGTGAAATGTGTTCAGTTGCTTGAAGACAAAGCAGGTCGAGGCTTTTTTAAGTCTTTATGGGAGCACTGGGATCTTTAATTTTTATATGTGCAAATAGATCTTAGACCGTTAATTTGGAAATCAGCTTGCTATAGTGCTTTTTCTTTAGGTTTTGTAGCGACTTGAACAGTCCTCTGTTCATGTATAGGTTCTCAGAAATGTGCTTGTTCCTATTTCTTAAAGAGGTTGTTCTCACCAAAATGTCCTTTCCCCTCACATTAATGGGAGCGATGGGAATTTGGTAGGTGTGTGGTAGCTACAGTGAGGTAGCCTCTGAATCTAGGGCTGCTAAGTGGAATTAATTAAATCTGACTGTAATGGTTAATTTTCCGGTGGCTGAGGGATGTGTCTGTATTTTACAGCATTTGTAACTTTTGATTTGCAAAGTAAGATGCATCTTTATTTGATTTATGCTGATCAGTTCTGTTTGCTGGAGGCAGAAGTACCCTTAGGACCACTGCTTAAGTCTTTAAAGAGTATTTATCATTCCATGTACTAATGCCAGCTTATGGAAATGGAGAAATGTTTAAATGCACCTTTTTTCTTTTTTTTTTTTTTTTTTTTTTTTTTTTTTTTTTTTCATCAGAAGGACCCTGGAATTTGCAAGACTTGACAAGTTTATGCAGAATGGTAATGTTTCTCCAATTCACATACCACCAGTAACCCTGGAAATTAGTTTCTTGCTTGTGTGCAGTGAAATCTGGTACCTGTAGCCTTTGCCTGCACAACTGACTTGCTCCTAAGACCTTTGTTTTCTCTGATGTAACAGGGAAGAAGGAAAATGTTGTTGAAATGTGGGAGGAAACACCCTTGGTGCTTTTGTTTGTGGAGCAGGTTTGTGTTTCTGTGGAGCTGAGCTGTGGCCGAAGACTTAAACCTGGAGATTAAAAATTAAAAAAAAAAAAATAACCAAAAAAAGAAAAGGGTAGATTCAGTGAGACTACCCAGGCCCTCCAGACTTGTGTTGCTTTGGCTTTGTGCCTTTGATTGAAGCTGATATTGAACTCTAATTAATGACTTTGGTATAGAATGTTAAACTTGCAAGGTTTGGCATTTCACCTGCATGGCAGCCCTGCCAAGGAAACAGAGATTGCTGAGGAAGTGGAATACGTATAAATGCTCAGTGAGATTTTCGGTGTGTTGAGGTTTTACACTAGTCTTAATGCAGTCACCTCCACAGGTGGCATTGTGGGAGTCTTAGAATTTTTCTTTGCCTTATGATTGGCTTGAGATTCTCATAAATTTCATAAAGAGTTAAGGGAAGGAGAGAAGAATAAATCATCACTTTCCCAAACACACTTGTCTCTTAGTTGAGCCTCTTGGTCCAACCGTTTTTTTTTAGGTTTTGGTTTTTTTTTTCTACCTGATTCTTCTTTGGAAACTGAATCTTTTTGCAAAGTGCAGCGTTGCTGTCCTTGGCCTTCAAATCTGAAGTAAAGATTTGTCAGCTCTCTCCACCTTTGAGAAGAAATGCTTGTATCACTTGTGTATCACATGTGAAACAGCACAAATCTGAATAATCTGATGAAAGCCCATCTTCTTCTGTTCTTTGCAAGAGTCACTTTAAATTGCTTATTTATTTTTACTTCCTTAAAATAACATGTTGTGTCAGATCAGTCTCTGAGCTTCACAGCCTATCTCAATTCCACTGTGTGCTCCCCCAGCATGACAGCAGCTTTGCACGTCTTTGAAAAGTTCTCTGTCGAGTACTCTGTGGTTCTCTGAAGCAAAGCCTTAACTGCAGGGTCTGTAAATCCATTTGGTGCTCCAGCGCCCTGCTTTGCTTCTGCTGAAGCTGAAAATTGCAGAAAGGCCATTTCTTCAGCCAGTGGTTCTGTCCTTTCTGCACAAAGAACTACCCTGTTTTCTCTCCAAGAGCTCGAGCCTAATTAAAATAAAACAACCCCCTCCAGGTCCCTTCCCCCCCTCCCCCAGGTGTGCTGTTCACTTGTTGTCACCGAGGAACAGAAATGGGTATGGGCATAGCCACTGATGCTGCACGGCCAGAGGGCTTGGTAATGTTTAAGCCGCAGTTCAGGAAAAAAATACGAAAAAAATACATACATGTTTGCTCAAAAGAAAATGGAATAGCCAGAGGAGGCCACAGTTAGCATCTAATCTTTGAACTTTTTGATAACCGAAGTCTTTCTACAGGCCTTAGAAAGGGGCACTTCCACAGGGTCCGTGCGATTGGCTGACAGGAGCCCACAGGTTTTCTGTTCACAAGATTTCCAGCGCTACAAGCCAAGCTCGCACGGAGCTGTGTTTACTCCTCCAAATACTAGGCAGAGGATCCACTTCCTTTCCTGCCCTGTACCAGTGGGATATTGCAGCCATGAGGGATGCGGACAGGATTGTTTTTTGCAACTAAGGTGTCTACACAGTGTTGTGAATTTCTCCTGCCCTTTAAGGTTCCTTTACCTTCAGCTGTGCACTCCTAAAAGTAACCTGCGAGCACTTCAGCTCCTGACTTCGTCTCACAGTCAGTGTATTTAACAAGACCTGTAAAACTGACCTGTGAGGGTAGCTCCACAGTGCTCGCTGGCCAGTTTATTGCTCCAACAGAAAGGCAGTTTCTGGGGTTTTTGCCTCTGAAGTATTGCTGGAACTTCCTGTCAAAATCTGGAGGCCTCTGCTTCCACTAAAAGCCAGCTCTGACTTCCGAAATGGATAGCTTGTGCTTGCCAGGAAAAGCTGCTGATTTGCACAATCCCTTTTCAAACTCTGAATTAAAGGCATGGGACCAATGTGAGTTTTGTGCACTGTTCCCATCTTGGTCATATTCCTCACGCTGGTAGGTAGTGATAGAATAAATAAGCCTTTTCTCAACAGCTGGGTACAGGTCTTAAACTGGCACGGGGTCTCCACCCAGGGATGGTGCTCTAGGTCACCTGCTCTGCTTTCACTCCCATTTTCCTCGTCTTCCCGGAAGGTCAGCCACAAGCAGCATTCCCATGATGTGCCAGAGGGTGACTGCTGCTGTTGGGCTCTTCCCTTCAGCTCAGAAAGCACCACACAGGAGGTTCTCTGTTTAGATCCCATTTTCCCTTGCCCAAGGCTTCAAAATCTTACAGATGTTTGTGGCACTGGCTTCAGATTTCTGCCACAGTTTCTGAAGGCTGCTTTTAAAATTTTTTACCAGTGCTAATCTACCATCTGCACGGAAGTCCACGTATATGTTGTTCATCCCCTTGCTATAGCATCTGAAAGCCTTTAGGTGCTTTCCTTCCATATAAACCAAACCATCTGTGCCCCTCACGCTATTTGGATTCCTTGGGGGCAAGCATCATCTGCAAGAGGAAAGTAACATCCATTGTAAGAGGACTAAAGAACCTTTTTCTTCTAGAAGATCAAAAGACACCTGGGCCTCTGGTCACTCAAAGGCACAACCTGAGCCACTGGACAGAGGGGGAGAATTGCAGATTATTTTCTGAAGGGCTCACGCTGTACCTGGCTGCTGTAACACACTGCCGGGAGCTGAAGGTGCCATTAGAAAGATCACCTAAGCCAGATGTGATCCTCTCTGTTTGCAGGCATGTTCACCACTGTCTGCCTTTCATCACGTGGTGCTAGTCCTGAATAATTGCTGGGGTACAGCAAATCTAAAGTCAGAAAAGTCCTGGGGGGTCAGTGAGCGTGGCAGGTGAATACCAGGTTCTAGCACTTCGGCGAGGCTGCACGTGGCACCGTTGTATAAGCTGCCGTTTCAGCAGCAAAACTGAAGCCTGACTTGAACGTGAGCAAGCAGGACGTTGCCAGCTCTTAGCAGAGGTGGAGAGGTTTTCAGCAGCACAAAGGGAGACGGTGCAGGTCTTGGTGAGGCTGTAGCCCCACTGACAGCCATAAAGCATTTTTCTTTTGGGGCTGGAGTTCTTTTCATCGGGTCTTCTGTGTGCTGTCCTTCATTTGCACACACCTGAAAGATCTGGATAAATGGACATCATCGGTTTCTTCCCTGCACTCCTTGGCGGGGGCTGGGGGAGAGCAGGATCTTTGGCCTTTTGTACTTAAGAACAGGGAAGAGGTCAGCAGGTCGCAGGTAAGAAAACCTTTTGTCAGCACCTGACTGTTGTGAAAGAACATCGGTGACTGGCGCCGGAGCTCTGGGAACCGACTGTACTGAGAGGGCAGGGAGGACCCGACAGCGAAAGGCCAAGCACAAAGCCTGGTGTTTGAGCAGTGTCGCTGTGGCTTTGTCTGTGTGGTGTAAGCCTGCGGTTACCTGGAGGCTCCTCCACTAACTCATAAAATCATTGTAAATGGATCAGCTGATTACCAGGATTTAATATCTTTGCAATGCTGCTAGTATTTATTGCTGCGCAGTAATTCTGGCAGGTAAGATTCCAACTGTTAATGTGCAAACATGAATTTGCTCCACCTGGAAAGATAAGAAGTACCCTTTTTTTTTTTAATCTTCTTTGGTTATACTACCAAGCCATGAAATTGTATCACACACTTTAATAAACTTGTAATTTATTTTAAAAGATCTGAAGATGTCTCTAGTGAAAGTGTGCTTTACTGGTAACTACTGTGCATCTCTTGAGTGACAGCAGTACACGCTGGGGTTACTTTGTGTAGTCTCCAGATCAGCAGCTGAAGAGCTCTTGTGCAAGTTCAAAACAAAACCAAACAAAAAAAATCCAAATCCTCACAGCACTGGATGAGGTTGACACATAACTGGTCACCAGCGGAGTCCTCTGTGAACCTGTGTAAGTAATGACTGTGCCTCTGCTTTTTCACTAATCATCTAATATTTATTTTTGTCTCAAGATAACTCGGCTTCAACCTTAAGGTGACTCCTGCAACCATATTGTTCAGGACAGTGATGATTCTTGGGCCTTCCTGGTAAGCTTTTTTTATTTCCACCATTCATAGTGCCCCTTCTCACTCTGGGCAGATGAGCCCACACTGGGGGGTTTTGGCCTTGGTCAGTGATTTGGCCTTTTGTTTTTCTGTTGATGCTGGATTCGGGGCAGGTGGGACACGTCAGAGAGGCCAATTTCCACTGCCGTGGCCGAGGAGAGAACACTTCCCCAGACATGCGGGCACGGCTCAGCTGGCTGCTGTCCGTCTCTATCCTGGCGGCAGCACCGCACCCGGCCAGAGGCCGTGGGGATGGGCACAGTCACATGCATCCTCCCGCCGGAGTCCCCCAGCACCGCTCCCCTGCTCTCTCCATCCCCGCAGCTTTCACCCAGCTGTTGATGATGCTCGCTTCAAGCTTGCGCGCCTCTGTGACGGAGGGAGGATCGGCTGGATTGCGTCCCCTAGAGAAAGCGGAGCAGTGTGAGTGGGTCAGTGGGCAGGGGCTCTTTGCCTCTGGCGCAGGGAAAGCAAAACCAGGGAACTGAAGGACAGAGATGATCTGTTTTGCACTTTGTATTTATGCCCAGGAAAATGAGTTACAAGGGCACACCCGCAAGGAGGTTGGGAGGCAGGTTTGAGAGCGCCGAGCCCTCCCTGGGCAGCTGCCCTCTCTGTTCCAGGCCTGAAGGCTGATGGCTGGACTGCTTCACGTGAGGGATTGCTAATGGGTACCGCACACTCGTGCCAGTCCCTGTGCAAGAACGTGTTCTAATGAAGGCACAGGAGCTTAGTGCTGAGTTCTGCCCAGCTTGGCTCCCCTGAGGCTGCAAGAGCCCTGCACTGGGGAAGATGTCCTGCCACAGCCTGGTAGCCAGTCCTCTGTATGGAAAGTATCTCCTGGTTCTTTGGACTGGGGATGGCTAAGATCAAACACCCGGTGCAGTAGGATTTGTCGGCCAAAGGTCAGTACTTACCGGAGATCCAGGTGATGAGCACCTCCTTTAATGGTCAGTGCAATTAGTGATGGACTGAGGCTGCTGTTTATCTGGAAGGAGATGGAGCAGAGACAAATTGTCACCAAGTCACGAGGCAGAATGGGCCAGGCAAGCTAAGCAGAACTGAGAAGCAGCATGGGAAGAGACCCTGGGTGAGGCTGATGGTGTGTGCATTACAAACAGTCCTAACGAGCCAAATTGTGTTTCTCAAAGGAAGTGAAGGCTTCCCCCCAAGGTGAAACTGTTCCAGTACAGGCAGTTGGAAGTGACAAGCTCCTCTGGGCCCGTGCAACCTAAGCAGCCTGCTCCTCTTGCAGCTGGGATTGCCAAACCAGACTAAAACAAGCAACTCCTGCAGTACAGCCAGGAGCTCAACTCACTCGAGATCCAGTTCTGGGTCATTTTTGGTTAAAAATTTTAAAGCAGAGCTCTGCCACCACTCTGGAGTTTTGTTGAACTTAAGCCAAAATGTCCCCTGGTTTGAGGTGCTGCTTAGAGCAACCGCTTGGTCTCATGGGGTGTGCTGAGACTGGAGGGAGCAAGGAGCCCTGGGCTGTCAGCATTGAGACCAGGTCTTGACACAGAAACATCAAGGGTTGTGGTTCTGACCCTGGGTGTTAGGTAAGGAAAATCTTGCTGTGTCTGCGCTAGTGAAGCCACCTTTGCTGCATCAGTTTTCCTGGCTGATGGACACCGAATGTGTTCATCATTAATATCCTGAGCCTCCCGAACGGTTCAGTCAAAACAGCCACTTGCAGAAACTCAAATGGGCTAAAGGTGACTCCCCAGTGCTGCTCTGAAAGGGAGAAGAGGGGTGGTGCATCACCTGGTGAGGCTGTTCACTCTGCCTGGTGTGCAGGACTGCACATGCTTACCCCACCTCCAGCCCATGGGTCCAAGTCTCCATTTGAAAAAATGATGTTGCTTGTACTTTTCAGGTCTGAAATTGAGAGAGATGACATTTCAGAGATCTCCTTCCTGCCCATTTATGCAAACGTGTTTGGCTAATGCAGCGAGCATGGTGAAGATCAGAAAACACAGGAGAATAAAACAAATTCTTGGCAGTTTTTAGTTCAATGAGGTACAGAAAGATTTGTTTGGCTCAAGTCAGCACAAGACCGTGACTTTCTGCCAGGACTACTTAATGTGCTGTGCCTGTCCCTGCAGAGCTCAGCCGGGCAGAGTGAGGACATGCAGACAGCTACAGGCTCAAGCATCCAGCAAAACTCACCTCCTCCCCAAAAGTTTGTTCGCAGCCAGTGAGCTCGTGGCCTGACGTGCCATTTGCGCTGGCAGTACTGCTCTCGTGTGGCCTCTGTGAAGGGCATCTCAGGGAACATGTCCGTCACGTTGTTGCTATTGAAAGTTAAGTTGATCTCGGTGCAAACCTGAGGTACACAAGCTGTCATGGGGTGAGGGGCTAAGCAAGGCAGCAGCTGAAACCTGTCGGTTTCTCCAACGCCTTACCTGGTAGTCCCAGGCCTCAGCATCTGAGCCGATGCCACAGCCCGTGGGGTCGGCACAGGACCGGTACAGCTGGTATATGTCGTAACACTGTGCCAAGCTGGAGGAGTTGTAAAACACCCCTGCCAGGTGGGAACACAGCACAAAGTCAACCTGTCAGTACCTCTTCTGCTGCCTCACCCTCCACCTCCCGCACAAACCTCGCAGACAAGACCAAGCCGGGGGAGGCAGCTATCCCTGCTGGGCAAGTGCATAAGGATGGGACAGAGCTCGCAGGAGCTGCACCAGCGTTGGGTAACGATCCCAACTTTATGCTGAAGCTTTCACACGGTCTCAAGCCTGATGACGTGCTACCCTTTGCTGCTTCTGTATCCATGGGGTGGAAGAGGCTCCCAGGTGCTTGCTGCTGTCTCTGTACCAAAAGCTAAGTGACTAGACAGAAGTGTCCTTGGGAGAGCCCCAGCCTCCAACTCCTAAAGCACTCCGGAGCAGGCTCTGTAGAGGACGTTAATTGAATTCTTCAAACTGAATGGGACACTATTGTTGAGACCTTCCCACCTGCTCCCTGAAAGCTGCTGTCATCTGAATGCACCAAATTTAGTCAGAGGGCCAAGGGTGTCCATGTCACAGACAGGATTTTGTTTGACTGTTGTTCAGAAGGGAAAGCTGGCATGTGCAGGCTTGCCCAGATGAAAGAGCACCTGACCAGGCGGCCCAGTGAAGCATAGCTGGGAAGCTGCCGAAGAATGAGCCGCTTTGTGTGTGGATGGGTAGTTACCAGATAGCGAGGAGGAGGAATGCAGCTATGCCAGGGGCTGTTTGCTGCTGCCAGTGTCACAGCCCACAGGCAAAACCCACAAACGCTCGGGGGTTTGTGCAATAACCTGCACCAACAGCTCGCTCGCAAGCGGCCCCACGCAGCTCTGCAAGGCACATGGAACCCTGAGCCCTCAAAGCTCCAGGTGGAGGCTGCTGAGGAGGAAGGCTACTGCAGCTACTGCCTCAGCTCCCTCAAAGCATGAACCCACAGGCTCGGTCGCAGAAGACCACCCAGGAGACGCCCTGAGCAGGTGCAGCGAAGAGCCCTGGGGCTGCTCCAGGGGGAAGCACCCCTCAGAGCAATGCTGCTGGGCTCGCAAGCCAGCACAGGCGGGCTCACCTCGGACACCTACCTAGTGAAACTCCTGGAAGGGCTCAGCAGCCTTCGCTCACAGAGTGCTCTCTGTGATGTGACGCTAGAGGCAGAAGGAGTTTGCTTTCCAGCCCACAAGATCATTTTAGCTTCAGCAAGTAATTACTGCAAGATCCTGTTTGTTGGAAACGTGACGAGAGCAGGGAGCCCAGACAGTAACATCCGGCTGAAAGCGGTCAGTGCTGCTGGGCTGAGGAATGTTCTCAACTTCATTTACTCCAACAAATTAGACCTCTCCTTACAGAATGTTGAGGAAACCTTCAAAGCTGCAGAAACCCTCCTGGTTCGGGAGGTGATCAAGCTGTGCTTTTGCTTTCTGGAGAGTTGCTTGACCTGTGAGAACTGCACAGACGTCCTTAACATTGCTAAAAAACTCGGCCCAGCAGAGTTGAGACAGAAAGCCATGTGCTACGTGGGGCAGCACTACAAACAGATCCTGGCTGATCCTCAGTGCTTGAAAGACCTGGACCGAGGCACCCTTTGTGAAATTTTAGACAGAACAGACACCAAGGGGTGCAGTGAGCTGGAGCTGCTCCGAGCCGCTGTGAACTGGCTGCAGCACGACCGCACGCGACTGAAAGACGGGGCAGATATTTTAAGGCACATAAGATTTCCTCTCATTCCTTTGCGGGATCTGCAGCGATACGTCCAGGAAACACCTCTTATGAAGCTGGATTCAGGCTGCCACAGATACCTGCAGGAGGCTCTGAATTACCACTCCCAGCTGTACGCTCAGCCAGTCCTGCAGACTCAGAGCACGAGCCTCCGCTCCGGCTCCACCATGCTGCTTGTTGCTGGTGGCAGAACTGCCAACAACTGCGTGTGCAGCGAGATGTGGGCTGCGGACCAAAGCTGCAGCACCTGGCACAAGGTCGGGGACCTCTGTGTGCCAGTGTACAACCACTGTGTTGCCATCATCAATGACTTCCTCTTTATCATCGGGGGACAGTGCAAATTTGATCCCACGGGAAAGCAGCCGTCAAATGAGGTAAGACACAAGAAACCTTTAGCCTTGGAAAACTGGTTGTGTGAGGATGGGAGGGAGTCATTCATCTTGCCTACTACAAATCTCCCACCTCTACGTATTTCTTAGCGCTCTGTGCAGTACTGAAAGCCCTAGGGAATGCAGCTTCCAAACTCTGGGAAGCAGTGAGGTCCTGCCCTGGTCCCACCTTGCTCCCACTGTAAGCTGTCATCCTAATCTGTACAAAACTTGTACAGTGCAGGTTCAGCCAGGTCCACATCAGTCAATCAAGCAACCCCATGAATGTAGCCCTGTCCCCGCTGGTGCTGCCAGAGGACTTACCCTTGGGAAGCATGGTTACAGCTGACCACATCACTTAAGAACTGCTCTTTCCTTGGTTTTGCCCTTGAAAGGCTAATCTGCTTTAGCTCTCAGGATGTTCCCTTTCTTCCTGGAGAGTAACAAGACTTGTGCAGGGTTTTATGTTTTCCTAGATGGCTTCAGTGAGCTCGCTAGAAAAACCAGCGTGTTTTTCTTTCCCGTGCTTCCAGAGGCCTTACTTCAGCATTGTACTTAGTTGAACGGTGCCACTGCAAAGAACAGTCCTCTTCCAGTGCCTAGAAGGCAGGAGGCAGCAGGGGAGCGGAGGATGCTGAAGCAGCAGGGCCGCAGCACTGGCTGCTGGGCTACAGCCCAAGCCCAGCGCTCACTGCGTGTGGTTCTGCAGATGCTGCCCTTGCTCAGCAACCTGGGCTTCCTAACGAGGACTAAGAAAACAAACCTGGGAAGGTATTTACTGCTGAACAGGATGCAAATGAAAGCCCATCAGTAGCAGAGGTGCTGTGCCCCTGTGGTGATGCCACCAGGAGTGAGGGGAGAGGAAGCCACTCCCACTTTTGGGGCAAGAGCAGTGTCTAAAGCTCAGCTGCTTTCTTTACTGCACACTCAAACAGTAGCAGAGATGCAAAATGTCCTTGTTTAAATCTCACTGAAAGAGTTTTCAGCTGACATGTGCTAGTTAGTGTTTGAACCGAAGGTATTTCATTAAGCCACTGTGATTCACCTCCTGCCTGCTGCAAGCTGAGAGCACAACCTGTTCCCAGAGCCCCCCGAGACCTGCAGAAAGGCCATAACTGAGCCTCCAGCCTCACTGGGGAGGCACTGCTGTACCAGCAGGATGGCACTGCAAGTTGAGCCTGTCCAGGTCTGAATAGGAAACCTTCCTGAGTCTAGGGAAAACGTTTATCAATTCTTGCATCTCATGTGGCTTCAAGCCGGCCATGCACCTACTGCTAACTATCACCCATCTGCTGCGATCCTAGGTTTTCCGATTTGATCCCCGCAACACTTCCTGGCTCCAGGTCGCCAGCATGCTGGAGAGGCGGACACGCTTCTACGCGGATGTGCTGTCTGGTCACATCTTTGCCGTGGGTGGTGGGACGCTTCTGGGGACTCTCACCCGCACCATGGAATTGTACCGGCCCGCCGACAACAAGTGGGAGTTGGCAGCTCCTTTCCCCACCCCTATCGCTGACCACGCAGGCACAACCCACAAGGGAATCCTCTATATTTCAGGTGACAGAGCCAGCAGAGAGCAGCGTGTTTTCATTTAGTTTTGTTGATTTTTACTGGTATCTTAAAGTCACAGTCTGGGCCTGCACCCACACCGGCAACACCCGCAACTCCAGTGTCCCTTTCCTGCTGTGTTAGCACAGCCTCACTGCCCTCCTGAATGGCAGGAATTATTTTCTTTCCAAGACACTAAAGGTGACATCATCTGCTTGCAGTCCACATCCCTGTTCACCTTTGACCTTGCAAATCTGGCTAAATCCCAAAGCTTTGCTGTCTGAAAAGTTAAACCAGGAGCACGCTGCCGTAGCATCAGGGATGGGATTAAACCCTGCTATTAAACTGAATGGATGACATGGGACTAACTCTACCACGGTGCTTTGTTAACCTGTACAAAAAGAAGTACAAAGCAGGCAGGCTCTTACCCTCTGAGCCTGTACAGCTCTCACCCTACAAGGGATCCTCAGTCTCTACAGGAACCTTTGGTAGATGGTGCAGAGCGTTTAAACAGCAGGGGCTTTAAACACTTCAGGAAACTGCTGTAGGAGCTTTAGCTTTTGCAGATACTAAATTGGCCTTGAAAGAATCTCTGGTTTGTCTTAGGAAAAGCACTGGGTTGTTTGTGTTATTGCCTCTGTAGTTAAAAGTCCCGGGCCAGTCTGCCATCCCTGTAGGCTCCCTGCTTCAAAAACCAGTTATGGCCAACTGGGACCATTGTGCTTATTCAGTCCAGATTAACTTCAATGGCACGGCTGCAATGCAGGGCACTGCTCTGTACACCCAGGGCCCTGGGAGCAGGGAAGGCAGCACGTGGACTGTCCTACCTAGGTGTGCACCCCGATGAAAGCAGTGCTCCCGGCCTGGCCGTGCAGGGGGATGATGGTTCAGCTGGGAGAATGGCTGAGGCTCAAGTTCAAGTCCCTGCTTTGACTCAGCTGGCCCACGGTACCACAGGCAGCTCATTTACCCTCTTTTGGTCTCGATTCCTACCAAAGAACAAGGACAAAATTGCCTCACAGAGCTTCAAACATCCCACAGTGATCTAGGCTGGGTAACACGGTACCCCTCAAGCATAGGGTGTTACCTGCCCAGAGCATTACTGAGTTAACAAGAGTTAAACACAAGCTCCATGAAGCGTCCACGCCCGGGTGAGCTGGGGCTTCTGGCCAACCCGAGACACCATCTTCCTTATTTGCAAAGACTCTGCAGGCTGAAATTCAACAGGCAGGCAGCTGGAGGCATTTACCCTCCTTCTGCAAAGAGCTTTTTACAATGCACCTCTGAAATACACAAGTGAGTGCCTAATGAGAAAAAAATGACAACAGCACTGGCAGATTGGCTTTGACCTTCCAAGGTCCAAAATTCAAAGAGTTTTGAACACTTCTTTCACACCACCATGCTGTGACTGTGAGTGCTGGAAGCAGATCCCCTAATTAAAGCTGATCCTAGTTACACTTGAAACACCCCAAGAGCTTCATTCAAAACTCTTTTGTGGAAAACAGTTTACAGAAAGAACTGGAACTGGTTTGTGATGTTTTATTTTCCTCTTCAAAACATCCGAGAAGCTCAGGTTTTAAATTTCACACTGCATCAGCTCTGCATAACAGTGTGGAATTTTAAACCTGAGCTTCTTAGGTATTTTAAAGAAATATAATCAGCTCTGCTCATGTTTGCAGAAGGTTTGCCAGATGTCAGAGAGGATGATGGAGAGATTTTCATGACTTCTGCTTTCCTTCTAGGGGGCTTCTCTGGGGGTAAAACCTTACGAGACACTTACAGCTACCTCCCTCGCCTCCGCCGCTGGATTAACAACAGTGCCATGGCTTTCACCCGCTGTGATCACGGGATGGCTACAGTCAGGGATAAGATCTTTTGCATTGGAGGAAGGACACTAAAAGGAGTAAGTTCACTGGCTCTTATAATCCAAAGTCTGATCCAAAAAAAGATTTTGCTAGGCTCTGACTGTTTTATTCCAACAGGCTGACCAGTAACTTCACTATTTTTGATCTCCTAGTAGACTGGCACAGTTCCAGGTCAGGCCAATAAGCTTATGAAAACGTGCCTGCCATCACAACCCGGTGTTAGAAGCTGCCCTCTTGTCACACTCTATTTGCTAGAGTCCAAAGGCTGTTTAAAGCATTTTTTTAAAAAGAGAAAACATTTGGTGGAGGTGCAGCCTGCAAACCCAGGAAAACCTGAGTGTAACACGGGTCACATCCCCGACCCAAACACAGTAACTGCCTGATCTTCCTCGTTTGAGCTGAGATGGAGTGAAACACTTACAGGCGGGAAGAGGAGTGGACACTGGCCTAGATTTTAGGAAAGAAGGGCTCAAGTCCTGGAATGTAAACGAAGTCTCTTCAAACCTGGATTTTCCATCTCTGTAAGAGGAGGGAAGGCACTGCCCAGCCTTCTGGGAAGAGACCTGGCAGGGACTGAGAGGCTCTCTCTAGGAGAATCCCATTCCCTGAAGACAAGAGAACTGAGTTTTCAAAGATCATTCAGCAATTCCATTTGAAAGTGTAAAGACCAAGGGCTGGGCCTGATTTTACTATGATGGGTATGATTTCTTCTGAAGGAATGAGCGTTTCTTAGGGTACTTAATTGGTCACTGAGGAAGAAATCTATAAAGAGAAACTGCACATCGAGGCTGATGTGAAATTCCTCCCGATAACACAAACTCAGTGCCATATAGCACTATTTAGATGATCTCCTTTGCAATGTGTTAAAAGCCTGGAGAGCAGGCAGGACCTGGGCTATGTCAGTTCCAGCAGGTCCCTGTGGCACCTTGCTCAGCTCACTCCTTTGATTTTCCAAGAAGAAACCTCCAAGACCAGGTCCAGTCTTGTTCAACATATTCATCAATGACCTGGATGAGGGGATAGAGTGGACCCTTAGCAAGTTTGCTGATACAAAACTGGGAGGAGTTGCTGACACACCAGAGCTGTGCTGCCTTCCAGTGAGACCTGGATAGGCTGGAGAGTTGGGTGGAGAGGAATCTCATGAAGTGCAATAAGGACAAGTGTAGGGTCCCGCACCTGGAGAGGAATAACCCCCTGCACCAGTACAGGGGAGGGGTTGACCTGCTGGAAAGCAGCTCTGCAGAACAGGACCAGCAAGTCCTGGGGACCACAAGTTAACCACGAACCAGCAATGTGCCCTCATGGTCAAGGCCAATGGTGTCCTGGGGAGCACTCAGAAGAGTGTGACCAACAGGTTGAGAGAGGTTCTCCTCCCCCGCTACTCTGCCCTAGTGAGGCCACTTCTGGAGTGTTGTGTTCAGTTCTGGGCTCCCCAGTTCAAGAGAGACAGGGAACTACTGGAGAGAGTCCAGCAGAGGCTACGAAGATGCTGAGGGGCCTGGAGCATCTGTGTGTCCAGGAAAGGCTGAGAGCCCTTGGGGATGTTTAGCCTGGAGAGGAAAAGACTGAGAGGGGATCTTCTCAGTGCTTATCAATATCTAAAGAGTGGGGGTCAAGAGGATGGGGTCAGACTCTTTTCAGTGGTGCCCAGTGTTAGGACAAGCAGCAACGGGCACAAAATATAACACAGGAAGTTTCACCTGAACATGAGAAGAAACTTCTTTATTTTTAGGGTGATGGAGCCCTGGAACAGGCTGTTCAGACAGATTGTGGAGTCTCCTTCTCTGGAGACTTTCAAAACCCTCCTGGACACTGTAATCCTGGGCAACCTGCTCTGGGTGACCCTGCTAGAGCAGGGGGTGGGCACCGCATGGGCTCCAGAGCTCCTTTCCAACCCCTACCACTCTGACTCTCTAAAGCTGTGCCGTTCTGCTATTTTATTCAGTTTCTTTTGAGGCTCTGACTGCTAAATATGAAATCAAAAATCTGGCCCCATGGTATTCAAATTGATGTTGAGACACTGATTTCTTTTATCATGAACTAAGTGAGTCTGACATGATGCTGATGCCCTCTCAAGGCACGACATGTTGGGCGAATGTTGGTCTGGCTCTTTGCAGGCGGAGGAATGGATTCACGTCAATCAGACAGAGTATTACTGTCCTGCAAGCAATCAGTGGACAACACTAACGCTACCCCCGTTCAACTGCTGCCAGTTCAGCATCGCTGCCCACGACACCACGCTCTACCTGGCAGGAGGTGGGTCCCTGCAGCACATGCAGAAAGACGACAGTGTTTTCCTGTATGACACAGAGAGGCAGGTATGGAAGAAAGCCAGTACCCTGCCCAAAGCTCTGGTGGATCATGCCTCTTGCATGATTAAACTGTCCCAAGCGAATGCAGGTGGTGAGACGAGGAGAGGCACAAAGGGCTCCCCCATGGGCAGGAGGACGAAATCTACCCTCAGTTCGTTCATCAGAAAGAAACAAGAGTCCCGCTCTGCCTCAGAGTAGGATGAGAATACATCAAGCAGATCGGACAGTTTTTGCCAAGACATTAATAATTTAACAACTCTTCTAGCTGCCAGCCAACCATCTTTACCAGTGATTTGGAATTGGTACAAAAGAAAGAATTCATTCCCAATCCTACTAAGCTGCATTAAACCCATAAGAATTCCTTAAATCAATGTTTTTACATTCAGAACCTGTTTTTCTGAATAATGACCAAGGCAGAATTTATTTTTAACAAGCAACCTGAGAGATTTAATGAGGAAGTCTTCAAGAGAACTTTGAATTCTATCTCTAATCATTTCCTGACAACACTGCTGGCTGACAAATTAAATACTCACGGGGATAAATATGTATTTAAGATTGTCTTTCCACTGGATTAAGATCACAGGGCACTGTGATGACAACCTTGTCCTCCACAAGCTGACCTGAAAACTTCCTTCAGTGAATACATGTTGAACTTGTGACTGCTTGAGCAGCTGGGTAAATTTTTAGAAAACAACCAAGTACCTTAGAAGTCCACATCTCATGGACAGCCTAAAGGGCCACAAGAGCTGAAAAAACTGATGAGGATAAGTTTGGAAAGGTAAGAGAATGAACCTATGGGCCACTATAGGACATCCTGATGGACAAAATGTCCCAGTGGGAGATCACAGTCATACCAGCTCCCACCATACACAATCTGCACAATGACACAACAGCTCTACTTCCAGGTGCTTCTAGAAAGCAGGGCATTAAATAAAGACCAGACTGATACTATTAACTCACCAACAAGAGCAGCCAGGCCTTGAACTGGGTCTGTGTGGGCAAGGATTTGTTGACAGCCAACCTGGATGAGACACATTACAGGGAAATTGCAGATAAGATAGTTAACAGTCTCTGCTCTGCAGAAGGACTAAGCAGGGCTTTTTTTTTTTTTCCTCTCTTCTAGCAACAAGACACATAGAAGCAAGGAGACAGGGCAAGGACAAACAGTTCCTTTACCAAGTTAAGCAGCTGTGCAGAGTCCACAGTGATACACAACAGTTCCTTCCTCTTAGAATCAGAATATTTTAATGCCCTTCTCAAGTGGGGATAGGATAAATTTTCCATTTTACAGGTTGTTAAACAGACCCTAGAGGGGAACTGAGTGCCCAGTGGAGGCAGAGACAGCGATTCCTGAGTCCAGTGCAGTGTAGCCTGTACCACCTCTGGCACAGTGTGAGTTCTGCTCCAGGTGGGACTCCAAACATAACTGCCACAAGGCCAGAGGCAAATCAAGTCCCATTGGCATGATGTGCTGAGCGCAGCAGGGAACAGCAGCACGAGGCTGACAGCACATCAGAAGAAACTAAGACCTGCAACAGCAACTAGTGATCTGGGGTCAAAGCTGGGACCTTTCAAAAGCAGCTGGTGTCTGAGAAGTCTTTGTAATCCCCTGAGAACCAGGCCCCTTTCACACACTCCGTAATCTCTGCTGACTCTCTTGAAAGTCCACAGGTTTTCCAGCCCCCACAGCAGACTTTTCTCTGCATTACACTCTGAGGTACGTCATCTTCCTGGGCAATACTTAGAAATAAGCCTGATTTTCAGATCTTCATCATTACCCACCAAGAAAAAAAATCATCTGTGAAAGTGTGTTGAGGTGGGCTACAACAAAGCTGTTTTTTTCTAGTGTCTAAAAGCTGAAGTCAACAAACTTGCAGAAGCCTTTGTGTCTAAGGCAAAGGCAGAGCAGGGGAGGAGTGGCTCCAGTCAACCCTCCCTGACAAGCATTACGGCAGCGCATTTCAAATGCAGCAGTCACCGTCATGGGAAAATTAAAAATGTGTAGATTTACTGTAAGAGTGGAAGGACTGCAACACCTACCACTACCTCTCCCTGTCACCCTCACCGATGGTGGGTGCCTGACAGTGTCCCGGGCTGTGCAGCCCCCTGCACTCCAGTCACTGAGGTGCACGCCAGAAAACGCGACTCTCCCCCACGTCGTGGCACTCACCTGCACGGGATTGGCAGGGAGGTGACCCATGAAATCCGTTTTGTAAGGGTAGTCCATCATGGCCATCATGGTAAAGGCATTTCTAGCAAACCCAAAAAGCTGATAAACATCCTCCTTGCTAGAAATCTTATTGCACGTGGCCATTTTGCTGCTGATTTCATCGTAGGCTGCAAAAGGAAGGAAAATGAAAGACACAAACTTCAACAGAGGAAAACAATACCAGGCTTCAGCAGGTTGTTTCACTCAGGAGTAAGGAGACGCTGTAACACGCAGATGAGGTTTCTAGCGGGAAGGACACATTCCGTATAAATTTACAGACATGGATGTTCAGGCACAGCCTTCCTGTGCAGTGCCACAGGAAGCTGTTTTTTTCTAGTCAGAGCCACCGACACTCCCTTGGGAGCCCCGCGGAACAGGCACCGGCTGAAACAGGAGCGGTCCCAGCTGGCACAGTGAGAACAGTGGCCTGGCCTGAGCCCACCCCACCCAGTGCCCTGCCCGGCTCCCTCCCCGGGGCCCGCTGGGCCCTGCAGGGCAGTCTCCCCAGGCAAGTTCTCCTGGAGGGTGCAGCACACAGGTCCCAGTGGGGTTCAACAGCTGGAAGAACCAGCTGGAAAAATATTTTTTTTTTTAAAAAGAGCTCCTTGGAAGCTGGGTGCATTGCAGTAAAAATTGCTAAGTGAGAATATTCCTCACAAAGTCACAAAGGACTCCTGAGACATATCTCCAAACTTCATTGTGATGCAGAGGGGGCAGCTGGAGTCCGGACATCCATCTTTGAAGAGATTCCTTCAGAATGGACTCATATTTGCTTTCTGCTGGGAAAAGCTGCTCCCTTCATTTTCATCCTCCACATTCTGGAGTCATAGTTCCTGTTTGTGCCCATCATACGCCGCAACTGCCAACTGGAGCCTGACTTGTCTTTCCTTGGAAACCCAAGGCCTAAGACCTGCCTCTTGATACTCACTCGAGAGCCTGGGCCTTAAACATGACCACCTTATCCACTCTGCTGCAGAAAGCATGGCCCCAGGCAGGCCCTGAGGACCTTGCCTATTTGATAGTAACATTTTTCCTGCTGTGACTCAAAGCTAAATGTGGTTTCAGACCCCTAGCTCCTCTGGGCAGTTCCAGGACTGGCCCAGACAGTGAGGCAGTGACCGCAGCTGTTGCAGGCACACTGCCTGACGTGCAGCAGCACAGACCAAGCCAAGCTTTGAGGCAGCGAAGAACCCACCACAGTTGTTGCAGCACCACGCAGGGCTTCCAGGAGACGCTGCACTGGCCCATGGTATCTGGTCTGGCCTACTGGGGAGACATTGCAGGGATCTCCACCTGTCTCTGTCCTAACTGACCTAACTGTCCAAGGCTGGAGATGAAAGAGATGGTGACAGCTGCTTCAAGACCTAGATTGCCTACCAAATGTTTCCCAGATATGTCCAGTGAGCTGAGCTATGCCATTGTCATACCCACCTGAACAGCCTGGATGTTGACAAGCGTTTGGTGAAACACGAGGCTGTAGCAGCACACAATGGAGGTGTTTTGCACCTGCAGGTGTTTTCGCACTTTGGTGCGGAAAAGATGGTTTCATTAACACTGTGCAAGCCTCTACGTAGATGCTTCCATTTTGGGGTTGGTTACTAATTTGGATGCTAACTGAAACTGTTCATTAAATCCAAAGTCAGTTGTGCAAGCAGGAAGAGGTGACCAGGTGGGCCTTTGTGTTGATTCAGCTGAACCAATTGAAGACCTAACTGAAGTGAAACTGAATCGAAACTGAATCAACTTTTTTTCCACCTGGTTAGGACTCCCTGCTGGCTGTCCTTGGGAAGCCACCCGCAGGGCTCACTCTCCTTACCTCCACTCAGAAATAGGTCCTTAATCTGCTGGAAGGCTTTGCGGACAGCTGTGACACAGCCTGGGCTGGACCTCTGAAAGTCCTGAAGGGACAGAAGAGACACAGGATTATGGTGGCAGAGAGGAGATACATGTGGAAGCTAACTGGGAAGAACTGTACAAGGAACTGACAGGGGTTACTGGCCCGCTGGTCATCCAGTAGCAGTGACACTGGTGCTTCTGCCTTATTCTCCAGACAATCAGCACGTCCCAGCAGAAGCCAACAGTCTGCACAGCTCGGACCAAGCTGCAACTGTTCAACTGTTTCACCAGGTCTCACGCTGGCTTAGTGGAACCATTAGACTGAACTCAAAGCAGTGAGAGGAGACATGTGCCTTAGCCAGGGTATGGGAAGAGGGTGCCAAGCTCTAGGCCTAAAAGGTTGGGGTTTTTTTGTTGGTTTGGTTAGTTGTTTTTTTTTTAATACATAGTAGAGTTCTTCCAGACGTACTTTATCTATGAGAAGGAGCCAGAGAGAAGTCAGTTATGCATGGGGAGCAGAGCACTGGTTTGGGAACCAAGACCTTTTTTCCTTAAGCTTCCCAGTGACCTGCCAGATGACCAAGAAGGCTATGTCCTTTTTCTTGAGAAAAACATTACTGACCCTGAAAAAGCACTTTAACATATGTGTGGCTGGTTATGCTGGTGGAACAAGTCGTTCCTGTCACTGAAGGCTCTAGCAACCCAAACGGTGTCACTTCTGTCGGCTTGTAAAGCAGTTTGAGATCTGCTGGCAACCAGTGCTTTGTAATAAGAATTATTAGGGCTGGTTTAAGGTCCTTTTAACTTGCTAGAGCAATGGTTAAGTAACTACAAATCACTAGCTAAGCATTTTTCTTATAAAGACCCAGCCTCAACTAGTAATACATTTGGAACCTTTATTTTATTCCTAACTCTGCCTTTGCCTGCCAGTTATGCTTGGAGAAATCACTGTGGAGTTTTCCAGTTTATCTGGGCATCCCTTTAGCGGTTCCAAATTTGCTTCTTGATGTGCTTATTGGTCTCCATCTACTAATGGCTCTAGCTGGAGTGTGGGGATGGAGTGGCCTGGACAGAGGAGCAGCTCTTCTCTGGCTGCGTGAGGCAATGCTGGGCGGCTGCCATGCGCCAGCTGGCATGATGAGGAACCACCACTCATTCCAGTTCTCCCCACAGACCCTTAAGGATCCGGGAACAGTTTGTCGCAGAGGCAGGAGGCATTACAGCCATCCCAAGTAAAGCTGATCCCACTCCAGGCTGCCAGTTTAACTCTGCTGTCTAACCTGACCTAAGCTGACAGCCTGAAGAGCCCCCTGAGCAGGAACCTTTTGGGAAGCATGCGCGTGGCTTGCTCTGGATTATTAACACAGGGGCTTTCTGCCCAGCTGCAGGCAGGGCAGATGCATATATAACCTAGTCTTATGCAAATGCTTGATGCAAAATCAACTCCTTACCCTTTGCTCACTTGCCCTGTGAGCTGGAAAAGCTCAGTACGAAGTCACAGAGAAAGCTGCTTTGAGACAATGCACTCTGACTCACAGGAAGAGAGAGCTCCCGTAGTGATTCATGAACGGTATGTGCTTTCATCAGTATTAGCAGCATTCAGGGATGTTCTCTCACCAAGAAGAGCAACTTAATTCAGATTTCAGGTGCACAGATTGCTTTTATACAAACACACTGAATGTGGAAGGAATTCCTTTGAAAACAACACTAAGTACTTGCTTAGGATCTCAGCCCAGAGCCCGGCTTACTGCTGCAAAGGGAATATATTTTAAAATTAATTTGCAAGTTTTTTTCGTATTAAAAGGTCAAAGCCCTAACTTCAAAGGTGTGTCATGACTCCCAGCGTATTCATAGCTGAAGCAAGAGAGAGCTATCAGCTAAACAGGGCTTCTGAGAAGGAATTACCTTCAACCAGGGAAGAATTCGTACTACAGAGCCTGTTAGATGACTGAATGATAGTATACCTTTTTTTATTTTAAAATGTATAATTTTAAGACAAGATGTCTTTTACTCTCTTATACACTTAAGAGTTTCAAATGCTATCGTGGTTATTTTCATAGGACAGTCTCTTCTTTACACTTACTGGCAATGCCAACAGTCCCGTAAGTCTGCATTCAGATAAGGGTTTCATAGACCTGAGACCGAATTTCATACACGAGTAGTTGATGCAGAGCCATCTGTGTCACCCAGGCCTACAAATTCATGCCAAAAAAAGAGGTAAAACAGACACCACCACAAAATTTCAGTACTACCAGGTAGTACATTTCTTTCCTTATAAACTAAATGTAAGTCAGTTCTAACCAACACCACCTTCCTATGGGTCCTATGTCCTCAAAAAGTGAAAGTGAGATTTAAATTTTGGGTTCAAGTGAACCCAGGACACTTTCCATATATTTAGTGAATGAAATGAAGATTTCCAAGCTCTTAATTAAAATGCAACCATCTTAGGACTCAGGAGCTGCTATGAATCATAAATATCAATACAAAATACAGCATTTTGGGAGAGGATTTGAAGAATAAATTATCCAAAGGGGGTTCAGCCAGGCATAAAGGAAAATTTCCAGGCTGCATTACAGTCAAGTCAGTAGAAATGGGAAGATGAATCCTTGGTGATTCTAGAGGTACTAAGGGAACTGAGTTGTGCTGCTCATCAGAGCAGCACCTTTGGGCTCTGAGCTGCCATAGCTGAGGAAATGCTCAGCCATCACACCTGCAGCTGCTCCTTTTCCGTGTGGGTTGTCATTTAATTGCATTCCCTGACCAGCACCGATGATGTGAAGACAAATGTCTGTTTAAACACACGGAAAAGGAAAAAAAAATCCAACCTTCCTAAAAGAAGAAAATAATGCTTCTGAAGTGAGATGCTACTTACTGCTGTTACATCTCTGAAGAACTGGGTGGGGTCTCCAAGGCCAGCCACAGACAACAGAGGAGCACTGGCAGCTAATGCTCCAGCCACAAGGTTTGGGTATTTCATCCTCATGTAAGCGCTCAGCATCCCTCCATAGCTGCCACCGGAGTTAAAACAAAACATAAGAACAAAAAAAACAAAGAGAGACATAACAAAAGAGCTATGTCCTTTAACAGACAGCTTATAGCATAGTACCTCACAAGTTCAGGCTGGTATTCACAGGCTCACCTAACTCAAGGTAACAAGAAGCTTATGGATATCTAGTAGATGCCACCATCTTCAGATGTAAGAAGAGCCAGTTATGGTCCATGAGCAACACACAATGTGTTCTTATTCACCTTTCCCCAAACACTCATATCACCTTCAGTGGGAACACAGCAGCCCAATTTGCTTCTGCAGCCAAATGTAAATCCTGCCTCAGTATCTAACTGCACCATCGGGAGTGTGCCCTGACAGCTTCAGTGTAGAACCAAGTATGGCTCAAGTGAAGCTGTCCCTGTTCAACAGGGGAAGGAGACACATTTTGCATACAGGATTATAGACTAGTTAGAGTCTTAGCAAAGGGTGTCCCTGAACGCTCCAGAACATGAAGCCCTCTCTAGTGCTGCGGAGTGGAGAGTGTTCTCCCTGGGCACCCCAAAAACCAGCTGCACAGATGATCAGCACAGATATAGGAAAGGGGAGACATTAGCAAATACCACAGTAAAACTCAAAGCCACCTTGTCAGCTTCAGTGCCAGTGCCACAATCTGCAGATATACCAAGGGCTGCCAGATAAACCCAAGGTGACAAGTTATTCATATGCTGATGTTTGTGGAGTTACTCTGAGGTCACTCCTGGGGGTGGCAAATGACATCCCAAAAATGCAAGTTAACACCTGGTCTGACTCCAAGCTTACAGGCATTCAAGTCTCCCTCCCCATCACCTCAAGTGGTTGCAGTAAATACCACTCCTATATCACCCACATGCATTTCTCTAGCCCTGGCCTTGGAAATGGGCATTAGCTGAAACCTGCCACAGGTAATTCCAGGTTAAAGTTTAGCAAAGTTATAAGCAATGGAAGAGGGTTTTTTTTTCTTCCCATGGGAAGTGCTGTGCTGCTCCAACACTGCGTATTTCAGTATTCTTCACGTGGGTTTAGTGCTGTTCAGGGCTACTGCAGCCTGACAGACGCTCAGAGCTGTGGTCCAAGGTGCAGCCCAGCAAGAGGGTTTTGCTGAATCCCTCCCACCTCCCCACCCCGGGACAGCTCCTAGCCCTTTTTGCACTGGCTACTGGCCTGACAGTCACAGTACAAACACCCCTGAGATCAACAGTCCAGTCAGCACCACAGTGAGCTGGAAGCTGGATGATAACTGTCAGGGAAAAGCTTGTTAGCTCACTGCAGCTGAATTAGAAGGTCTGTGATTGGTGGAAGCCTTTTAAAGGGAAGCATCCTTCTGGCATAAGTGTGGGGAGCCATTCCAGAGGCAAGGATATCGCATCAATACAGCTCTGAACTGTAACACAGCAAGAACTCTGGGGAAGGACTTCTGCTAGGAAGCCAGGGCCAACCCATCGGCAGGCTGCAGAACAGAATTATAAAGGAGCCTACAATAAAAATGGCTGGATGCTGTTGAACAGGCTGCGTTTAATAAAAAGCTGAGTGGCCTTTGGAAAGAATATTTTACCATATATTACTTTTCTGTATTTCCAATGTAAAATGTTCTTACACTGCAGTTTTGGTTGACTCGTACATTGAAGAGGCCCAGAAACATCCAGTCTCCAGTTTGTCCAAAGCAATTACAAATTGAGACTAATTCTTGACGTGAGAATTGACTGGGACCTGGCGATGAGCTCTTGGGAGCTCAGGCACAGGCTCATCCAACTCTCTATCAGGTAGCTTAAAGCTCTGCCTTTAGAACTTGCTCGAGAGCCAAACAGATCTAGGAGAGCAGCACGACTGTGGCTGGGAAAGGCTGCGGAGAAGGGAAGGAGCACCCACAACCTTTACCTGCCTCCAAAGGCAATGACGGGGCAGCCTGCAGCGCCGTACTGCTGCTTAAGCTCCGTAATTAGCACTGCATAGTCAGCGAGGGCTTGCTCCACGGTAAGCAGACCTGTCTTCTTCAGCTGTGTTGACTCAAGTCCAAATGGAAGAGACTTTCCATAGTACCTCTGAAAGGAAAGAGAGACGCTGTGGAAATGCTAGTGTCATTATAGAACTGGCTCTTGCTATAGAACTGGAGTAAGTGTGCACAAATGGGACATGGTAACAGAGCACATGGTGTCCTCCACCGTGCTGATAACTGAGGAGGTGCCTTGTCTTCTGCATCTGACAAACAAAGACCTTCAGGGCATATTCGGTAGAGGACTGACAAGCTACTTCAGTGGGTGCCAAGTGGGGCCCCAGCACATATGTCTCACAAAATCTCCAACTGGAAAAGGGAACAGGGTAATCTCTTTGTGCATAAATTGTGGAACAGTAGATTTAATAGAGGGGTGTGGAGAAGGCTGGCTTGGGACTTTACAGGCTGGCGAGATTAAATATTATCCAAACAAAATAACTCTCTGGTCCAGTGTGGAGTTCAAGGCCTGTGGAAACTACTTACAAAAGCGCTGGTTTAAAGCAAAAGCACCGTAGCATAGGGTTTACTGAAACAGTAGTCTGGATGCTGGTAGGCATAGTGAAAAAAAATTCAGAAGCCATGGTTATTACTTAACCATGTGGAAGAGCTGCTACCATGAGGAGAAAGCTTACATCAGATATACCTCAGCTTCATGGCAACAGATATTTTTCCAGCCCTGCAGAAAGCCGAATTCTGTAATACTGAAAAGAGCAAGACTCTGCAGTGTGCATTATGACTAAAATACTCACATGCTCAGCAAAAATCACAAGGGCTTGCTGTTCCTCTGCTAACTCAAATATGAAGTCAGAGTTCCGAGCAAAAGTCCAGATGTCACCTTCATTGCCAGTATAGAAAAAGATGGGTCCAAATCCTTTCTTCCAGAACTTTGCTGAGTGAGACAATTGATAGAATCAAATTTAAAAAAACAACAAACCAACCAAAACCCACAACAAACAAAAACAAAACTCTAAACCATACGAGCTTGAAATGACTCTACTTTTGATGAGTTTGGACAGGAGCTTAACAAGGAAGAGCTCCACGCACAGGTTGATGATCCCTGAGACCCAAGCAGGGGCATAAAGGTGTTAGAAAAGCCAGGCTACAGAAATCCATTTGAGCAGGGATAAGAGCTTCCATGAGATGATCATGTGGCCTGGAGCCTGGAACTTCTGCCTGAAATCCCTAAAATCTCAGATCTTCAAGGCACTTGGAAACAGCTTCCCCCCCCAAGAATGATTTCCCATTTATATACCCTTTTCAGCCCAACTCATCCCAAAATTCTTACACAGATCATTTTTTCCCCACAAAACAGACATCAGGGAATTGCCTGCATCTTTCTCCTGTTCCTGCTGTGACGTACAGCACAGAGCCAAGCTGTAAATCACATATCAGAATGTTTTGAGTTGGAAGGGACCTTCAAACCTAATCCAGTTCAACCCCCCTTCTGTAGGCAGGGACATCTGTAACTGAAATAGATTGTTCAAAGCCCTGTCCAGCTTACTATGAACACATCCAGGGATAGCACATCCACAGCTTCTGTGGGCAATCTGTTCCAGTATCTCACCATCCTCATAATAAAAAATTTCTCCCATACGTCCAACCCAAATCCACTCTCTGTCAGTTTAAAACCATTGCCTCCTGTTCTGTCACTACAGGCCCCAGTATAAGTCTCTCTCCACCTTTCTAACAGGCCCCATTTATGTACCAAAAGACCACAATAAGGTCCCCCCAGAGCCTTCCCTTCTCCAGGATGAAGAATTCCAATTCTCTCAGCCCTTCTTCATAGCAGAGACATTCCAAACCCTCTGAGTATTTCCACGACCTCCTCTGGACCCACTCTGACCTGTCCACATCTCTCCTGTGCTGAGGATTCAGCACTGCAAGCGGCAGGGGTCTCACCAGAGGGGCAGGATCCCCTCCCTCAACCTGCTGCCTTCGCTGCTGGGGATGCAGCCCAGGACAGGTTGCCTCTGCTATGCTGATACGTGCAACACATGTAACATATGCAACATACAAACCTCTCTCTCATGTGATGTATCATACATATATGATGATATATGAAGATGATGTGCTTCATCCTCTGATCTTTTTATAACTGAAGGCAAATTGAGATGGACAGGACAAGCTGACTCATGAGGTCAGTACCTGGTCATCTGACAAACAGTTGCTTTAATGATTGCTGACTTCAACAAACATTTGATTTTGGCTTAGTCTTAAACTGCACACGAATTAAGAGGGATAATAAATAGATTTTTTCAACAACAGACCTCAGACCATCAGTTAAGTGTTGATTTTAACACATTATCACATCACCCCAAGGGACTGTCCCACAGACACTTGCTGCAGCATGTCACACAAGGCCTGAATTTAACTCTTGGCATTCTCAGAACAGGCTTGACAAGCCACAATTTGGCTTGGAAATGGGTTTGAAGCCTTTCATTAGCAAAACTGCTACTCTTTGTTAAGAAAGAAGCTGGTTCTCTTTCTGTGTTACATTGGATTTGGGCACTGGCTAGGAAACAGAAGTGCTGTCTTCACTCTGGCTCTCCTGATATGCTTTGTGGCTCCCAGAGTAAATAACCACTCACAGGAGCCAAAACCAAACCAGACAGAGTGCTTAAAAAGGTATCTATTTTTAGACTGAAATACTAGAGAACTGTCAACTGAGCTCAGGACAGTCAGATGTCTGGTTGTGAAATAAGTCTCCTTCAAGTTCTTGCTGACGATCTGAAAAGCCTTGTACTGCACAAGCAGCAGTGCAGGGGAAAGGAATCACTCACAGGATTTTTGAGTAAGAAGCTATTTGTAAATCAGCAGAACTGCAATGTTCATGTTTTGTTTCCAATAAAGATAATTCAGCTCTGCCCCAGACACACAGGTAAAACATAACACTACAAAAAGAAAACAAATAAGATTATGCAATGCTTTAAACCAAGTGGTCCCACAGTTCTGTTCAAAAAGGGCTGCATAATTAGTGACATTTCAGCCTTGGGTGTGCTATGAAAATTTACCGCTGTTCTCATATCTTTGAGCTGAAGAGATCAGTGAACTCCCACTTGGTGAAACACGATGAGTGGGTGCAGGTCCTGGACAAGCTGCAGAGTTGCAGCTGATGTGAAGAAGGTGAGATGTTGTATCCAAAGCCCCAGCTGCAGGCAGTCTGTGAGGCAGCAGCAGGCGCCCCAGGCTGGGCAGCGCTCTAGACTGATGCTCTTCCCAGCTCCACCTTTGTTCTCTCCCTGCAAATCTCTCCCTGATTCCTCCAAGCAGGCAGAATTGGAAAACGTGTGACGCTGGTTATTCAAATTCCTGTCTTTTTAGTCACATACTGTTTAGAAAGCCTCCTCTCTTACCTCTGCTGCACAGAGGATAACTCATTCTTTGACTAGAATAGAAGACACCACCAGCTCTTTGCTGGAAGGCCTCATTGTTCAGCATGGCTTAAGCTATCTATAAAGTTGAATAGTTTAAAATAACACCAAACACTGACCCAAGAGGAGTTGTCTTCACTCATAAAAAACATGGGTATAGAGTGCACATTTAGCTCACTACTTGTTTTTCATGCCATATTCACAGCACCGACCTGCACTTATAAGAGGCGCTGTGGCCATCTGAATACACCCACTGTGGAGCCAGCCCTGGTGCAAGCCTAATGCAGCTGCTCCTTCCAGTCTGCTCCTGCTCTAGCGAGGCCAGAATAACAAACTGGAGAGGACTGGGACCGTGCTGGGCGAAGGACTGGCTCGCAAGGGGCTGGCACTCGGCTCAAACTGGCTCCTGGCTGCTTAGCACAGCTCTCCGAGTACCGAACAGAGAGGCCAAAAGCTTAAACAGACAGAAACTCAGCCCCGAGTCACTGCGAGGCCCTGGCGGGGCTGAGAGCAGCTTGGCCGCAGCACAGCTCCCGGGGACGCACCTGAGATCAGGTACCGCTGCGGGAAGGTCTCGTTGCCACGGGTCTCGAAGCTGAAGTGGTCTCGCACCTGCTGGAAGAGCTGCTCCTCCAGGCCGGGCCCCGACGCAGTCTGGGCAGCTAGAAAAGGGACCGTCAAGGCCGGGGAAACCAGCAACCGGCGGCGGCGCCGCCACCAGGTACGGTACGGCCCGGCCCGGCGCAGCCCTGGGTCTCCCCAGGCCGGCGGGGGACTCCAGCTCAGGGAGACCGGTTCGAGGTCCCGCCCGCGGCCCAGGGAGGGCGGCCAGAGGCTCCCG
>VWZK01018592.1:0-26733 GCA_013396935.1 Baryphthengus martii | reverse complement strand
TTCTGTGATTCTGTGATTCTGTGTAATTTAGTGGTTCAAGGAAGTAGAGATGTCATAGAATCATAGAATGCCTTGGGTTGGAGGCGACCTCCAAAGGTCATCTAATCCAACCCCCCTGCAATGAGCAGGGACATCCTCAACTAGAGCAGGTTGTTCAGAGCCTTGTTGAACTTCACTTTGAATATCTCCAGGGATGGGGCCTCAACTACCTCCCTGGGCAACCTGTTCCAGTGTTTCACTGCCCTCATGGGAAAGAATTTATTCCTAACATCCAATTGAAATCTGTCCTTCTCTAATTTAAAACCATTGCCCCTCGCCCTGTCACTCCAGGCCTTTGGGAACAGTCTCTCTCCAGCCTTCCTGGAGCCCCTTCAGGTACTGGAAGGTCACTGTTAGGTTACCCCAGAGCCTTCTCTTCTCCAGGTGAACAAACCCTGCTCTCTCAGCCTGTCTTCATAGCAGAGATGTTCCAATCTGCTGATCATTTCCACGGCCCTCCTCTGAATTCATTCTGTTAGGTCCATGTCCTTCTTGTACTGAGAGCTCCAGAGGTGGACACAGTACTGCAGGTGAGGTCTGACCAGAGCAGAGCAGAGTGGCAGAATCAGTCCTCTTGCTCTGCTGGCCATGCTGCTTTTGATGCAGTCCAGGATGGATTTGCCTTCCGGGCCACAAGCTCACACTGTCTGCTCATGTCCAGCTTCTTGTCCAACAGCATTCCCAAGTCCTTTTCTGCAAGGCTACTTTCTATCACCTCATCCTCCAGCCTGTAGTGATGAAGAGGATCGTTCCATCCCAGGTGCAGGACCCCCGCACTTGGTCTCGTTGAACTTCATGAGGTTCACCTAGGCCCACCTGTCCAGCTTGTCCAGGTCCTTCTGGATGACATTCCATCCCTATGTAATCAGAGTCAGCTCTCTGGTTGGCTGTCAGCTGGCTCTCCCACTTTTCCAGAAGTACATAAGAGCAGTAAAGCCTTTTCCACTGCATGCACAATCACCACCATTTTATTTCAGCCACGATTTTTGACACCACCATGTTCCCCATGTCCACAGGCAGCCCAGTGGCTTGACTGGCAGGACCAATCAGCTCTTTACCTGGAACAGGAGGCCCCTTTCACACAGAGGCTGCCATTTTCAATATCATTCCCCACCTGTTTTCACGCTGCTTTTCACTCTCTCCAACTACAAAGAAGGTTGTAGAGAGGTGGGTGTTGGTCTCTTCTCATAGGTCATATCTGACAGAAAAAGGCAAAATGGCATCGAGTTGCACTATGGGAGATTTAAATAGAACACGAGGAAAAGCTTCTCTACCAAAAGAGTTATCAAAGACTGGAACAGGCTGCCCAGGGAAGTGATTGAATCATCATCCCTGGATGTCTTTTAAAAAGACATCCAGATACGGTGCTCAAGGATATAGTGTAGTAGTGACCCTGGTGGAGTTAGATAGAAGTTGGACTTGGTCTTAAACATCTTTTCCAACCGTAATGATTCTGTGATTCTGTGATTCTGTGATTCTGTGATTCTGTGACCTGACTCTGGGAGAAAATTTGGAGGAGTCACTTGAGACCAGAGCAAGCAGGTTCCTCGTGTGGTGGAGCAGTGTGGGCAGGAGGAGAATCTGTCATGCTGGAAAAAGCAGAGCAGAGTGCTGCCCTTTCAGAACGACACTCAGGGCCCCCAGGGCCTGCCATACGCCTTCGGGAAGAGGGCAGGCATCTGGGTGCCCACCTCAGTGCCTGAGGTTCCTCCTTTATGCTGGACTCTCAAGTTCCTGAGACTTGTTTCTTGGAGCCAATGGGAAAACTTGACATTTCCTTCCCATTTTGGCTCATGAAGATCTGAGTCTGTGTCTGCCTGTGACTGGAGCAAATGTCACAACTACCAAGCATCTGTGTCTGGCCTTGGATAGTGTCCCCCATTCAAGGGCTCACCCTGTGCCTGACTTGCTAGACTGAAACTGGACAGTACACACAACTTGTCCACTCAACCCCTCCTCCCCACACCACACTCTTCTCATGTCTCCATAAATTAGATTCATCTCCAATATTCATCTAGCGAATTGTAGAACTCTACAGACATTGCTAACTATAAATTACTTCACCACATGAGATTTTTTTGCAGTCAATCCCACCTCGGCACTCTGAAGCGTATTTCAATTTATCTTTTTTTTTTTTTTTTCTCCAATGTTTATCCATTGCCTTGACTTGTCAGTAGTAAAATTGCATACAGAATTTTCAGACCAAATGAAAATGGGTGGGCTTGAGTGAATTTTGGTACTGGAAGAAAATATCTAACATCACTTCTAGGTGATCCTGCTCTGGCAGGGGGGTTGGACTAGACGATCTTCTGAACTCCCTTCCAACTCCCTACTATTCTGTGAATCTGTGATATAGTGGAACCATCTTCCAACAGCATAAAGGGGAAAATGTCTAATTTTTAGAGGGATCATGGGTGGTTTCTGAGATGGATGAGGATGACATGGTTGGTTGTAACAAATTTGATCATGATCAAGAAGTTCTCTTTCTGTCCTGTGGCTTAGTCCAGTAAAGACTGCCCTCTGGCATACGTAAACCAGCTATAGTTTCTCTACCCATTGCTCCCCTGATAAGATTTCCTTAGCCTTTTGACCACATTTCAGTAGGTAAGTAGGTGATTTTGAGCCCTGAGCCAACAACCAGAAACCCTGCAACAGCACTACAGACAGTTAAAGGTGAAGTATGACAGAGAAAATGCATAAATAGAAGATTGTTCATTAATAAAGAGTTTTGATACACTAAGGCTGATATTTCAGAGCAACTACTTTACAGTGTCACTCAAATTTACATCACAATAAAGACTGAGAATTCAGCTTGTCTAAGAAGCTGAACTGATTTTTTTTATAGGCATTTCTTTGGTATTAATTTCGATGGTATCTTTGGAGGAAGAAGTGCCTATACTGTAAGATTGTTTGCAGTGTGTCTCAGGATACTTACAGTACTTTTATTCATTTTCACATCATGGAGCATAGGACATCTTCGTTTAAGTGAATGACAGGGCAAAACCCACGCAGCTCCAGTCTGAAACTCATTTGCATCTAAAGAGCTGTCTACCAATTCCCCATAAATGAATTTTTTTATTTTTTTATTTTTTTTGCAAATATACATTATTATGTTCACAGACTGTTTAGACCTATATAAACAGTGCTAGATTTAATTTCTTATTTAAGATTTCACCCTTTTCTCTTTTTTTTTTTTTTTTTTTTTTTGCACTTTGTGGTGAACATGATGAAAGAAATGTGGTGTGATGATACTGACTTTTTTAGCACGCAGAAGGAACAAAAGCAGGTTTCATTTGTGCTACTTAGAAGAGTCTTGTTACCATATTTCCTCACACTTTTTATTGCACCATTTCTCACGGTGCTTCTGAGTTAAGGAAATGGCATTATTTTCATTTCACACGTGAAGGGCCAAGGCAGTTTGCTAAATATACAGGTTTGCAACCTGATGGGCCTAATTCCACTAATAAATGAATAATAGACAGGTCTAAAAGCCTGTTTCTGGAAGTATTTTTCGTAATTATTCACAGTGACTCCGATCACAAGGTTCTTTTACGATAAATCAGAAAGATTTTTGCAACTGAACTGGTCTTCGTGACAGCATGAGCTAGTCTACAAGGGAAAAATAACACCTCCTTCCCTAGAGACTTTCAAAATCTGCCTGGATCTGTTCCTGTGTGGCCTGCCCTAGGTGATCCTGCTCTGGCAGGGGGGTTGGACTCAATCATCTCCAGAGGTCCCTTTTAACCCCTACCATTCTGCAATTCTGATGTTTTATCTTAAATTGTGTTCTTGAAGGACAAAGACCTCCCTATGACAATGGAATGCTGTGACTGGAACTCTTTTCTGTGCCCAAATCACTAGCTTCTCTTACTGGTCTCAGCCAAGTGCCCTTCACAGATCTTTCCTGAGGCACAGAAGATGACACAGAATAATGTGGCTTATCCCAGCTTACACTTCAGTGGACATGCCCGTCCTTGATGTGGATTCTCTGGGTACTGAATCTAGCTCTAGCTGTCTTGATTCTGTTCATATGAGGTGAGAGAAGAAGGTATTTCTAGGACATCTCATTCCAAAATGAATGTCTATGGCTTTGGCTTGATTCAGCTACTCATACATAGATATCTGATGTCATTTGAGACTCCCTGGATTATCTAAGGTATTTTTTTGGGCCTTCCAGATATAACAGAGATATTCCTGAAGACCTGTGCTCATCTGGAGACAAGGCCCACATTGACATAGGGTACTTAGTTGTGAGCAAAGGGTTTGTGTGCTACCCCTGACCAAAAGAGTATAACCTCTAGATAAGTCTTATTCTTACTTATTTTCATTAATTATGAAGGGAGTTAGATGTCTAAATTACCTTTAGCCACCTGAAACTGATCAATCCTACCCTGGGTATGAGAGATTCTATTTCAGAGTTAGGTTAACAGTAACGATTTTAAAAAGAAAAAAAAAAAAATCAGATAACTGCTTTTGCAGATTCTTTCTCTCCTGGGAATACTGAAGCACATAGTGGTTTTACAAATTGAGCTTGGTATTTAGCATTGTGAAAACCCCAAACTTTTAAAATGAACAAAAGCCTGTTGAGGCCTACCAATAAGCAATGCATGTAATATTGCTATACCATTAGCTGTGATGTGCTATTAGATGTAATATGCATCTTTGTTACATATATTGTTCTTTCTTTGTATTTTAAAACAACGTAAAGTATGCGACTCAATCTGTAATAACGGATGTAGCATCAAAAAACCCCACACCCTTTAATACTTACTAATATGCAAAATCCTTCAATAATTTAAGTGTTTTGTGATAAAACTAGAATGAGTTTTTCTAGTCTTAATGGATCATTTAAAAACCCCATAGTCTCAGAAAAAGGATGTTACTATAGGAAAAATAAAAAACACTCTTCAGTGCAACACTTAATCTGAAAAATTGGTCTAATACTTTACAATAGTAACTTTACACTATTGACTAAAATTCTGAAATTATCGAAGAGAAATGAGAAGCACTCTCAACACAGTTACTACACTTGATTTCCAGGAACATTCTCACTGAAATGCTTATTTATTTTTCAGAAAAATGTTCCTAAATGCTGAAGTACTTGAAATTTTTGTAGGGTTTATGTGGAAAGTAACCACTGTGTCTTTGAGGGCTGGAGCACCTCTCCTACAAGGACAGGCTGTGAAAGTTGGGATTGTTCAGCCTGTAGAAGAAAAGGCTCTGGGGGTACCTTATAGCAGTCTTCCAGTAACTGAGGGGGCTACAGGAAATCTGGGAAGGGACGTTTTATAAGGACCTGTGATGGTAAAATGAACAGTAATGCCTTGAAACTGAAAGAAGGTGGATTTAGATGGGAAATAAGAAGGAAATTCTTCACTCTGAGGTTCATAAGACACTGGAACGGGTTGCCCATGAAAGCTATGGATGTTACATCACTGTGTTGAAATCCAGGTTGGATGAGACTCTGAGCAACCTGGTCTAGTGGCAGGTGTCCCTGCCATGGCAGGGGCTTAGAACTAGATGATCCAACCCAAACCATTTATGATTCTAAAATTCTGTGATTCTTCAATTCTTTTCAAATGAACTTTGCTATTATGAGAAGTGTTTGATTTATAGAATCATAGAATGGTTTGGGTTGGAAGGGACCTCTGAAGGTCATCTAGTCCAACTGCCCTGCAATGAGCAGGGACATCCTCAACTAGATCAGGTTGTTCAGAGCCTTGTTGAACCTCACCTTGAATATGTCCGGGGATGGGGCCTCAACTGCCTTCCTGGGCAACCTGTTCCAGTGTTTCACTCCCCTCATGGGAAAGAACTTGTTCCTAACATCCAATCTAAATCTGCCCTTCTCTAATTTAAAACCATCAGGTCCATATCCTTCTTGTACTGAGGGTTCCAAAGCTGGACACAGGACTCCAGGTGAGGTCTGACCAGAGCAGAGTAGAGGGACAGAATCAACTCTCTCGCTCTGCTGGCCGCGCTGCTTTTGATGCAGCCCAGGGTGCGATTGGCCTTTTGGGCTGCAAGTGCACACTATCTGCTCATATATTTACTTAATATACATACCTACCAATCAGCTGGAAAAACAAGTATTTACACTCCTTCACCTTTATTTATTCGGTTCATTTCATGTAGAGAGTGGACGAACAGTAAGGAGAAAATCATGAAATGCTTGAAAACTATTTTTATTAATCCTTGAGGAGCACTACTTTTGAAACACTGCTGAGGAACACTGCTTTTGAAAAAGACCTCCTATTCTGTCTGCTCGAGAGAACTGTCAAACTAAGTGTTGTGATCTCACATTATGAGGAAGAGGGGTACAAAAGTAGAAAACATCCCTACTGCAGCTGGATGGTGGAACAGTTACACTGGAGCTGGAGAACAAGCATGGCAGGGCCACCCTTTTGGCAGGCGAGTTGTAGTAGGATAAATTAAAGCAGCCAATTCCTCTGGTGAGTCACACCAGAAACAGCATTTAAGCAGCAACACCCATTGTCTGTCTCATACAATTTCTGTAGCAATTACGACCAGAAGAAGTGCAGCCCTACTCCCTGTTATGTGGATAACAATGGCCACACCCTCCTCCGTGGAACGGAGGCCAGTCTCTGTCAAAAGACTGCTGGATGGTGTGTGAGAGAAGCATGAAAAACCATTCCAGCTAGGATTCACATCCGTACGGCTCTGCCAGCTCTCGGTTATTCTTCTCATGGTGCCAAGTACAGGATGAAATGCAAGTCAAAAAGGGAGAATAGCTTGCCTTTCTCTACAGACCATATGGATGAGGGAATCTGCACACTTTGTGGCTGTGCACGCTGATCGTTTCGCCTCCATACTTTACTGGCAAGTGTTTTTTATATGTGAGGGTATATTCACAACACACACGCAATATACCCTGTTATCCATCGAGAATACGTTGATGGAAAGTGTGAGGGTTAGTTATTCAACAGGAGGGGAGCCTGTTTGCAGGGATTTGAGAAGTACATACAGTTTAACCACACAGGGACAGTAACACACAAGGACAGTGTGTCACTGGAGAAGAGAAGGCTCTGGTGAGACCTTATAGCAGCCTTCCAGTATCTGAAGGGAGCTACAGGAAAGCTGAGGAGGGACTTTTGAGAAGGGCCTGTGGGGATAGGACAAGGGGCAATGGTTTGAAAGTAGAGCAGGGGAGATTACGATTGGACATCAGGAAGATCTTTCCTGTGAGGGTGGTGAGACCCTGGAAGAGGTTGCCCAGAGAAGCTGTGGAGCCTCCTCCCTGGCAGTGTTGAAGCCCAGGCTGGATGAGGCTCTGAGCAACCTGCTCTAGTGGGAGGTGTCCCTGCCCATGGCAGGGGGGTTGGAACCAGATGATCTTGAAGGCGCCTTCCAACTCAAGCCAGTCTAGGATTCTATGGTTCTATGATTCCAGTCACACTCCTCAAAACACCTAGATCTCAATAGCATGAGTGAAGGACAAAGACAAGAGGGATTCTACTGTATAGTTACACACAAGATTCTGCCAGTATTTGTCTGCTCTGCAAACAACATATTAGTGAAACATTTCAAATACTGCATCATAGCCTACTATGTCTATATTCTCAGTAGTTATTTTAACACAGGCAGGTGTTCAGCAGGAACATTCAGTATGGCTGGATGGCTCAGGGTAGTCTTTATGGAAGGAGATCAGTTATGACAGCATTTAGCAGTGCATAATACGATATGGTTGATGATGGACCTCCAAAATGACGGTAGAAAAATGACAGAAACCACAAAGTTGTTCACCTGAGGTCTGATACATACTTAGGTGTGCTACATATCACGCAGCACCTCACCCAGTATGAGTTTTCTTCATGTAGAAGAGCTTGTTGCAAGTCCAGTCACAGCCATGTTAAAAGCACAAGGCTGTGCATTGTTCCCAGAATATAGTTATATCCTGTTCCACATCATCTTGTTTTCCTACTTGCTATTGTTTTTTGTTCTTCACCTTGTTTAGAAAGGCTTCTACCAAGGGTTGGTGTGTGCAGACCAAGGTCACTGCTGGATCTTATGCACCACGTTGAGGGTGCAGAAAATAAAAGGGGTCACGTGTGGGGAGGAGACAGGTGACCCCAATCTGACCAGTGAGGCATCCATCCCAGAGATGTCATATTTGGTATCGAGCTGAGGGACCACAAGGGTCTGGTGCTCTCAGCTCTCTTGGCTCTTCCAGCTTCTTCCTCGTTTCTTCAATGGCTGGTGTCCAAGAAGGACTCTGTCCATTCTGCCTTTGATCCTGATCTGTGTGTTCCTGAATCCAGCACCAGAATCCGGCCCATGAACACGGTTTCCATCTGCTGCTGGACCCAGTCTGGGACTTTTCCAGTGCCTGCTCCACAGCACCAGTGGTGACGGTGACTATCAGGGGGGTTGGGTTCGATACTGGTTTTGTATATATTTATAAATAGTCCATTTGATTCTCATTATTGTTTGCATATTCATTCAAGCTGTTCTAGTTTCCTTTTCCAATCTCTAAGTCTCCCTCCCTTATTCCCTTACTCTTCCCTTTGGACAGGGAGGGAGGTTAACAGAGAGCATCTGTTACAGGTCTAGCAGATGGCCTTGACCCTAATCCTTGACATGGACACACACAACATGGGAAATATAATACAACAGGTACAGTAGATATTTTTTTGTTCGTATTTTCCTTTATTCCTGGAAAGAATAGGGAAATCCCCACATCCAGCTCTGTTCTTTGTAACCACACTATTGCTTACACACCTTTCTTCAGCTATTATTGTTCTGTGCTCCCCGATGCAGCATCCCTGCTTCTGCTGTTTAAGAGATAATGTGCATGGGATTCACGTTCCAAAATTGTGAATGTTTATAACTGGGCTAGACTCCCTTTAGACTCCTTTTACAGATGTTGAAAAATAAATGAACACTAGAAGAGTATGGTTTATATGACTTCAATTTCAGATGTCTACTTTAAAATGAAGATGAGCTGTGTTCCACAAGTATCTGTGCCCCTCCATCAGCTGCAAAGGGAATTTAGATTACTAACTCCAGCGACGGTGTCTGCAATATTTATATCTGTATTTGGACAGACAAACTTTGCTTTGTGTATTTTGCTGGGTTGTTTGTTGTTGTTTTTTTTTTTTAATTGAGGTTTGGTTTGACTGGACTCTTGCAATATAAGAATAGAGATTTATTTTTGCCTGATAGCCACTGTCAGTAAAAGTAATTCAAGTAAAACGATATCCTTAAGCATATACATTTGTGTATGTGGCACCTAAAAAGAGTTAAAAATATATATATCTGTTGTCCACCAGTTGCTGAAATCACTGCAGTTACACCTTTGGAAAATCTAGTACACATTATATTACAATAAGGGATAGAAATGTCATTAATTTATTAAGGAAAGTGGTGTGTTTTTTTTTCTTTGTCTGGTTATTTTTTTTCTATTTCATACTTTGAAGTATTTTCCTACATTTATGAAGACAGTTGAACCACACCGTAGATCCTCTGTTACAGTGAATCTGTTACTCAGATTTCGGTGTTCAAAATTAATACTTTTACCTATTGCAGCCTGGATTTGCATAGAAATGTAGCATGTAGGTTGCCCAATAAAACCAGCTATGGTTTTTCCTTCATGCAACATATTATTAAAATAGTAAATTTTACCAGTTTGCAAGGAGAAAATAAGATTGGGATGGTATCAGATGCTTTTTCAAGAAGTTGCATAGTAAACAATTCTTTTTTAGTATTAGACAAAACTGGAATAGCAATATACATTAAAAAAATTAATTGACATAAATGACATGTTCAGACTGGGGTATTGCATAGTCATAAAGAAAACCAACATTTCTCCGAATGGCACTGAGAGATCTCACTAGGAAAGCACAATGTGATTCCTGACACAGCTTATGTGCTATATAAAAAAAATAAAATTGTTCAGAGAATGAACAATAGAGGCAATGCCAAAGCAGATAGAGGGTATGTACATTGGCTATGTGGCTGTTCACTATGTATCTTGTTGAATATTTATGGAAGACATAACTGGTGAAAAAATTCCTTTTATAGAATCACATGGGGTTTTTTAGAGTGTCATGTGAGACCCTGGAACAGGTTGCCCAGAGAGGAGGTGGAAGCCCCATCCCTGGAAGTTTTTAAGGCCAGGTTGGATGGGGCTCTGAGCAACCTGCTCTAGTGGGAGGTGTCCCTGCCCATGGCAGGGGGGTTGGAACTAGATGGTCTTTAAGGTCCCTTCCAACCCTGACAATTCTGTGATTCTATGTAGATCGACCTTGTGCTTTAAGGGGGACTGCCACTGACACCAGTCCAGATTCTCTCCAGACAGATCTTGAAAGCTTCTGTGGAGAAAGATCCAGCAGACTTTCCAGGCAGCCTCTTTCTTGCAGACCTTCATTGTGGAAAAACTGTTCCTCATCTCCAACCTGAGCCTCCCAAGGTGAAGCTCGTGCACCTTGGTGTATTGTAGCAATACTGAGAAGAGATAGTCTGTCTCCAGCGTGTCCTTCAAGTAGTTGCACTTTGTGGCTGCAACATCCCTTAGTCTCAGCCCCAAATGAGCTCAGTTCCCTTCTCCCAGTTCATCCACTCTGGGCCTCTTATCACCTCAGCAGCTGCCCAACAGGTCCTCTCCAGCTTCTCGGTATCGTATCTCGTGCAGTGTTAGGATTTTTCTTACAGGATTCCATGAGGTTTCTGTCTGTTTAATCCTCAGCACCAGTGTCAGGAATGGACAATTGAATGGTTTATAGTTCACTGGGTTTGAAAAACATTCAGATATTCAATTGCACTGTCAGTGTTTTTCCTACGACATCATATATGTGGTATGAATCCTCTGAGACTTTGGGTGACTTTGTGTTAGATCCTCTGTATAATCAGTTAAGAAACATTTACAGCTTTCATTTACATTTCATCCAGCATGGACATTAGAAAGTAGGGAGTATGGTATTTAACTTTTAATACTTGGCCATCAATTTGAGTGGAGAGTTCTATCAAAAACAGTTGGCCAAAGCTTTTGACCTGACAGTACTAAGTTTGTTTTTTTTTCTGGTAGAAAACACACGAATATCTCTAAAAGAGCAGTATTTCATAGCAAAAAAATATCTGAAATGGAATATCTTAGGATTTGAGAGAGGTGACATTTTGGCTGAGTATCAACTTTGTCTGAGAGGTGAAGTTTTGGCTGAGTATCGACTTTGCCACTAAAGTTTTTACTGGGTTCTGTAATGCCTTGGGCAACAGTTAAATGCACTCAAATCTAGTACTTTCTGATAAAACCTAATATTTCATTAATGTGTTAATGGGTGATTTCACTGAGGTGCCTTATGGATTATATTTAAGATCAGGATGGATGAGGCTTTGAGCAACCTGATCTGGTGGGAGATGTCCCTGTCTGCGACGGGGGACGTGGAACAAGATGACATTTAAGGACCCTTCCAACTCAAGCCATTCTGTAAGTCTATGATTCTATGATTCTACAAACTGTCAAAGCTTCCACTCCTGTGTGTCTTAGGATCTGTTCCTTTACGTATTTCAGGTGACAGCCACACTAAGCTCTATTTTTGTGGCCTGGTGGACCCTTGACTCCTGTCTGACAACTACAAGACCCCAGAAAAATTAGCCATACCTTATTAAAGGGTACCTTTCCAGCTCTATGATGATCCATGATGCTTTTAGACTAAGATTTGCTCTATAAAATAATGCAACTTTTGACAACCTAGAATCTAAAGCCACTATAGTAGGTAAAACTGTGTCTACGATGTGCATTGGTTGCACAAAACTAGAGGATGGTCTAATGAAACTCTAATTGGCCCAGATTTTAATTGCATGAAAAAATTGTTTCTTTTAAGGCCAGCTCTGTTGCAGCCTGGAGGAACATAATAATAAATGACAGTAAAAATAAGCAAACATGCCAATTAATAAATAAAAAAACCCCACTGGCACACAGTGCAGCATGTGAAACTTTAACAGATATCAATCATTTTGCCTTGCTAATACAGATGTCTTCCATTTATAAACCAACTTGAAAAATGTGAGGGTTTTTTTTTTACTGTGACTATTAACTGACAGTGTTCTTCTATTAGTCAGTAGGCAAACATCTATTCCATTTATTCCTTACTTTCTGGACAGCTCCCTGATGTCCAGCGTTTCTCATTTTCCATTTCACAGACTGAGTTTACTTTAACAGAAACTGTCAAGCAGTAATTCAGTTCCTAACTAGATTTGTGGTGGTGAGACAGAGGGTAACATAAAAAGGCAGAACTTATTGGCACGATTCATCATCATACTTTATTGCACGCTCAAGTCTACTGGGCAGGAAATGTTATTAAACTGGAAGATGTATCAGAGCCTTCTGAATTTGGCAGGATGAGCACCTTAAATCTCTGGAAGGGCTGATGTGCTCAACTTGCATTCAGTCCCCATGAATGGTTGTGTATAGATGGTATTCCAGGTTAAGCTGTGCCAGGGAGAACAGCTGGGGTTGTGTTCACGCTGTGACAACGGTGTGTGTTAAGGACTAGACTAATTTCAGGTCCAGAGAAGGGCAACGAAGATGGTGAGGGGTCTGGAGAACGTGTCTTGTGAGGAACAGCTGAGGGAATTGGGATCGTTTAGTTTGGAGAAGAGGAGGACGAGAGGAGACCTTCTCACTCTTGGCAATTACCTGAAAGGAGATTCTAGTGAGAAGAGTGTTGGTCTCTTCTACCAAGTCACAACTGATAGGACAAGAGGTAATGGGCTTAAGTTGCACCAGAGGAAGTGTAGATAGGATATTAGGAATAAATTCTCTGCTGAAAGAGTGGTGAGGCCTTGGAACAGGCAGCCCAGGGAGGGAGTGGAGTCATCATTCCCGGAGGTGTTCCAAAAATGTATCAATGAGGCACTTCAGGACATGGTTTAGTGGTCATGATAATGTTGGGTAGATGGTTTGAGTTGATGATCTAGGAGGTCTTCTCCAGCCTTAATGATTCTGTGATTCTATAATTCAAAGGTGTAGAAGGCCAGTAGTCATGGCAACACTTGTGCTTACCTGTTATTATGGGGAGTGGGTCATAACCATACCTACTCAGTTACTACGTGTCATAAATGGTGTATCATAGCAAGTGTCAGCAGCTGCTAGGGAAGTCCAGATCCTTATGTTTATTTCGGAGTAGACAGGTCAGCACTAGTAGCTAGTTGTATGGAAACACAAATTGCGGGTAAAATATGAACTCTCTGTCAAACTAGTAAGTGAAAACACTGAAGGGAAAACAGAGATGTCTTAGTCACAATTTAATGAAATACTATTGAAGAATTAGGTGTAATTGTGAGGTGTTTTTTGGTGAAATAAAATATCTTTTGGAAAAAATCACCTTAGTGCTAGAAACATACAGAAAGTTAAATATAATAAGCTCAGATAGGGAAATCTGTGGGTTCATGAGAAATCTGGGAAGTTTCTGTGTTACCCAAAGCCCAACTGTCAGCTCCAGTGTCACTACGGACTGGAATGCTGAAGAGGAGTAAGAATTTCACAGTCACAGTGGGTCAAGACAGGCAGTTCTGTGGTCATGAATCTACAGAGGTAGGAATTGAATTGCATTTGAAGAAGATAAATCAAGCAGACACTCTCACCTAACAATAAGTGGCTGACAAAGAAATTACAGTTGTAAAAACGCAGAGTATAGTTTTACCAGTAAATTTCTCTGTGCAAGCAGATCCAAAGAAGTTGGGATTGGGAAAAATTCTGAAACAAAAATTGATTGCAATTTTAAAATTATGAAGTTTTTACATTCAAATAGTTCATACAAAAGACATAGCCTATTTCTGAATTTGTCTTTGAATTTTGCAGGCTATTCTTCCCACTTTATGTTAGCCCCATGGATAAATGTCAGTCTCAAAACTTTCAGTGCTGGCAGCTCATGATGATTATTGAAAATATTTTTGAGAACTCTTTTGAAATTCAAGAATATCCTATAATAAAGGTAGCATACTGTGCCTCAGGCAAATTTTCAGATGTCTGTTTCTGTTTTGTTAAGCTCTTAATTTCCATAAGAAAATACAACCACCAATATATGCACACACTACTTGTATTTTCTGATAATGTGTATTTATTTGTATCCAGAAATACAAATGTTGGGATCAAAATACGAATATAAATAGTATTCTAGACGCACAGCCCTACTCCTTAACACAAACTGGAATGGGTATGGTCGATGAGGGAAAGTCATTGTCCGAGAAGTTGAGGAGATGAAGCACACGAGTGTTTGACTTTTCTGGTTAGGTCAGTCTGGGGGATCACTAGGATGGCTATCTAACTTAGAATGACATACTGGTACTAGTGCTACCTGTATTATTCAAGGCACATTGGGCACATAATTGTACTTTCATTTCACTATGACATCACAAGCTGCACTGCTAGCAAAGAAATCACGCACCCCTAAGAAAAACTTAGGAAGGAAGGATAATCAGAAATCTAAAATTTTATTTGTGTTCTATAAGAAAGTTCAATTTGGCACATAGTTGGCAGTTTTTATGTGATTCCTAAAATTACACTCACTGAAAATAAAAAAAAAAAATAAAAAAATTTCTTATGTTGTCACATTGGGGGAAAATGTTTTGAGAGCCGTACAGTGAGTTTAAAACAGGATTATAGGAGGTGTTTAATGACTGCCTGTGATACCCACAGACTGGGCTCAGATTCCCCCCAGTCTAGTGTTCCTAATTGTGACAATCGCACGTTGGTCCATGATTTATGGTTGGTATCGCATGTGAATGTGGATGACAATAAAGTCACAGGACTCCTCAAGGACTACAAAACAGAATATGGGGGACTGATACTGGAACGTCTCTGCACAAGGTTTCCCACTGTTGTTCATAGTTTTGTGGAAGCTTATTCTGAGTTTTTGTTTCCTTTGGAGCATTCTGTCTGCAGTGGCATACTTCCCTGGTTCGATGCAATTAGTTAAATTAATTATTAAATTAATTTAGTCAGATGCAATTATTTTGCCAGCTTTTCAGGAATTCAACAGCAGCTCCCATTTTAAGGATCCCATGTGGTCTGTAAATAGAGACTGGACTCTGCAGCGTGATCTGCTCCACATTCTTTCATCAGCAGTTTTTAACAAAATACGTCGTGAATATTGTTCTCTTCATCCATTTTCTATTGATGTGCAATTCAGAATTGCACAATATTCATGAAGATGTTGTGAATATTGTTCTCTTCATCCACTTTCTATTAATGTGCAAATCTGAATTTTTGACATTTCCCTATTTTAGGCCTCACTTTAAGCACGTAAAGCACAAACCTCGCTTTAAGGGCATAAATTACGAATCTGCTCTTCACAAGCTTTGAAGCCAGCCAGTTAATCATCACCTCCAGAATATGATCCAAAGCTCTTCCTGTTTGCTTGTAAGAATATTTTAACTAAAACCTACTCTTCTTGTCAATGGTCTTGATTGGTGAGGAGGTTTTTGACTGAGACTTAGAGGCCTTTTCTTTAAGACTTGTAATCATAACACATTCCCAGTAACGAGCTGTGGATATTTCTTTCTTTGTATTGTATATGAAGAGCTTCACCTCTCCCAGGCACTGCCATAGGCTGAAGGAAGGTAAAGAGACATTAGAAGAGTATTAAGTGATGTATTAAACACTAAAGGGAGCACCTGGATTCCCCTATAAGAAGCTCTATGGGCTGGCTGAGGCCTGCAAGTGAAGTTGAGTTACATGAGAGTTTCCTTGACACCGAAGAGGCTGTTGTGGTTCCTCTGGCTGATGTCATTCATTATCTAGATAAAAGACTACCTGGCAAATAGCTGACTGTATCAGTGTCTGGTTTGCCTGGTTCGATTCTTGAGAAAGCCTACCCCCCAGATATATAAATAAAGATAAACACATGTCTTCTGCTGTCTTAATTTGTCCTTCATAAATAGTAGATGACTAGAAGATCAAAATGCCTGTTTTGATAGAAAGCAGGGAATTCTAAGGTGTCCAGCTCCGAAGCGCTGAACTTCATGATGAATTTTATTGTCTAATTTCACATTGATTCTAGGAAAATCCTTGGTGACTCCAGATGCATACAGATACCAGCTTGAGGACCCACAAAACAAGAAAAAAAAAAAAGTTTCTAGAAAGGAATACATCACCACAGATCTTGGATATCTTCCTTGAGGAATGTCAGCGGTCGCTAACCAAATGCTCAAAGTCAACCATAGCCCAAAATCATTTACAGAAACAGCTGGTAGGTAAATTGGATGATTAGAACAATATTTCTCCCTAATCCAGGATTTAGACCTAGACAGGATTATAGGGTAGCATATCTCTTTGACTTACCCACCACAGATACAGTGTACTAAAAATTTATTGTTTAGCTTGTCAAAGCAACGTAGTTCAAGCAGAGCTGACTGTTTTCCTGTTAAAATATCATTTCACTTTAGACATAAAACATGGTTTTGTGTTTAGTATCTATCTAAACCAGTGGCCTAAATGATGAGGAAAGTAAATTCTCTGTATGTTTTCCAGACAAGCCATGGATCCCAGGGGAATACATGAAACTATTAAGGCCACTGAGTCTTGAAGGAAGGCCTTCTTTTTTCTGCATATATGCTAGAAACCTTCAAGGAGAAAATATGGTGAACCATAAGAAGCTTGTAGGCATATAAATATAATATAAAACTAATGACATGATCTTTTTTTTTTTTTTCAGGATATAAATTTCCACGTGCAAGTTGAGCTGATTTTGTACTTGCCAATTGTGTAAGTGAAGAGAGGATCTAAGACGGACTCATAAAACACCCGAAAGCTCTAAAGGAAAAGGAACCTCACCTTTCAGCTGTGGTAATGCATTACCAATGCATAGTTTGCTATTTTGTCTGTTTAAACAGTCTTCTGGGAAGTGACCTGGATGACGTAAACATCGGCCTTGAGTTTATGCTCTGCATCTCTTGATGGAACGAAGTTACTAAGTGAAGAAGGAACGATTCTGCTAAACCGCTGAAATCCCACTGTAATTTTCTTGCTGCTTAGGAATCAAGAAACGTACAGATTGCTTAAAAAAAGAAAGAAAAATCTGACAAAGGCTCAGTATGTGAGTTGAAGACATCTAGAATATTGGTCACACACTGGTGCTCAGAAAGGAATCCAGCAAGGTCATTGTCCCTCTTTCTAACTCTCAGGCCAGGAATATGTCCTTCAAGACCAAGAAATGCTAAAGGCACTAATGCAAGAGGCACTAAAATTTCACTATAAGCAAGAAGAAAGATATACCTTGAGAAAAACCATCTGATTGTGTGGGTAGCTAAGATTATGGGATAGCTATGGCTTGCCTTTTCTTGACGCTTCATAGAAACCCAGAAAGAGCAACCAATGGAAGAGTAGCCTGTTATGGATGGCCTTTAGAAGCTGCAGTGGGTGCTTTGTTTTGCAGCTTAGAAGGTAACACCAGACCTCCAGATTGTGAGGCTAATGAAATCTGTCTTAGAATATTGAGTTTTCTTTCCCAAATAGTCCACACTACAGCAATTGGACATTAAGAAGAAGTTATCAACTCTGAGTGTGGTAAGACACTGGAAGAGGTTGTCCAGGGAGGTGTTGGAGGCCCCATGCCTGGAGACATTCAAGGTCAGGCTGGATGAGGCTCTGAACAACCTGATCTAGTTAAAGATGTCCCTGCTTACTAGAGGCGAGTTGGACTAGACCTTTGGAAGTCTCTTCCAGCCTGGGACATTCTATGATTCTATGATGATTCTATGAACTACGGTCTTTCCAGAGCTGTCTTGCACCTGGCTGCTGGAACATGGGCAGAACAGTTATTTTTTCTAGATATATGGTGAAAATTGATATAAAAAAAATCCTTCCCTTCATGAAATGACCAGGTAAGGTGAGTTGTGATAGATTCATGCAGCAACATGAGGTGCTAGACTCTGAGACATGTTCGAGATTACTGTTTGAGATAGCTATCTAGCAGAGTTATTTGGCAAGATGCCTCCTGTTCCAGAAATATCATTTCCTATCATGTGTCGCTGCTGTTCCAGCTGATGAATGTGCAAACCACCAGGTGGATGATCTGGAATCAGCTGTGGGTAGTTGGTGGGAAGAACTGAGTAAGAGGAATGGGACAGATAAGATCTGCACGGCAATTAAAAATGTTTTATTTTTCCTCCTCTTTTAGCTTCACTACTCATTGCTGTCTCTGTGAAGACAGTTCTGGCTTTTTTTTATGATTATTTTTTATTGTTCCTGCTGCAATTTTTATCATTTTATTGGTATGCACAATATACATTTTATTGGTATGTACAATACACCAATAAACAGTCGAGAGTTGAAGAAGGAGAAAATGAGCATCTGAAAGAGAAGAAAGGTCATCAAAGTGCCTGAGGTGTTTTAATTTACGGCTGTACTTCTTGATTAGAAAGTTATATTAAAATTGTGTGATGTGTGGTGTACTTCAGTTCCACGTTACTGCTGGACGTGGAGAGAATATAAACTGGCTGCAAGTTTTTATTCTTGGAAGAATGGCTGTCAAAGAAAGAGCTGCTGGCAAGCTAGGCATGAAGGCCAGAAGAACTGAGAAGATTAAATTAAGCAGGACCAGTATTTTTGTACGTTCTCAATTGCCTTGAAAATGCTGCCCTCAATGAAGGAAAACACTGTCCATTAGTTTTTAATTGGCCAGTGGAGCAGACTCTAGCTGGAGGCCTGTGACTAGTGGTGTCCCCCAGGGGTCGATACTGGGTCCAGTATCTTCATCAATGACCTGGACAAGGGGATGAAGTGTACCCTCAGCAAGTTCGCTGATGAGACAAAACTGGGAAGAGTGGCTGACATACTGGAGGGCTGTGCTGGCCAGGGAGAAATGTAATGCAATTCAAGAAGGGCAAGTGTAAAGTTCTGTATCTGAGGAAGAACAACCCCCTGGATCAGTACAGACTGGGGGCTGAGCTGTTGGAGAGCAGCTCTGGGGAAAAAGACTTGGGAGTCCTGGTGGACAAGAGGATGCCCAGGAGCTGACAATGTGCCCTTGCGGCCAGGAAGGCCAAGGGCCTCCTGGGGGGCATTAGAAGGAGCATGGCCAGCAGGGTGAGGGAGGTTCTCCTCCCCCTCTCCTCTGTGCTGGTGAGGCCCCAGCTGGAGTACTGGATCCAGTTCTGGGCATCCCAGTTCCAGAAGGACAGGGAACTGCTGGAGAGAGTTCAGCGCAGAGCCCCTGAGCTTATGAAGGGAGTGGAGCATCTCCCTGTTGAGGAGAGGCTGAGGGAGCTGGGGTTCTTCAGCTTGGAGAAGAGGAGACTGAGGGGTGACCTCAGGAATGTTTATAAATATGAAAAGGGCGAGTGTCAGGATGACAGAGCCAGGATCTTCTCAGTGGCACCAAATGACAGGACAAGAGGCACTGGGTGCAAACTGGAGCAGAGGAGGTTCCATTTAAACACAAGGAAACACTTTTTTACAGTGAGGGTGACAGAGCCTAGAACAGGCTGCCCAGAGAGGTTGTGGAGTCTCCTCTGGAGACATTCAAAACCCGCCTGGACGCGTTCCTGCATGATCTACTCTAGGTTCCTGCTCTGTCAGGGCAGTTGGACTCGATGATCTTTCGAGGTCCCTTCCAGCCCCTAATATTCTGTGATTCTGTAATAAGAGGTTTGAATTCAGATCCTCCTGGGAAAAGTTGGTTTTGTAAATAAGCCCTCACAGTCTTTTCTCTAACTTTAAAACAGAAGGAATGTAATGTGAATATACTTGATCTTGTAGATTTACATACATATCCAAATGCATTCATTTCACTAGCCATTTGATTTTGCCTTCCTCCATTCCCTTTTTACCCTTGGAAGTGTAAAAAGGTGTGCTAAAGAACAAAAAGAAGTGGTTGAATAAATGCAAGTCTTGAATATGAAATTATCTGGTAAGAAAATGTTCTCAAGTGCTGAAAGGCGGTTCTTACACTTCTCATGGCACAGTGCACAGAAGAGTTAGTTGGTTGGTTTTTTTTTGCAATTTGTGAAAGAAGCAAAAGAATATCTACAGGTTAATGAGGATATTCTTAATACTACAGGATATGACACAGATACACGAAGAGCACATTATCCAGGTGTCTAAGAATAATTGCCTTCTGAATGATGCAGAGCCTAGAAATCTTATCTTCCTTGATCTCTGCAGTTATTCATTGGCTGCCAAAGCACAGAGCAGCGAAGCGGAGAGAGTAAACCAAGCAACTTGGAATAAGTAGAGGAAAGCATTCTGGAACTTGCTAGCCTGAGGACACTCACCTTGCACACAAATAAATCTTTTTGCACATATTTTGCAGAATATTTTTACACAGTAGAATGTGTCCTCTGCTGTCAGTATAAAAGAAGAAGCCGGTAATGTCTGCAGATTCTTTCTTGGTTAGGGAAAAAAAAAAATGGAATTGCACGTGTCCAACTTCTGTTTATGAAAGCGGTCAGAAAACAGAGGCGGTATAAATGGACTTAGCAGAATCAGTCTTCTGAGGAAGGATCTGATGAGATCACATGCTTTTAGTAGGAATGAGTAGCCATCAGCAAAAGTACAAGAAATATATCTACTCATCCCCTAAAATGGGAACATTCCACTTCCAGACTGACTCCCAGGACATTCACTCACGTATGCAATTGCTCAATAAACCTCATTTTACCTGTTCAAAGATCTAATGGTGGAAGGCACCTTCTTGTGCCTCATCGCTCTCAACAGCCCCACCAAAACCAATTGATTGTGCAGAGGGTTTGCAGGATCAGGCCCCTAATGGATAACTGTTTTCCTTCTTTTATTCAGGCTTAAAATAAGTCTCGTGTTCTTGCAAAATATGGCTGAAGGTGGCTGTTAGACTAGACTAACTCATAATTAGAGACCAGGATATTCAACTCCAATTCAACCATCTTCTCACACTGCTGAAAATATAATTCTCATCCTTAAATACGATTCATACTTCCAAGTGCAGGACAGAGAGGTTTACAGAGTAATAAATTTTACAGAATAATTTGCTACTGAGAGTTAGAAAAAACTTCAACATGAATTTTGAAATCAGAATGTTATCATTAGTTTAGAAGACATTAGACAGGGTAGATTTTGCTAAAATAATAATGTTTTGGTGGTGCCCCAAAACATTAAAAGCACTTCTCTGTGATTCTAGTTCGAATTTTAGAAGTCCTTGGGGAAGTGCTTCCCCTCCTTCACCTAAATCCACCTTTATCACTGGTATTTTAGACACATGAAAAACAAAAAGTAAGTATTTTGAATAACTACAGTTAACTTTTGCATTAGTAATATCTTTTTTTTTTTTTTCAATCAAAACGTCACTGGAATCACAGAGCAACAGCAATGACAGGTGTGTTTCAAAGAACATGACAGAATTTCTTTTCCTTTAGAATTACCATTGCATTAATTTTTGCTTTCTTTTCTGAGAAGAAAAGAAACTGCTCTCCAATCACATCCACTTATGTTATAAAATATTTTATGGAACAGGCACATTTTTTGAGATGATAAAAAAATTATTGGGTCCTCCAGAGGAGAGAAAAATAAGAATTTTGGTTTTAGGTATGTTTTAACTTTAAACATTTGTAACCATTTGCCATCCAAAAGGCAAGGAAAAGCCATTGCTACATAGTTTTGAATTTGTTTTGTTGGCTTAATAACAATTATTGAGATAGTCTGTAAAAGATGTAATCTGGTTTAACACTGTAAAACTAGTTTTTGAAAAAAATGCGTAGTTTAATAATTTAATGGTCAAAAGCTTGAAAAAACCGAAATACCTTTTTAGGGTAAAATACAGTTGGTAGTTTAGGATAAAAAGAAAACAACCTTTTTCTACATGTGACAACTATTCCGTGTTTAATCCAAGTGTGACAATTGAGTTCCCGTAATGCGCCACTCAAGCCAAAAATGCTCAGTCTTCAGCTCAGATCCAGGGAACAACTGCTGTGAGCAAGGACTGCAATATTTAACTTCATGGCAGAAACAAAAAAAAAAAATGTCCTTTGGCACATGTGTTTTGCAGTTTTTAAAATAGCTTTGCTAGAAAAAAAAAAAAAGGAATACATGAAAGCGTTTTTTAGTAAACTGCAATATGAAAAAAGTCACATTCTTAGTGATTCTATAGTGATTTTTACTCATGACTTATCAACTATAATCTGCTACAATGACAAAAACAAGCAGGAATCTTGTCCTGCTTCAAGTAGAGTACTTTAGAAATCAATGACCATCCTGTGTTTAACCAGTCATAAAAAAGACAGTTAAAAGCTTGAAAAACTGTAGAAGTTATACCTACGGCTGCCTCGGAGATAGGCAAGTCTTTTATTTATATCAAAATAACAGCCTTCTTATAACTCTGCCTTTTCACCTTAGGTTAAAACCAATATGTGTAGGTAAGTGGATAAATCTATGAATCCCAGACCTTTGCAGAGAGAAATGTCCATGTTTTGATCCCACCAGAGACATTTTTACCGCCCTTTCTCTACAGCAAGGAGATCACCAATGAAATATTTCCCAAAACCTATGGGACACAGGCCAAGCAAGTTCAAATACAAACGAGTAGTTTTGTTGGCTTTGGCTTATTTGCCAGTGCCGGGTTGTGTTGCTCTGAGCATCAGGGATATGGCAGCATTTTGAAGAAAGAATGGAAATGAAAACCAAAAATGACGTATTTAACCTTTGCCTGAATTTTGTCTAGCTTCTACGCCAAGGGAAAATAGTAGACATTCTAATATACAATAATTACCCAGAAATATCGCTTACACTACAAATTCAGCTGAATTTTTTTAGGAAATTTTTCCTTAAAATGAATAACTGTAAGGAGAGAATTCTTCCACATCTTTTTTTTTTTTTTTTTTCAGGCCATTGTATATTAAAATTCTTCATCAGGCTCTGTGATGGTGAAGGTTAATGTGGCCTTTATAATTTGAGACAAAACTGCTCGTGTCCTTCGCTGTTTTTTCTGCACTTTCACCATCCTTCCGCAACGTGAAAACACAGCAGTCTTCACCACGACAGGCAACATTTAAAGGTAGAGGTATCCAACCCAGTAGACCAGGTTAAACAACAGGAAGGATGTAGGAAAAAAGACCCTAGAGTAAGAGTCCAGTTCTAAGATGTCTATGTGAATCCGTCCTCTCCTCCAGGAGCCTGATTTGCACTCTTCGTAACAACAGAAAAAGCTCTGGCAGTCTTTCCCATCCAGACATTCATAGACACACGCATCTTCAAATTCTTGCCAATACATGGCATTGTTCAATGTGATGACTGTAGTTGGTGGTCTCATATCAAGTACGGAATAATTCTGAGAGGAAAAAAGAAAAGAAAACAAAACAAACAACAGCTTGAGAAGCTTCCATGGATGATGCAGATCACAGTTATAGAATCACAGAATCATAGGATCGCTTGAGTTGGAAGGGACCTTTAAGATCATCTGGTGCCAACCCCTCTGCTGTGGGCAGGGACACCTCCCACTAGAGCAGGTTGCTCAGAGCCTCATCCAGCCTGGGCTTCAACACTGCCAGGGAGGAGGCTCCACAGCTTCTCTGGGCAACCCCTTCCAGGGTCTCACCATCCTCAGAGGAAAGATCTTCCCAATGTCCAACCTAAATCTCCCCTGCTCTAGTTTCAAACCATTGCCCCTTGTCCTGTCCCCACAGGCCCTTCTCAAAAGTCCCTCCCCAGCTTTCCTGGAGCCCTTCAGATCCTGGAGGCTGCTCTAAGCTCTTCCTGGAGCCTTCTCTTCACCAGGCTGAACAACCCCAACTTCCTCAGCCTGTCCTCATAGGAGAGGTGCTCCAGCTCTCTGATCATTTTTGTGACCCTTCTCTGGACCTTCCCCAACAGATCCACTTCCTTCTTTTCTTGGGGGCTCCAGAGCTGGATGCAGAGCTCCAGGTGGGGTCTCACCAGAGCAGAGCAGAGGGGCAGAGCAGAGTAAAGGGGTAGAGGGATTAATAATCATCTGGAAAAATCACAGGAACTGGGAATAAGAGGTTGTTACTATAGGAATTCTAGATTTAGGGAGCATCTTTCTTTCCCTCAAAAGATGCCTTTTCAGATGAATTTCCATAGAGACATCGTGGAGTTGCAGGTTAAATCATTCCAGGTGTGTTCTGTACTTGGGTGACTCAAGCATGTATTTCCTGATAAAAATCTTTCCACACTTAGGAGTTCACTTGCCTGTCAGAATATTGTTTGCAAGTTGGTTTAAACACTTGCAGCGATTACATTCAGGAATGGATCCTGAAAAGTAAGGAAGATGTCCCCCCCTCCCCATGAAACTACAGAGCGATCTCCGCTTGATATAGCTGCATTCACTACCTCCTAACTTTACCATGATTTATAAAAACAGAAATGCCAGCAACAGATAGTGATGATTTCAGCCATAGGATTTCAAAATGCCACCCCTAGGCACCTCTCCTTAGTGTTTATTACATGAACCATGCTCAGAAATAGGGCACTTGGATATCACACATCCTCACAGTCTCCAGACCTCTCCATCTTTGATGTTCTCCCTATTTACACTTTGTCAGCTTTTCTGTCACACCATTTCCTTTTCGTGAAAGGTACTTTCTCACAATAGTCTCCTCTCTCATCAAGCCACCCGTTCCAGCCTCACATATGTCACCTCCCCCACTGGCATCGCTAGGAAAGGTCCCATCAGCTTCACTGCCTGTCTGCACCGCCCTCACAAAGAAGACTCCAGCCCTGTCAGCATGGTTTTCTCTATCTCCTTTGATTTTGCTGAGCTTTGCCTGTGTTTTTTTTCCTGCAGGAAAATGCTGGGTATGCACTAACAAGCTAGTCATGCCTGCTTGCATTTTAGGGGGTGCTCTGGAACCCTGATATCCGTTTACTATCCTCTTTTGAGGCGTATCTGAAAACTTTCACTCTGGATGTGAAACCAGTCAGTGATATGACTGATACACCTGGATGGAAATTTTCCTTTTCACAGAATCACAGAATTGTCACAGTTGGAACAGACTTCTAAGATCACCGTGTCCATCCATCAACCCCCCCAAAAAACCCCAACAAACAAATAAAAAGCCCCACAAAACACAAAAAACCCCTCACCATCCCACTAGAGCACATCCTGAAGTGCCTCATCTACAAGAGTTTTCAATGCCTCCAGGGATGGTGACTTCACCATTTCCCTGGGAAGCTGGTTTGAGCGCCTGACTATTCTCTCAGTAAAGAAACTCTTCCTAATACTTAATCTAAAACTCCCCTGGTGCAACCTCGGGCTATTTCCTCTAGTCCAGTTGGTATTTACTTGAGAGAAGAGGCTGCACTCACCTTTCGGGGAGTTGTTGAGAGAGAGGTCTCCTCTCTGCCTCCTCTTCTCCAGGCTAAACAATCCCAGTTGCCTCAGCTGTCCCTTGTAGAACTTGTTCTCCAGCCCCTTCACCAGCTTGCTTGCCCTTCTCTGAACTCACTCCAGCTTTTTCTACTGACTTATTTTCCTTTCTACAAATCCTTTGGTTTGGCACATGATGATATTACCCAGCTCATCAAAAATGCTCTTCTCTGAGCTAAGAACTTGATGTGGCATCCCCCTGCTTAGAGGCTGGCATCTGCAACGTAGATAACTACATCTGAACAACTAACCTATGGTATCCACCCCAATTATTTCTAGGACACAGTTCATCTCATCATAAGTAAACGGCTAAAATCTCTCAGGTGCATTGTGCCGTGGACTGTAAACAGATTGCAGTTTAGAAGCAGATTATTGCAAATCTATTTGTTGTGAATGACTCGATCTCTGAGGTTAGATCACAGGTTATGCCCTCACGGTCTTCTCTTTCACTTGCAAAGTCTCAAGCTGGCTACTTTCAGAGATTTGCAATGTGCTGCCACATGGGAAAGGTCTAAGGTTGTTGTACAAGTAATCTTTTTTATTTATTTTTTTTTAATGTAGCACTGCGGAGAGAAAAAAAGCTATGACTAAAGTACCCATGGAATTCTACTGTACCACTGTGTCACATATTGTTCCTCTTTTGTAGGCCTTTATGGAAATTTCCTACTCAAGGACTGAAATTTTCTGTGCCTGTCTATAATATTTATGTTAAAAAGAAGAAAGGCTAAATCAGATCTTTCCAGATAATTTTGGTAAGTGGAGATTAATAAGTGCCCTGGTTCTACAAAGGAAACTTTCTCATCTGTCGGTAGCCTGAGGATTTTTGTTGTTGTTTTGTTATATCAACCATCAGCTCAGGAAAGAAGATAAAATAAATGCTCTGAGAGTACCGAGAGATTAATCTGGTTGATTTAATCTCTGTCAGCTACGAGGGTTCCTGAAGTGACTAAATATCAGGTGAAGGTGGATGGTACCCACTGTGTCCTAGTCTTGCTGAGCTGAGACTAGGAGGTGAGGGGTAAATGAATGCGCAGTGGGTGCCAGCCCAGTAACACCTGAGAGGCCTGGCAAGGCAAAGCACTTCAGATATAGTATTAAACATGTTTAACAAAACTATTTCAGATAAGGTGTAAGTGTGTTCTCTAGGAGGAAAAACAACGAGTGGGTTTATTGGAACACGGATTTACTAAAAATAATAAATTTAGTTTTTCCGTTGGCATCACTACAAGGCTGGAAAAGGCAGGATGGGATCTTGAGAGTCAGAGACGCTGCTTATTTTGTGCAGTTTAAGTTACAATTTGAACATGGAAGTTGGTTATGAATAGAAGAAAGTTCTGCCCAGTGTCTGTCTTACAGTGGAAAGGGAAAGGGAAAGGGAAAGGGA
>VWZK01018588.1:105988-178210 GCA_013396935.1 Baryphthengus martii | reverse complement strand
AGGGGGAGGAGAACCTCTCTCGACCTACTTACACCCCGCTTCTAATCCACCCCAGGATGCCATTGGCCTTCTTGGCCATAAGGCCCATTGTTGGCTCACGGCCATCCTGCTGCCCACCAGGACCCCCAGGTCCCTTTCCCCATGCTCCATGCTGACATCATCACTAACATGACATCATCGCTGCTTAAACCAGGGGAAGTGGGGGTGCCATCCCAAACTGGCTCCGTAGCCGAGAAGCTATAACTGGCTGACGCAGATGGGACGAGGTAGATGGAAATCTGGCGCTCTGCTGCTGCACGGGATCCCCCGGCCTGCGTCCCGCTCCTTGTGGATAGTGGCTTGAAGGCCGAGTCTCAGCCCCAGAGCTGTGTGGAGAGGGATGTCCCCCTGGTTTCTAGGTGGAAGTCTTTTCTTGCAGAGTACTGGTGCCCCTCTGCCTCCAGCGTACGAGCGTGATAGGAAGCTAAACTCTCCGCTGTGAAGTGAATCAATCCAGCGGTTCCACCCTGGATTAGGGCTTTTGTCCAGGCATATGGAAAGAAGGCTTAGGAAGTTCAGTGGGGGGCGGCTGGGTGATGAGGGCAGGAGAGGTTAACTGGGACAGAGGCCAGAGGTGCCTCCTTTGTACCTGTACAGCCTGGCACAAAGCTGGGAGTCGCTGCGGCCAGAGGTACCTGTATCTAAGATAAAAGTGGGAATAATTCTATTGTGTTAGGAAATACACTTGCAAATACAGATCTAGGAGAAACGGGGCTTTTTGCGTTACCACCTGGGAGAAAATTTGCTAATGGGAGGCAATAGTGAACTGAAAATGACAGTCTTCATGTTAAATAAAAATAACAGCTCAATAGAAAGTAACATTGTGAAAGGCTCAAGATGCATTTCACTGTGGTTGCTCAGTAAGTAAACTGCAATTTTGATCAGGTCAGAACAGCAGCAGTTTATGGCTACAGCTGTAGGAGAGAACAGAGCAGAAAAAAAAGCGGGAAAAAAAAAAAAGCCATAAATTCAAAGTGTGAGCACATCAAGGTAAATTCAATGCAGGGCACAATGCATGGCCCAGCCCAATTTACCTGAGAGTCTTTTCCCAGAAGGTTCTCACCCCTGGGGTGGTTGGACTTAAAATGAAAACACAGGATCACGAAATGAGGCCGCTAATTACAAAGGGCTTGTTCCTGGATGACGTACGGGTTGTCCTGAAATGCCACCAGCATTTATTACTACTGAAGATGAGGGAACTGCAGGAAAATTGGAGGCACGTGGATTGCAAAATGCCAGTATCAATTAGGCAAGAAATAATCTTGCTGTTAATAAGGCAAAATAAATTAAAGGAGCAATGATGTTTATGTCCTTGGAGAGGTCCTAATCACACCTCTGTGGCGTGAAGAGTTGGGTGCAAAGTTAGGGTAACTGAACCGTGCTGGACTTAAGACTTACAATTAGGTCTGTAAGGTCATTCTGACTTTCAGAGACCTTGTTGTCCCTACAGAAACCCTTTGGCCGAAGCTCCAGCAGGGATTTCAAAAGGTCCCTCACATTTCTGAGTGGCACCAAGGGGGTTTCAGCAGGGATCAGCCTGTGGTCCTCCCAGGCGAAGCAGGAAGAGTCACAGCAAATCACACCGGAATGCAATTTTGATCAGGTCAGAATGGCAGCAGTTTGGTGCTCCAGGAGAGAACACAGTGGCAGAGAGAAGGCTTCTGTTGATGTGAACTCCGCCCAAGTGAGGCAGTTACAGAGTTTAGATGCTGTTGGGTTAGACAACTCTTCAGCAAACTGTCAGATGAGTAGGAGACGTGGTCAGTAAATGACAGCGATCAAATTCCTCAAAATAAGGAGGCTCTAGACAGATTAGGAAGCCCTGGGCAGTATATCCTTTTATGAATACTTCCATCCTTTGTTAATTAAATCATGTTGACCATGGAAACAGAGCGGAAGTTCTAGCAATGACCAGGCAAGAGGGAAGCCCAAGCTTGTGGCAGTTGTAAAGCACCACATCAAACGGGTTTACAGAGAGGTGTATTACAAGATGCTGAAAGCATCAAGATTTTTACTTTTATTTCCTGTGGAGTACTAAAAAAAGCTGGTCTAAACTACTTAAGCTAGCTTTTTATTTTGCCCCTGCGTGGCTGAAATGGCTGGACTAGGTTAAAAGATACAAAAGCTTCCCATTTGGGAAGCTCACTGTATTTCCAGTGAGACATCTCCCAAAAGCATCTGCTCTAGGTGTTCCTTGAAGTACCCTACGTAATGCAGAGAGGAATTCAAACAGATGACTAAAGCTACAAATAATAAAAAATAACCTTTATTCCCATTAAAAAGAGCACATATTGTACACAACCGAATAGAATTGACAACAGCGAGAAAAAACCTCGTATGGCAGCAGCAAGCCAGGGAGCTTCTATGGAATGTTGTGGGGACAACTAGTAGCGTACACCTTCTCTGGCACGTTTGTTACACTGAAAAGCTGAGACATTCTTATGCAAAAGGATAAAAAAAAAAGCAAATTGTGACCCAGAGAACAAGACAAAGACCAGCTCTGTTTCTTCTTGATAGCGGTGGAAGGGATTTGTTGTGTTAGAGGCAAGACTAAAAGAATAGCAGAACCAGGTGCAAAAGGTGAATGAAGAATAAAGCAAATAAAAAAAAAAAAGGATAATGGAATGCACCGGCCATCAGGAAAAAGAAACACAGGAGAGAGAAAAAGTTCTAGCAATGAAAATGCTACTAGACTATGGGGACACACTGCACTACAAGATGCAGTAAGCATAAGGCACCTGTCAGTCCTCAGAATGAAAAGATTTTGATGGGACCTGCAAAAAAAGGCCACTGGCTGTTCATGTCAGAATACACAACTTGGGTGGTTTCTCGCTGAAAATGATCAAGAACTTTTTTATTAGGAGAAAAAGAAGCAGCAGCTCAGATGATACCTTCTGCTTCCCAGAAGCAGAAGACAAGAGAAGACTTTGTCTTTTTTTTTTTTTTTCCAATTAAAATATTCTTTAGAATCACTATTAACAAGAAGCATTCAAGGTATCAAACTTCTGGCAGAATTTAAAAATCAACTATTATTTTTTTGAGGGACTGTCTTAGGGAAAGAACCTGCTGCGTTCAGACTGACATGACTAGTTGGCAGACAAAAAGACCGGTAGGGGACCATACAAATTCTCCACACCTAATGCAAAGGGTGGAAATCAGGTATATGACCACATACCACAGAATAAAAGAACATATCAGAGTGATAAGGAAAATAAACAGCTGTTTGCATCCCTTCCAGCCCAAACCCCACTGTGCAGAGATACATCAGACGGCCCTAAAATGTCTGTATACTGAACACTACGAGGTTTGTATGCAGGGAGCTTGGAAAATGGAATGTTAGCTTTGAGGTCGTTAGTGAAGTCTGGGAAATTGGGTATTGCAGGATTGACTAAAACACAGCAGAACAGTCATGATGAGAAGACAGAAATTAAAGGAAATAAATAAGGCTCCTTATAAAAGAGGATGTGTGGCAGCCCAGCTTCAAATATCCGTCAATTAAAGATATAAAGAAAAAAGACAAAATTCAGACAAAATTAATAGCAAAACTAGAAATGACAGTTAAGAGGCCTCTGAGAGACAGTATTGGGGGTCTGTTCTGAAATCAAGATCAAATTTAGATGTGGATTACATTAATTAAGATTATAGGAGGACAAGGGAGGAACTGTACGGTTCTTTTTTCTCAGCCTGAAGTCTCAAATATTCTTAAACCAACAGATTATAAAAGTTGTGCTGGACAAAGTACTTAGAAGAGTTACTTCTGAAGGTGGAAAGCTGGACTCAAGCAGCATCTTCTAGTCTTACATTTTTATGCTTAGAAAAAAACCCACTCCTCAAAAGCAGTCCCAGCTGGTCACATTTTCTTTGTATGTTTAGTATGAAAAACGTCCACTGTGGTTTCATGACAAGGCCGCAGGTCGAAGTCACAGTATCCAACGCTGAAACGACCCTGCACAAATTAACAGAATCGAGGTGAGGAACATAAAGAAGAGCTTTGCTACAGCCCAAGTTAATTAAAAGAGATCCAAGCATTCTTACCTGCGGTTTCTTAAAATAATCAAGACCCCTTCCAATCTTAATCATCCATCCGTTGTTGAATCTGTTTTAAAAATTCACCAATGTGAGTAACGCCGAGGAAGAAAAATAGTTGTATCTACGTGACACGAGCCCCTCGTTTCAACCACAATTCTTTCCCAGTGTCACCAGTACCTGTCTGAACTGTGGAAGACACCGTTCTGTATAAACAGAATCCATAATGTTCACAGTTAGAACACAGGAAACGACAGAGGGTTGATTTTACCGAGTGCCGCCGCCTTCTGCTTCGCTAACCACAGCTGGAATCAAAAACCGTCTCCAAAGGGAAGTAGCTGGACTACACACAAATGGCATTCGCCGATTTTTTTTCCTCTCTCACCTAATTTCTCGGTCATGTATCGAAGATGAAAACGCAATATTCAGTGTTACTCCGTAATTCCTCAACGATTGTTGTATTTCTTCCAAGCCGCTTATCTGCTGACTCCTCCCACCGCCCTGTTAAAAGTAAAAATAACGCGACAGGGTTGGGGTTTTTTTTACCATATATTCTATTTTTGCTCACTTCTTCCTAAACTCACCCACAAAACTTTTTTTAGTAATAATTTAAACCCAAAGAAAGTCGCTTGGATGAAGGCAGATTTGCAGTTTCGAAGGCAGGATAAAAAAAAGACTCAGATACTTGCTCAGGGATGAGGAGGAGGAGCTCACCCTCTGTGTGTTACTTTTTGAGCCAAAAGGAATGCTGTGACAGTTTGAGAGGTTTTAGCTCCTCAAATTCTCTAAAGGGACAACTATATACAGCTGTTAGAAGAGGGAAAAAAACACCCCACAACGTATCTCAACAGATGTTTTGGTTTTGCTGATATTTTCCAAACAAAGCTTTCACAAAAATATCCTTTCCATTTAAGATCCCGCTCACAAATAATTTTTTATTGTCAGGAAACTCTGAACTTACAAAATTAGTTATGTTCAACTATCGTAGTTTTATTTTGCTTTTCACCCATGTTTTCTGCTGAAGGTGTCAGAGCCTCAGTCTGACAAGTACTGTTAACGAAGAATAAATAAAATTTAAAAAATAAATTTGCACGTACACAGATATATTTGCACCTGGTATCACCCGAGTACGAGGAAACAGAAACCAAAATCTAGACACTTACTTCATCGTAGGAAGTGAGGAGGTGGATTGTTCTCACTTTGCACGGCCCCTTAACTAGCATCTCGCAGAATCGCAGGAAGTTATACAACTGTAAAAGTTTCATTTCGTTTAGTAGCTTGGAATTTGTTTAGTAGTTACATTTCAAGCAGTTACACCAAATATCTACTTGCCTGGTGAACATGTCTAATGTACGGGTCTTCCACCCAAACTTCAGACACAATCTCAGTAAGATACTCTTGGAACAGCTTTTCGTAGCCGAAACCTGTTGCATTTTCCTCTATCCTGATTTGCTTATGGTATTTGCCCTCTGGAAAGAAAAAATCATTACATTAAGCACCTTGCCCATACAGCGTTCAGGTAACGACAGGTATTTAAAGGCGAAGAGTGACTGGCCAGCTCCCTACCTTGTTTCTCTTTCTCAATGTGTTTTTTAATATCTTCAGCTCTGGTCATGTACTCGGATATTTTCTGCCGGTAACGGTGCTTTTTTGCGTCATCTTTCGTGGCTGTGAAGGAAAAGCGAGCAGGCCAGTTCTCCTCAAGGCCCTGTCCGGCGCCGCTCTCCCGGGGACCCCCCCCCGCCGCCTTTCCTCTTCCCGGGAGCCGACGGGGAACCGGGGCCGGCCGTGGGCGCCAAGCACGGCTCCCGTCTCCTCACAACCACCCCCGGACGGCGGCCTCCGACAGAACCGGGGGAGCGTTTAACGACCACCCGCCCCAAGTGTCGCCCCGCCCGGTACCTTTCACCACCTGCAGCAGGAGGTCGATGCCCTCCTGNCGTCGGGCCGCCGCCGGTTTCGCCCTCTCGGAGCCGCCCGGTCGGTGGAAAGGCCGAGGAATCCGCGGGCGCCCGGTGTCAGCTCAGCCCGTCCGGCCACCGGGAGGTGTAATCACCGCGGGCTCCCCCCTGCCAGCGGCTGTGTCAGCAGCCGGGGCGAAGAGCTGTAAGAGGTGTCCCGACGGGTCGTGTCCTGCTCTATTTGCAGGTGCTGGGGAAGAGGATGGAGGGGTTGGCGTCCGCAGTGTGGGTTCGGTGTCTCTTCACCAGGTCGAGGATTCCAGACTGGGTATGTGCTTCGGTGGTTAAGAAACCGAAAAATAAGTGTTAGCCTGTTGAATTCTGTGCTTTCTGTGGTGTGACAGATTTCTAGAGGCTTCGGGATGAAAAGTTTCATGGTGTTGCCGGGTGAAGAATGGACTGAAGAGCAGAACTCAAAGGGTTGTAGTTGAATGGGGCTACATCTGGCTAGTGAGGTCACCAACGGTGTTCCGCAGGGCTCAATCCCAGGGCCAGTTCTATTGCAATATTTTTATCTGGATCTAGGAATTGAATGCACCATTAGCAAGTTTGCTGGCAATCCCAAGGTGGGAGGTGCTGTCGAATCTCTCAAGGAACAAGAGGCCTTGTCAAAGGGCTCTAGATAGGTGGGAGCACCAGACAGTCCTCAATGGCATAAAATTGAACCAGGACAAATGCCAGTTTCTGTGCCTGGGGCAGAGTAACCCCAGGCACAACTATAAATGGGAGGAGGAGTGGCTGGAGAGCAGCTCTGCAGAGAGGGATCTGGGGCTGCTGGTCCCAGAAGAGGAGGCTGAGGGGTGACCTCATCGCTCTCTGCAGCTTCCTGAGGAGGGGACATGGAGAGGGAGGGCACATAGCTCCAAAGCTGCACCAGAGGAGGTTTAGACTGGGCATTAGGAAGCATTTCTTCACCAAGAAGGTGGTCAGACACTGGAACAGGATTTCCAGAGAGGTGCTCGATGCCCCAAGCCTGTCAGTGTCTAAGAGGCCTTTGGACAATGCCCTTAATAACAAGTTTTAACTTTTGTTGAGCCCTGAATTGGTCAGGCAGTCGGGCCAGATGATTGTTGTAGGTCCCTTCCAACTGAAATAGTCCAGTCAGTGAATAACTAAACCAGAGTGGTGGGGAATTTGACTTGGAGTGTTGTCCAGGTATTTCTCTGCAGTTGTGCAGGCAAACTCAAGAGTTAGTGCATTTATCGGCAAACTGTTGCAAAAATACGTTTGTCTTAGTGTTACAAAAGCTGAATTTGGAATCACTTGTTGGTGCTTTGACTTTTTGAAAAGAAAGGTGCTTAAATGTGTCATAATTTTTGCCAGGGTTTGCCAGGTACATTTTAGAGAGTTCTTTTGTTAACTATAATAATTCAGATATTTAGGGGAAAAAGCCAAACAACCAACCCTCTCTTTTTGTGAATTTCTTATTCCAGGTATTTCAGCCACGGCCTGAAGATCATGAAAAGTATGGAGGTGACCCTGAGCAGCCCCACAAAATCCACGTTATTACTAGAATAAAAAGTGTTATTGGTCGCCCCTATTGGGAAAAGAAGATAGTACATGATCTTGGCCTGGATAAAGTATGATTGTCGTTCTTTACGCTTATGGTGTACACCAGAAATGTAGGAACGTAGGGTAGAATTCAGGTAATGGGTTGTTTTGGTTTTTTTAAGGACCTCAATTTTGCAGTCAGAAAACGTGGATTGCTTTATATATGCTGAAAATGTAATTGAGATGTGTTTTAAGAGCTGAGAGGCGTTTAATGGTAAATACCTTTTTAGTGGGGATTCAGAACATCACTGTATGGCATTGCTTTGTGTGCCTGAGGAGAACCTTGAGAAGGGAGAATTCTGCTGAAATAATAAAACCAGATTTGTAAATGCTCTGAAATCGGTTTTCTCCGTGAGTCGTCATATTCGGAATATGCAGGTAGGCAAATATTCTTCTTTATTAATGAAAAAGCTTCCAAATGCAAGAGCTTGGTCACAGGTATTTTTATCCAAATTATTTAGGCTGGCTGCACACTGTGCAAAGATTCATCTAGTCAGAGAAAAAAATGTGTCCTTGATCCATTTAAGATCCAAGTGAAGCAAGTGGTCTTACCCTAAACTCCTGTATTCTTCACATTTATAGTATTTTTAACAGTTGGGAGAAAATTAGTGTATTGATAATGAGAATAAAGCTGAATTTGTCATTTTACTGGAATTGAGTTTGTTCAAGATAGGTTTTCATATTTTTATGTGTACTCTTGATGCTTGATGTTTCTCTAAATCTCAATTTGCATATGTGGGTTCTATTTTTGCTAATGGTGTGAGAACTTTTTGTACTGATGGCCTGAAAACTTTTTTTACCCATGGCACGAAAACTTCAATGACCAGGGTTTTGAGGCTGAGTGATGCATTTGTAAAACCTGTTCTCCCTTTTATAGGCTCATCAGCCAAGACTGCACAAAAACATCCCTTCGGTGAATTCCAAGCTGAAAGTTATTAAACATCTGATAAGGTTTGTTCACTCTTTGTTGAATTTGGAACATTTATTGTGAACTCTTTTCTAGCCATAGGACTTGCTGAAGCAAACTCTCTTGTAGAATACAGCCACTGAAACTGCCTCATGGACTGCCAACAGAAGAGGAAATGTCAGACACCTTTCTTAACAGCAATGGAGAGCTTGTCATTAGACGGCATCTGAAACCTGTGGAGCAGAAAGGAATCACGTCATAAGGTGTCATTGGATCTGTGTTTTATAAAATAAAGAATTGAAATCCTGAGTTAAGAGTTTGTGTATGAAATGTAAGCTTCATTTTTACCCTGTCTGATACGAATGGCAGAGGTGATACCGATGCTTAAAAAAGCAAGTGCACGCGTAGGAATATAGCGCGCGTAGGAATATAACATTCCATGTTGTTACTCTTTGCTTGGAATATTAAATGAATGACAGGCTTCCTGCCCCCATGTTTTAATTTTGTGGCTGGATTCCTTCAGTGGATCACCAGCTATTTATAAAGTCAGAGAAGGAGAGGAGAATAGATCTAAGTCGTGGCGGTGAGGACGTTTCCCAGCCAACAGTAAAGGGTTACAGTGATGGTGTGTGTCTTCACACATGATGGTTAGGCACTGGAACAGGCTGTCCAGGGAGGTGCTGGAGTCACCATCCCTGGAGGTGTTTGAGAGACGAGTAAATGTGGCACTTGAGGCTGTGGTCTAGTGGTTAGGGATGCTGGGATGAAGGTTGGACTAGATGATCCTGGAGGTCCTTTCCAACCATAGTGATTCTATGATTCACCTTTACTGCAACAAGGGAGGAACTGGAATTGAGAAGCTCTCTGTTGAGCAGTTGCACGAGAATCAGCTGACTACCCACCACAAATATCGTTTGATTGAGGTAGGCTTTTGAGGGACTTACTTAACCTTGATCATCCAGATCTTAGCTTGTTCCTTAGCAAGCAGTCTGTCACCTGGCCTCCTCTGTAGCTTAAAAAGTACCTGAACTCCTCATTTGAGAGGAACTTCAGGAGAAGTTATTCGCATCGTGGTAAGTTGTATAATTTGTCATTTAGGAAACACACAATCTCCCTTTGTATCTATTGATCCCACATGTTTAATAATAATGGCTTAAGAGCTGCAGTCTGTGTGAAAGTCGATGCTTTTCCTGTTCTAACATTGCAAACCGTAGAAATCTGGAGGCCCTGAAGTGTACCCCTTTGAGGCAAGTTAATAATTACAAGCTGCAAGCTTATAAAATAACACCTTTTGCTGAAGGATCTTGAGTAGTACTCCGTGTATTTTTATTTAGGGCTTTAAAAACTGTGGCCAAAGTTAGGGAGCTGCTTCTGTATCAAACGATAAAGTAGTTTTCATTCCAGCAGGTGTAAATTCCGTAGTTTAACACACTGTGAGCATCTCCCACGCTGGACAGACTGTAGAGGAGTTAATCTTAATGACTGTGTGTTGTGAGAGGATCAGAGGGATACAGTGGCTGCAAATGAATGCTTATCCTTTCTGCTTGCTTGCAGAGAATAAACACCAGCGGGAGTTCAAAGGGATAGGCACAGCAGTAAGAGGGACATAAAAGCTGGAGGTGCTGCGTGGAGGAGAAAAAGTACAGTAGCATTGAAGAGTGTAATGGCTCCAATGGGTAAATGGAAGGCAAAAATGTGAAATCGAAGCTGAAACCCCTCAATTTCTGAGCAAGCTACCGGCTGCGTTTGGGAGGACACAGAAAATATTGCTGTCAGTCTGACGTGTGAACAATAGCAAGGGAAAAGTGAAGCAACTAAATGAAATTGCAGCCCTTTTGAAGGATGTATTGTAGCTGCAGCCTCGGGGTGGTATTGACCATCTTTCCACAGGGCAGTCCTCAGTAAAGCTGAAATTTCAGCCCATTTGAAGGACACATCCAGTGCATTCAAGATACGGGGCATGCTTAGAAGAGATGGCACAAGTACTAGGGCTCGGGAAATTAAGCAAATGGGTCTTGTTGCTGATGGGTGGCAGATAAAAGTACTAGGAGTTGGTGGCCAAGAGCACTAGAGCCAGGAGCACGTTCAGGTTTTCTTCATGGCATTGCAGCCTGGTGATTCTCCAACACGGGGAGAGCTGCCAGTTCTGTCATACACAGAGGTTGGGTGGATATAGATCTTGTGTATGTTATACAGATGCTACAACCTTCAAAAGCATTGCAATGTAAACTAGACAGAATGTGTTAATGAACAAGCTTGCTTGGTACTGGGCACAACTTGAAAAGTGTGTGAGAAACTACCTAAGAGCAGAGCTCATAAATGTCCCAGTACTTGAAGGGTGGCTCCCAAGAGGAAGGAGACTCCCTTTTTACAAGGAGTCCCATGGAGAAAACAAGGGGGAACGGCTGCAAGTTGCTCCAGGGGACATTCCGGTCGGAGTCCAGAAGAAAATTCTTTACAATGAGAACAATTCAAGATTGGAATGGCCTCCCAAGGGAAGTGGTGGGCTCCCCTACACTGGGCAGTTTTGAGACTCGACAGGGAGCTGGGCCAGCTCACTTAGACCAATTATTTATTTTATTTATTTTCAAATTACTTGAAAGGTTGGACCAGATGATCCTTGAGGTCCCTTCCAACCTGGCATTCGACGATTCTATGAAGTGCATCAGCCCAACCCATCTTTGCTGACCTCACTCCACTTAATTGATCTTTCCTGAGTCAGAGGCCCCAGAAACGGACACTGCTGTAGATACGGTCTATCAAGTGCTTCGTAGAGAGAGGTGTGTAATCCTCTCCCTTGGTCAAGCTGCTTCTGTTCATGCAGCCCAGAGTAGCACCCTCAGCTGCCTCTGCTGCTTGGGCACAGGGCTGGCTCACACTGAGTGTGCTTCTTGGGTAGGAACCACTTGGCAGGTCTACCTGCTGTAGCATGTAAATTATATTCAAACAAATCTGTGGTGCAGTAGCCGGTAGCAATGTAGAAATGCACTGCTCTAGGAATAAATTTCGTTTTCTGTGCTACTGCTTCGCTGCAGGTTCACTTGCTGCTTCAGATTTGGTAGTTTATGCTGTAGTGGGAGTAGATGAATACAATTTTAATGATAGCATCAGAATATTTTTAATCACAGGTACAAAGTACTAGCTATAAAAAATTCATTATATTTAAGACAAACAACCCTCCTGTGCTCCTTGTCATTTCTCCTTTAGCCTGTAGTGATACATGAGAGGGGTATTTTTTACCACTCTAAACCACTTTTCTGCCCTGTGTCTTGAAATCATAGAATCATAGAGTGGTAGGAATTGGAAGGGACGTCTGGAGATCATCCAGTCCAAGCCCCCTGCCAGACCAGGATCACCCAGGGCAGGACACACAGGAACAGATCCAGGGGGGGGGTTGGAAAATTTCCAGAGAAGGAGACTCCACCACCTCTCTGGGCAGCCTGTTCCAGGCTCTGTCACCCTAACAGCAAAGAAGTTTCTCCTCCTGTTGAGGTGGAACCTCCTATATTCTAGCTTATACCCATTATTCCTTGTTCTACTAGTGGACATCACGGAAAAGAGCCTGGCCCCTTCCACCTGACCCCCACCCCTCAGATGTTTATAGACATGAATAAGGTCCCCTCTCAGCCTTCTCTTTTCCAGACCAAACAGTCCCAGGTTTCTCAGCCTTGCGGGAGAGATGTTCCAGTCCCTTCATCATCCTCGTAGCCTCCATTGGACTCTCTCCAGTTGATCTCTGTCTCTCCTGAATTGGGGAGCCCAAAACAGGACACAGTATTCCAGGTGTGGTCTCACAAGGGCAGAGTAGAGGGGGAGGAGAACCTCCCTCGACCAGCTGGACACAGCTTTCATAATGCCCCCCAGGATCCCATTGGTCCTCTTGGCCACAAGGGCCCAGTGCTGTCCCATGGAGAACTGCCTTATCCACTAGGACTCCAACGTCTTTCTCCATGGAGCTGCTGAATGAAATGGCTGAATGAACCCAACAAGTCTGAAGCTAAGGCTCCCAAAAAAAGCTTTGCTATATGATTGATTAAAAGGATCTGTTTATTGTGCTTGTGCTTGCATCAGATTTTATAAACTATGCACTATTTAAAAAAAAGTGATGGAATGTGGATGTTCTTACTCCAAACCCCGCATCAAAGCGCATGTACAGCTTCAGTAGAAGTACTCAATACAGCAGCTTGATTTTTACAGATTGTTGGCAACTGTAAAGGCTAAAATGAAGCAGTAGCAAGGGAAAAAAAGAAAAATTCAGGATACCTTTGTATTTTTCCTCCTGTCACAATAAACAGCTGCTTTGGGGTCGCACCCCCAATGTTAAGAGCAATTATTCCAAAGAGATACGATACTCTGTGATAAACTCTTCTGCTAGATTAAGCATATGCAATTTTTATTGAAAATATTCAATTCCAAAAGTGCAAATTGTTAACAAGCAATTTTGTACTGCTGTTAGACACAGATATTGACAGATAAAATATAAGGCAGATAGATAAAATCTTATTAAGCAGTGTTGTAATTTCTTTGCTGCATTCATCTGCTTCTTGAGAAACTGCAAGCACAGATGGAAACTCTGCTTGAATATTCTCGTGAAGTGAGATGAAATATCAATGGCAAAAGATAGGTTACAGTTGGGTTTATTACCAGTGTTATCATTAAAAGTTATTTTTTTAGCCTTAGCTGGAGAGAAAAAAATTAAAAGCTTGCACATTTCTGGCTTCATTGCTCTCCCTCATTCTTACTCTTTCTGGGGGAGAAATCCAGAATTTTTTTTTTTTATTAGAAGGCAGTGACTCAAATCTAGTAATCACTCAGATAGCTCAGTAATTGTTTCTCTTAAAAAACTTGGCTCTTGCAACCACATCATTGGCGTAGTCCTTGTGTGTGGTGCCAACATCCACTCCATTGTAGGTCTGGACCTTTCCGGGTCCCGCATTATAGGCTGCAATTGCGCCTGAAATGAGAGCGAAAGAAACACATGAACAGACACGATACTTCATTAGTAAATAAGCAAACAAACGAAAACCACAACTTCAATGCATTGCTTTACTTTGCAGCTCTCTTTTCGCCAGCATCGTACTGCCATTGGCAGCTGGTTTTGCCACTGAGGTGTTCCTTTGGCATTGTCGCTTTCTGAAGAAACCGTAATTTCCTCCTTCACGTCCAGACTTGGTGATCATTGTCCCTTCGCTGTGTTGTTCTAATGTAACATCTTCAGTTGTATGATCATTTCCTTTGGTGCATATTCCTGCCTTCTGCCCGTGTTAATAACCTCAGACACGTTTGGGTTGTAGTGGGAATAAAGGGATCCAGCCATGACGGCTTCAACTGTAATCAGAGCTCGAGAATATACCCATATTCCTTCAGAGAGGAACATAAATTTTTTTAAATGAATGTGTTCCTTCTTTAGAGTTGACAGGATAATATCTTTTTGTAGGTGGGTACAGATAATATCTTTTTGTAGGTGGGTACAGAAGCACAAAGCAAATGAAACGAGAGGCAGGGAAAAACTCACCCTTACACCTTGCAACTGAAAAATGTCGCGACGTTTGCCAAGTTTTCCAAAAACCTGCTGGAAAGCTAACCACATCTTATTCCTCTGTTCCTGTCAGTGAGTGTCAAGGAATATTGTTCCACTTCCTGATACAATGAACACAGGGACTGGGATGTGTTTAGTTTTCTGAAGGGCTCGGTTTTACAGCATTCTACGTGCGTGAAGTGTTTTAAAGCTCACATTTTAAAGCTGATGAAACTCTACCTTTGAGCTGCTGTTCCTTTGTCCATTCTGGGTGTTTCTTCTCCATGTCATCCAACATCTCACGTAAAATCTCTGCGCCTTGTGCTAAGTGCTCTTTGCTGTCCCAGGACCCGACCGTATTATGGTGCCGCTTGTCTACCTGAAAGTGAGACAGCAATATCAACATACCAGAAACCCCACTGTTTACCCAGAGCTCCTCACTGCTTACAGGCTTCTTGTGTTATTTTGAATCTTTCATCACACGATTTACCTCTTTTCTACTTGTAGAAAGAGAAAGCAAGCTTAGCTCCAGATGCAGGCAAAGCCAGCAGATCACAGAATCATTAAGGTTGGAGAAGACCTCCAAGATCATCAAGTCCAATCATCTACCCAACATTATCATGACCACTAAATCATGTCCTGGCGCGCCACATCTACACGTTTTTTTGAACACCTCCAGGAGTGGTGACTCCACCCCATCCCTGGGCAGCCTGTTCCCAGGCCTCAGCACTCTTTCAGCAGAGAAATTTTTCCTAATGTTTAATCTAAACCTCCCTTGGCACAACTTAAGCCCATTTCCTCTCATCCTATCGCTAGTTACTTGGGAGAAGAGACCTCCCTTCAGGTAGTTGTAGAAAGCAATAAGGTCTCCTCTCAGCCTCCTCCAGACTAAACAACCCCAATTCCCTCAGCTGTTCCTCCGATGCATGACTAGCAGACTTTTGGGGCCCTGAAGAGAAACTCCTGCTCCACCTCCTGGTCTGTCAGAGCCTTAAAACGCCATCACAGCTGCTGCTGTAGATGTGACAGGTTGCAGAGAGTGGGCTTGCTGCTGGGTGAGCTTCTCCAGCTGCACAGTGACTGCTCCTCTTCTTCTCAGCTGCATCAAAAACCCTGGTTGCCCAGGGAGGTAGTTGAGGCCCCATCCCTGGAGATATTCGAGGTGAGGCTCGATAAAGCGCTGAGCAACCTGCTCTAATTGAGGATGTCCCTGCTCCCTGCAGGGGGGTTGGACTAGATGACCTTTAGAGGTCCCTTCTAACCTAAACCATTCTGTGATTCTACGAATAAGGGTGGGAAAACTCTTATTTCCTCTAGGGATCTCCCCTCCATCTCTCTTCCACTTCTCCTCTCCTCAACCTCTGCCTCTTATACATGGGGTAGTAAAGTGCAAGTCAGGGGGCTGGAGCTGTTACAAAAGCAGATCCCAGTGCGTGCAGCAAAGGTCTCGGGCCTGCAGGGCTAAGCATACAGCTTGGCAAAGAAGTAAGGCATGGATGTGGACGCAAATAATGAAGCAAGATCCCCCACTAGCCAGGCCCCTGTGGTGCGTAAAGGGTAATTAACCTGAGTGTAGCTGCAGCCTACAGGCCTCCACGCTTAGTTAATAAAAATGGCTTTTTTTTTCTTTTTGAAACAAGATTTATTATCCAAACTATGAAATAGAAACAATTAATTCTTCATTCCCAAGAGAGCACTGGGAAGCAAGCAGCGGTTTGAGGGTGCAAAAGCAGTCTAACCATACCCTGACATTCAGTGGGGTCCTTTCCCAGTTACAAGAGCTGACAACTAGGTCAGCATCAGCTTTGTTCTGGCCAAAGAGTTGTTTGAAAAGGTTTAGGAGTTTACATTTCAACGGAGCCTCTTCTTCTCTTCCGATTTTCTGTTTCAGAAGAAGGGTGAGATTTGTATTTTTAAGAAGGTTGTCCATACCTGCATTAAGCCAAATGCATTTCCATGATCACCCCAACCATTCTTCAGCACTGTCCCAGCATGAGATTCTCGAGAGATAATGCCAGCGATCAGAGCTGGATCGACACACTTTTCATGGCCAACTGCTATAATTTTATCTCGGTATTTCTCCATGTTCTTCAAATCTCTTTCTGCAATCTTCTCTGAGGCAGCAACTCCTACGACACAGCATGCATGGCTTTTGCTTTCGTTTTTAAAATCAGAAACAAGTTGTTCTAACAGTCATAGAAACAAGTTGTTTTAACATCCATTATGACTGAGCTGATATTTTGAATCCTTCTCAATCTATTTAGAGAAAAGCAGTGGTAGAATTGACCAATTCTACTGAAGGGTAAGTGCCCTGGAAATCAGTACACAGATGCTATAATAGATGTTTTTTCAAATACAGGGAGAAGTTCTCCAGCATGCAGAAGCAAAGGTGGGTCTTCTTGTTTTAAGGCTAACCCTTTGGGTGGATTAGTCCCAGATTAGTCCCTTTTAATTTAGGAATAGAATGGGGAAATGTTTTGAAACTAAATTTATGAAGGAAATCATCTTAAGGGACAGAGAAAAGCAGACTTGATGGGGGGGTTGGATGTACACAGCAGACCTTGCATTTTCTATGTGATGGTCTTGAATATCTTCTCAAAGGCAGCTCTATTCCAAGCATAAGTCTACGTGCCCAGGTGGGATCTTTGTTACTTGTGGAAAAATCTGCTCACATGACAATGACTGAGAGCCAGAGACCGGGATCTGTAATAGGTGTGAGCTTGTGCATGGATGTAAGGGGAGATGAACAACCAAATTATTACCTACCTGCATATCTCAGGCCTTCTGGGTTTGCAGTTGCTGCTGAAGCTCCAGTTGTGTGAACATTCAGGATATTCCCGTAACGGTTCCAACAGCCTGTGAGCAGTATTTACAACCAGACTCAGGCAGGTACAGTGTGTGATCATCGAATCATAAAATCATAGAATGGTAGGGGTTGGAAGGGACCTCTGGAGATCATCAAGTCCAACCCACTTGCCAGAGCAGGATCACCCAGGGCAGGACACACAGCAACAGATCCAGGGGGGGTTTGGAAAGTCTCCAGAGAAGGAGACTCCACCACCTCTCTCGGCAGCCTGTTCTGGGCTCTGTCACCCTCACAGGAAAGAAGTTTCTCCTCCTGTTGAGGTGGAACCTGCTGTGTTCTAGCTTATATCCATTATTCCTTGTCCTACTACTTGGCATCATGGAAAAGAGCCTGGCCCCTTCCACTTGACCCCCACCCCTCAGATATTTATAGACATGAATCAGATCCCCTCTCAGGCTTCTCTTCTCCAGACTAACCAGCCCCAGTTCTCTCAGCCTTTCCTCATAGGGGAGATATTCCAGTCCCCTTCATCATCCTTGTATCCTCCCTTGAACTCTCCAGCAGATCCCTGTCTCTCTTGAACTGGGGAGCCCAAACCTGGATACAGAATGATGCATGCCATTAGAATGGTTTCAGAACCACAATTAAAACCCACGGCATCATTTTGTTGCTAGTGCAGGCAGTTGTGCAAGCAGATGCTGTCAAGGCATCATACTCCCTGGAAAGGATTACCTCTCAGTCACGCTAGCGTAAAGCCACAGCATAGCTCTGTCAAGTGGACTAGTTTATGTAGAATTCATCTCCTCTAGTTTTAGTTTGCCTAAAGCTTGGCTATCTAGTCGAGCCTTGTGACTTGGGCTGCCTGCATAGCCAGTGAAGAAAGGCACCTCCAGAGGTGTTTTGTTTTTTTTCTATTCCAAGATTAGCAAAAAAGAAACAAAATCTATCGGAGTCAAAACAAATCCTATGCTGCTTCCTGGCTCCAGCTTGCTTTTCCATAGCTACTGTCAAAAACAAAAATCAAAGAGAAACACCCTTCAGTGACATCCCTTACAGTTTATCCAACTTGCATTTTGTTTAACTTGCGATTTGTCTGCCTTGATCTGTTGTCTAAGCAGAGAAGGGAAAAGGCACAAACAGCAACTGCGAGGAGCAGCGCTAACCACAGCCCAGCAGCCAACGCTAAACAAACTCTGGTACAGGGAATTATTGACAAGAATATTCAAGAAGCATCACAGACCTGACATGTTTGCCGCAGGATGTCTCTCCACCTTCTGGCTGCACTTCCTAGAAAGAAATGGGCTTTTTATATCCTGCTGCTGGTGTTTTGAAGTGGCTGACTCAGTGGACTTCCCGCACGCTGCTGCTGGTGTGACAGGAAACAGCTACGCCCCACACACCTTCTAACAAACTTCTTGTGCATCCACCCAAAGGGAAGATCTCTGCTCTACAGCACAAACACAACTGCAATTTTAAAAACTGAAATACCTTTTAATTTAGATATTACTGCTAACAGTTTGGAACTAAGGGGGGCCTTGTCTGAAAAACTTGTTCCCCTTCCATTGTCGGAAGCACTAATGTGCTGACAAGGAGAGAAAGGGATCTTGTGCTTTTGGGTGTAATAAAGTTTTTGCAGCCAAAGACCCAGCGACAACAACATGACACAGAGCTGTGACTGCTGAGAATTTGGATATGCAGAGACTATGCTGGGTCCCTGCTGTTATCTCCTCTTGTACAGCGACAAGAAATTAGCAGCCTGTGTGGATTAAATCACTGGATGGCAGACCTCCCTGTCCTGCTAATCCATCCTGACATGTTTCTGCCCCACAGTAAATTCTGTGAGGGTGAAATGCTGGTTTTGTCTTTCATCAGCTCTTTCACGTATTAAGTTGGGGAATTCATCCCGTGTTACCATATTGAAGATTCAATTCTGCAACTTTTTCCTGTACGGCTGAAAATTCCCATAGAGAGCCAGCTGCAAAAAGTCACAGCAGCCTGTGCATGGAGCTCTCTGTGTTCATGATTATGAGTGAGTTTAAAAAAGGTTGAAATAGAAGCAAGTATCTCGAGCAGAAAGAAAAATGGCTCATACAGAAGTGACTTTCTAAAAGTTTGAAAATTCAAAACACGGCTGAAAATGGTTCGCAAACCAGTAATCTTCAAATGGTCTGTGCTACCAAATTCTCTTATTGCTGGGGGAGAATCGTAAAGGATGTACTAGTTTGCTGCTTCTCCATCACAGCAAGTGAGTCAGGCAGGTAGACTTCCTGTCTTGACTGGAGCCCTATCCAGAAATTATTATTTAATCACAGAATCATAGAATGGTAGGGGTTGGAAGGGACTTCAAGAGATCATCTAGTCCAACCCCCTGGCGAGAGCAGGATCACCCAGGGCAGGACACACAGGAACAGATCCAGAGGGGTTTGGAAAGTCTCCAGAGAAGGAGACTCCACCACCTCTCTGGGCAGCCTGGTCCAGGCTCTGTCACCCTCACAGCAAAGAAGTTTCTCCTCCTGCTGAGGTGGAACTTCCTGGGTTTCAGTTTGTGCCCATTGCCCCTCATCCTATATGCATTGTCCCTCATCCTATATGCATGCACGGAGTCTCACATGTCCTGGGAAGTGTGTCTCAACACGCCCGTATTCACACTAGTGGAGGAGAACAATGTGTCCACACAGTGGTTCTTAACAACAGCCCTGTCACTTGTGTGATGTCAAGCAAGTTGCAGCTTGAAGGCTCCAGCAAGAGTTCAGGAGCTGCTGCAGGCTCAAGTCTCCAGGGACATAGAACAGGTTACAGCTTTTGCTAGTGCCCTTTGTGGTCTCTCTCACTTGTCCCATTGCTCACTTGCCATGGAGGAGTCCGTACGTAAGCCACACCACTTTGCCACCTCTCCTGCTATGTCAGGAGTCCAGGTAGTGGCTTCGAGCAGCCTCAAAAGTGCCTCAAATTGTGGATTATGTTCTGGATTGCCCTCCTACTCGCTGTTAATTGAGGCACATAGCCACCTCCAGTTCAGATCCAGCTCCTCCTGCTCCCTCTCCACCTTTCAGACATACTACAAAAAGCCTGTCAGAGGGTGGTCCTGCCATAAGGCTTCGTCCCTTGTGTTGGCCTCACCGTGGAGCATCGTGAACCAGCACTGTGGGCCATGGGTCACCTTACCACCCTGCAGTGCTGGAGGCCAGTGCTTCTTCCATCCACAGACACTGCTGCTGAATTAGTCCATTTTGTCTGTGCAACCATAGCAAAGGCAGGGGCATAATCTGAAGGCAGTGGGGATACACACACATGACCGAAGAAGTAATTTAACTTGCTGGTTGTCATTTAGGAGGGAAAAAGCCTGAAAGAAAGAGTAGGAACAGTAGGAAAGAGATTGAGTCAGTTAAATCTGGTTTCATAGAATCATAGAATGGCTTAGATTGGAAGGGACCTTAGAGATCATCTAATCCAACCTCCCTGCCATGGACAGGGACACCTCTCCACTAGAACAGATTGCTAAAGACCTCATCCAACCTGGCCTTGAACACCTCCAGGGAGGGGACATCCACAGCTTCTCTGGGAAATCTCTTCCAGAGTCTCACCACCCTTGAACTGAAGAACTTCTTCCTAAGATCCCATCTAATCCTATTCTCCTTCAGCTTAAAACCATTTCCCCTTGTCCTGTCGCGGGACACTCTTGTGAAAAGTCCCTCTCCAGCCTTCCTGGAGGTTCCCTTCAGGTATTGGAAGGCAGTTACAAGGTCCCTCTGGAGTCTTCTCTTCTGCAGGCTGAACAATCCCAGCTCCCTCAGCCTATCCTCCAGGTGCTCCAGCCCCTGGATCATCTTTGTGGCCTCTTCTGGGCTCATTCCAAGAGATCCATGAGTGAGAGATTTACCAAGAGAGAAACTACTTTTAAACTGACAAATATGTGGTGTGAGAACTGTGATAATAGCTGTGGAGCAGCCCTGACAGCTTCCAGAAGCAGATTATACATCAATTGGAAGAGATTCAGAGAGATGCTTCTCAGGGTGGGAGTAAATGGCATCTCTTCTGAAAAGCTTCATCTGAAGGATACCCACGTTTAGCTCCTGAGAGGACAAGCGATGTCACACAGCCTGGGACAGGGCACCATGGAAATATTTTTAATTAAAGGCAAAGCAATGACTTGGTGGGGTATTTTTAAAACATCATTCTGCAGACATAAATGGAATTTAGCCTATTTATAATTAGTGTCGAACTGTTTTATGTTTACCTGCTTTTTGATAGTATTTAGATGTTTTTAACTGTAGGAGTGTGACTTGACTTAATTTGTTTTCGCTTTCCTTTCCTTTTCCTTAGGTTTGTCCTGTCCAGCCTGGCAGGAGTTTTGATGGCCGCAGAAACAATTGATATGGAAATTAGGTAATCTCTTTAAGCAGCGCGTGAAGGCAGCTGTGATTTATGTTATTTTTAGCTTTTGTTTTTCTTCAGTGGCAAGAAATAAGGACCTCTTCCCGTAAAATGAACCAAATCTCTCATTTTCATAAGCCATTATCTGAGAGTTTTGGCATGTGTTTAGTAGAAGTTTTCTCAGTCGAGGAGAAACGCCCAAGGAGGTCAAACAGGACCTGTCTGATACAAAACAACGTTTAAGGCAGCAGAAAGCAAATTAAAAACATGCTCTTAGGGCCTTCCTACATTTCATAATGAATCACACAAGCCAAATTGTAATAAAAAATTTGCCATATATTATTCTTCACAGGTTTTACTGCTGCAAATTCGCTTCAGAAGCACTCAGGGCTTCTTGGTGTTGGAGGTGGAATTAAATTGACTTGGATCAAGTGGCCCTTTTTTTTTTTCCCCATGCAATTTTTGGGTATTGTGTAGACCCATCAGTAAATGATACATGATTCTCAGCTACTGCTTTGGTATTTTTTTTTTTATTTTGTTTTTGTTTTCTGCCATAAGGGTTTATATTTGAGCAATTAACTTAAGACACCAGTGTAGCAAAGTTCGGTTTTATAGTTTGGCATTTAAGCAATCAAAAAGACATTAAGCTTGATTGATAGTGCAAATCCAACAGAGTACTGAAAGAAGGAGTGATTTTGGCTCTTACAGGGAACAAATTGCACCCAACTTTTCAAAACCCTGTTGGTTTTATTTATTGGTTTGGTTTCAAAAGTTCCCAGCAGTTTTTTTTGCAGAAGTTCTACTTGTCCCATCGAGCAGATGGAAAGCCCAGTGCTGGAAAGTGCAAACTACTGAGACATAAAACATAAATAAATTACACGTGTTTCACTGTCTTTTTTAATAAGTTCTTTTTTTAAAGCCTTGGGACCTGCAAAGCCAAGCTGAGATTTTAGATAAATTCTCAAGTATTTTGGAAGTCTCGATCATGACCTCACCTGAGTACAGCAAAAGCCATTCTTGTGGGAAAAGACGTACTAAAGAGCAATCCTTAAATGCTTTGGAGTCATTACCGATTAAAAATGGAAGCAAAAACAAAAGGAAACTGTGTATTTTTTTAAGATTTATGCACATGTACCTGCTCTATTCTGTCCACATGCACGTGGCACATGTATTTACTTCTTCTTGGCTGCCTATTGCATAGTTGTAGACACACATACCTGTCCTTAGCGTGGGTTTTTGTTGCCTAAAGCATCCCAGCTCTGCAATTTCTTCATATCATATTTTCTTCACTTCTGGCCACGATTACTGCTGCAGTTTTGAGGTTCTCCAGTTGGTCTCCATCTTAGCTGAGCTCTGGCAACCCAAACCAAACACAGTCCTTAGCAGAGTCTTTTTTTGGAGCTGAGCAACACAAAGACTCCACGTGTCTTGCAGAGGGTGCACCGTGTTGTGTGTTCTAGTGTGGTGGTTGCCTTTGCACCACAGCAGGACACTTCTGCCCTCCCCGCTCCCATCTCCCTGTTAAAGAAGTTTCTTTGCCCTAGGTTTCCTGTAGCAGAATTTCAGGCATCAAATCTTCTAATAGAAATAATTTATTCGGACAGTGTAGTGGAAAACCAACTTGAGCCGGGTGCCTTCGGAGCGGGACCCCGCACAAAGAAATCTCTGGGCAATTATAACCTTCCCGACAAAGTTCCCTCATACAACGCGTGGGTCCAGTTGTAGTATTTGGGTCTGGGTTCTTCTCGTTCCTCTTTGAATCCTTTCTCCGTCTCCAGGCCCATTCTTTCTTTTCTTATCTCAAGGATGCAATTTCTGCTGATCAATGCGACTACCTTATTTTTCACAGGATGTAGCTTCCACTGGCAGTTGTACTTACCTTATTTTTTACAGGATGCGCTGGTTTTGGAGCCTTCCTTTATGTAACGAAATAAAGGTTTAGCATAAATTCACTTCTTGCAGCCTCAGGCTTTAGCAATGCTTTCAGTGGCCAGGAGGGCTGAAGATCTCCTGGGGGCATTAAGAAAACTGTGTCCAGCTGGTCAAGGGAGGTTCTCCTCCCCCTCTACTCTGCCCTGGTGAGGCCCCACCTCCAATGCTGGATCCAGTTTTGGGCTCCCCAATTCAAGAGAGACAGGGATCGACTGAAGAGAGTCCAACAGAGGCTACGAGGATAATGAAGGGACTGGAACGTCTCTCCTATGAGGAAAGGCTGAGAGCCCTGGATCTGTTTAGTTTGGAAAAGAGAAGGCTGAGAGGGGATCTTATTCATGTTTACAAATCTGTGAAGGGTGGGTGTCAGGAGGAAGGGAACAGACTCTTTTCTGTGGTGCCCAGAAATAGGACAAGGGGATCCACTAGCAGCTGGCCACTAGTTGGACCCTGTGACACTGGCCATCACACTTTGAGCCTGGCAACTTTTCTACCCAATTTTCTATCCACCTCCCCAGTCCATGTCTCACTGATCTGGCTATAAGGATACTACAGTGGCCAGCAGATCAAGAGAGGTGATTCTGCCACTTTGCTCTGATCTTGTGAGACCCCACCTTGACTACTACGTCCAGTTCTGATGTCCCTACCACAAGAGGGACATAGATCTGTTGGAACAAGTCCAGAAGAGGCCACAAAGATGATCCAGGGGCTGGAGCACCTCTGCTACGAGGATAGGCTGAAGGAGCTGGGATTGTTCAGCCTGCAGAAGAGAAGACTCCAGAGGGACCTTATAACTGCCTTCCAATACCTGAAGGGAACCTGCAGGAAGGCTGGAGAGGGACTTTACACAAGAGTGTCCAGCGACAGGACACAGAAAAATGGTTTTAAGCTGAAGGCGAATAGGTTTAGACCAGATCTTAGGAAGAAGTTCTTCAGTCCAAGGATGGCGAGACTGTGGAATAGATTTCCCAGAGAAGCTGTGGATGCCCCCTCCCTGGAGGTGTTCAAGGCCAGGCTGGATGAGGCCTTGAGCAACCTGGTTTAGTGGAGAGGTGTCCCTGCCCATGGCAGGGAGGTTGGATTAGATATCTCTGAGGTCCTTTCAAACCTAAACCATTCTACGATTCTGTGATACACCAGCCTGGGGCAAAGACCTTGCCAGGTCAAGATCCACCATATCCACTCTTCTCCCCTTCTCCACAAAATCAATCATCTCATGGCAGGAGACAAACAGGCTGGCTGAGCACAATGAACCCTGGTAAAATCCATACTGGATGGTTTCAGCATGGTGTCTAGTTGCTCCTGGAAGGATGTGTATCGTGACTCTGTGCACTGTTAACGGCTTTAGATTGTATTTTCCTATACATTTAAGATGCTCAAGGGCAGTGTTTTTTCTAATTTTGACAAACAGTTATTCCCTGTCCCAGAAGGTGGACTCATCATGGAAGTGGCTGCTGGTGGGAAAGGCACAGCTCACACTCATACTCACAGAATCTCAGGGGTTGGAAGAGGCCTTGAAAGATCGTTGAGTCCAACCCCCCTGCCAGAGCAGGAGCACCTAGAGTAGGTCACACAGGAACATGTCCAGGTGGCTTTTGAGTGTCTCTAGAGAAGGAGACTCCATAACCCCTCTGGGCAGCCTATTCCAGGCTCTGTCACTCTCGCTGTAAAAACGTTTGTCCTTGTGTTCACCTGGAACCTCCTCTGCTCCAGCTGCACCCGTTGCCCCTTGTCCTGTCATTGGACATCACTGAGAAGAGCCTGGCTCCATCCTCCTGACACTCACCCTTTCCATATTTATAAACATTCCTGAGGTCACCCCTCAGTCTCCTCTTCTCCAAGCTAAAGAGATCCAGCTCCCTCAGCCTCTCCTCAGCAGGGAGATGTTTCATTCCCTTCATCATCTTTGTGGATCTTGCTGGACTCTCTCAAGCAGTTCCCTGTCCTTCTGGAACTGAGGGGCCCACAACTGGACACAATATTCCAGGTGTGGCCTCACCAGGGCAGAGTAGAGGGGGAGGAGAACCTCTCTCGACCTACTCACACCGCGCTTCTGATCCATCCCAGGATGCCATTTGCCTTCCGGCCACAAGGGCCCACTGCTGGCTCATGGCCATCCTGCTGCCCACCAGGACCCCCAGGTCCCTTTCCCCTACACTGCTCTCCAACAGGTCAATCCCCAACCTCTGCTGGTACCTGGGGTTGTTCTTTCCCAGGTGCCAGACTCTACACTTGCCCTTGTATTTCATTAAATTTCTCCCCACCCAACTCTCCAGCCTGTCCAGGTCTCGCTGAATGGCAGCACAAACTCAGCTCTGGGGATAGAAGAGGTGCCTCCGCAGGGAGTCGGGCTGCGAGGCAGCAACATTAAAAGTATGGTGCTGAATGGCAGCACAGCCTCCTGGTGTGTCAGCCACTCCTCCCGGTTTTGTGTCACCAGCAAACTTACTGACAGTGCCCTCTGCTCCCTCAGCCAGGCCATTGATGAATATATTGGATAGTACTAGTCCCAGTACCAACCCCTGAGTCACTCCACTAGATACAGGCCTCCAACTAGACTCAGTCCTATTGACCATACTACTTGCTGCCAGACCAAACCCAACTCTTCCTTTGGCCCTGGAGAATGAGTGTCACGCAGTCCTGCAGACATCTACCCCTCTCCTCTTTTTGTTGCCTTTCCACTCCCTCCCCACCCCAGAATAGTTCAATTCCAGGTCTAGAAGGAACAGGAGCACCAAAAGATGGCAAACACAAAGACTGCTGTTTACTCTTCTATGAGCAGCAGAGAGGGAAAAGAAATTCGTGAAGTGCAAAGAGGTATTTCCTTCCTGTTCCCTTCTCAGTGTCTCGATCTACCTAAAATTAGCACCGTACTTATCCAGCCTTTTCTAACATGGGCGACAACATGAGTACAGCAGAGTCCTACTTTGCTTGCTGACAGCACTTTTATTCAATTTCTGTTTGCTTATTTCTATATGACGGAAAAGATCCGTCTCCACTCTATGCATTTATGTGAAAAATTAGCATTCGGGAAAAAATGACTACTCCACAGCATAATGTAAATACCAAGCAGCTTTGGAAAAATCAATCATGAAACTGATACCTGAGGAATTATTTTGCCTTTTCACTCCTTAAAAGAATGACAGATTTTGCCAGAAATGTGTTTAAAAATCCAGAATGCATCAAATTATCGATAGCAAAGCAAGATAGTCCTCATAACTCAGAGAAATATAGAGAAAGCAGAAAAAAAAAATCAAGATTTTGGTAATACTCCCTTCGTAAAATCCAAACCATAGCGCTTGTAAAGAAACGACATGACTGGCGTCTTACTGAACATTGAGTTAAAAAATCAGGGCTGCAGTCTGCAAATTTTTATTCATGGAAGTCATTCCTTTACATGGACATCTCAGTGGGTTGGCAGGGTACCTCTGCTCTGTGTCTTGTCTCCCTCAGGGGTGTCATGCAGGTGATGGTAAGAAAGCTACTCAGTAAAGGTTACCGAGTCTAGTATCCGTGGTTCTTGTAATACTGGGCTCGTGCAACCACGTCGTTGGAGTAGTCATTGTGGGTGCTGCCAATGTCCATTTTGTCATAGCTCTGGACGTTGCCAGGACCAGCATTGTAGGCAGAAATCCCACCTGAAATGAAACAGCAAAAGAACTCATCAACACTCTAAAAAAATCATAGGGAAAATTCCAGTCTGATGTGTTCTGCTTTTGCTGGTTTTGAAAGCTTTCACTTCACAGGATTTTGGAAGGGGAATGGGCAGCGTTATTTGATCTCCTCCGACTTCGGTGAGGCTCTGCAAACAGCTTACACTTAGTCCTGAATCCTGAAAAATGTCAGAAAGACACCTGAGGTTTTGTGTTAGCGGGTGTTTGCAGCTTGATGAACTTGTACCATCTAACTGGCCCAGCAGAGGGCTTGTTTAGAATAAAGTTAGAATTAGAATAGGAATGGAGTGAAATGGAGAGGGGAGGGGAGGGGAGGAGAGGATGAGGCCTTGAGCAACCTGGTCTAGAGGGAGGTGTCCCTACCCATGGCAGGGGGATTGGAACTAGATGGTCTTTAAGGTCCATTCCAACCCAACCCATTCTACGATTCTCACTCATCCTTGAAAATTCTTGCTGTTAAAAGAGTTAGAACACACTTATATATTGTGTTCTTTGTCTCTCAGCTGTGTATCTGCTACTCCACATCCCCTGGTGAAAAGCAGAGGCATCTGAGGTAGCTATGAAACAAGCCCACCGTGACACCCCAGCAGTCCAAGGGGGTTTGGGGGTGCAGCCTGCTTTGAAGCAGGCGGCTTTTCCACATTGCACAGTTTTGCAATTCCCTGTGAGCAAACATCTTGTCTCCTCTGTCAACAGAGATAGCGAGTGAAGTGTGGGCCCCTCTCATGTAAATTATGGAGCTATTTGCTAACCTGAATGGCTGTAGGAAACTTCTTATGGTCAGATAAGGAAAGCTCTGCTTTTATAGAGACTAGATTTCAGATGTATAAATATTTGCCGTGTGGAAATTCAGTGAGGCTGCCACGCTAAGGAAAGGCAGGAACTACACAGGATTGACAAAGTTTGTGAAATAAAAGACGAGTGAAAAGATAAGCAACAGCTTGTTAAAAACATGGGTTTTGAGGAACATGGGAGCTAGTTCAACATGTTCTCATCCCGAAGATTTTCTTCTCCCCTGGACAAAACTCGCGGCCTGTTACCTTACCTTTCAGCTGTTGGTCTTTTGTCCAGCGTGGGAACTTCTTCTGTATTGTCTTTATCATCGAGACAAGTATGTTTGTGCCCTGGGTAATATGAGTTTCACTGTTCCAGCTTCCCAGAGGTTTATGATAGTTTTTGTCAACCTAATAATATCAAATCAAGGATGATTAAGGGGCTTGAACACCTCTCCTATGAGGAAAGGCTGAGAGAACTGGGGCTTTTTGGTCTGGAGAAGAGAAGCCTGAGAGGAGATCTTCTTCATGTCTATAAATATCTGAGGGGTGGGGGTCAAGTGGAAGGGGCCAGGCTCTTTTCTGTGGTGCCCAGTAATAGAACAAGGAATAACGGGTACAAGCCAGAACACAGCATGTTCCACCTCAACAGGAGGAGAAACTTCTCTGCTGGGAGAGTGACAGAGCCTGGACCAGGCTGCCCAGAGAGGTGGTGGAGTCTCCTTCTCTGGAGACTTTCCAACCCCCCCAGATCTGTTCCTGTGTGTCCTGCCCTGGGTGATCCTGCTCTGACAGGGGAGTTGGACTGGATGATCTCTAGAGGCCCCTTCCAACCCCCACCATTCTATGATTCTATGAAAACAACAAAAAGAACTAATTTCCCTGCTGTAATGGATGATACATTTAGGAGGCTTACTCTTCTTTATGTGCTATTTGTTTATCAGGTTTTAGTGGAGTATCAGCAAATACCTGCATCAAACCAAATCCATTTCCATTGTCCCCCCAGCCATTCTTCAGTGCTTTGCCAGCATGAGATTCCCGGGAGATGATGCCAGCAATCACGGCTGGTTCAATGCACAGTTTTTCACCAACTCTTTTAATGATTGCTTTGTAGCGATTCATAGCTGCGAGGTCCCGTTCAGCGATTTTTTGTGAAGCCTTAACTCCTGTAATTTAAATAAAAAGTAAAGATATTTCCTGAATAACTTTTAAAACTTGAAATAGCCTCTCACCTCCCTCCTCCTAATACAGACAGAATTAGATCAACGTTTTGTTTGCCTGGCCTCTGGGAGGAGGTAGATGATCGCCTACAGGAATATTATGCAGGCTCAGCAGCAAGTGTGCATTCAGCATTTTGGAAATGTGAAGGATTTGGGATTATTGTGCCATCTGGCAGAAGACGGGTACTCACCACAGTAGGATAAACCCTCTGGCTTTGCAGTTCTGCACGAAGCCCCAGGGGTTTTAATTCTGTTTACGCTGCCGTAGCAATCGGTGCGGCCTTGGGAGGCACCTGCAAGGGTGACACGGAAAGGTTCAAGGACTTAAAACCTTTGATGACTGGAGTAAAACCCAAGAGGAGGCTGCACCCCAGAGAGGATGGGCTGTGGGGTGCAGGAGCCGTGCAGGGCTGCCTCTGCTGCTCCTTGCGATGGAGAAAAAGGCTGAGGGAGCTGGGTCTCTTTAGCTTGGAAGAGAGGAGCCTGAGGGGTGACCTCAGGAATGTTTATAAATATGGAAAGGGTGAGTGTCAGGAGGATGGAACCAGGCTCTTCTCGGTGATGTCCAGTGATAGGACAAGGGGCGATGGGTGCAGCAGGAGCATAGGAGGTTCCAGGTGAACACAAGGAAAAACTTTTTCTGAAGTGAGGGTGACAGAGCCTGGCCCAGGCTGCCCAGAGAGGTCTTGGAGTCTCCTTCTCTGGAGACTTTCGAAACCCCCCTGGATCTGTTCCTGTGTGACCTACTCTAGGTGCTCCTGCTCTGGCAGGGGGGTTGGACTCAACGATCTTTCGAGGCCCCTTCCAACCCCTGAGATTCTGTGATTCTGTGATTCTATGAGAAGAGATAAGGTCCTGCCTTGTGCCCACTTGTCCCTCAGGGGCCATTCCTCCTTCTGCAAGACTCACAAGGGGACCCAAGCACCCTCTCCTCTGATAGAGTTTAGTGGCAAATGAGATTCTGGGGAGGGAGGGTGAGGAGATTCATCAATGTCTCCTGCTTCCCAGCCCTGGGGAATGTGTCCCTGGCTGCTTGGGGTGAGGGATGCCAGACTTACCCAGGAGGGCAGCAAGGCCCAGTAGCAGGAGCATCGAGTACATGGGTCGGTTCTTCCTGAGCACGCAGAAGACCCTGAAAATCAAACAGCCAGCATCGACACGCATGAGGACGTGAATGTGTCTCACTGCTTGCCAAATAAACACAAAGAAACTCTGAGCTGATGGGGTGTTTCTCTTGGTTGGGTTGGCAAAGCAATCCTCAAACGGAGTCATGTGGCTTTTTATAAAAGACCCGAGTGGCAGCTGTCCTGCTCTGGCACAAACCAGGCTGCAGCTGCTCACAAGAGACTCTTGACCTTTCACTTCTGCTGGTGTTTCAAACCTGCATCTTCTATAATATTTTGGTGACTTCTTTCAAATCCCAAACCTCAGTATCTAATTCAAAAAAAATAAGATTAGTAACGTTCAGTACCCTGTGCTGCCACTTTCCCACCACCGGCACCCTTATTCCCTGCCAATGATCTATATACAAACCGCCTTCACCACTCTTGGACAGATATGCCTGAATCTTCTGAGACTTTCCTTATACTCAGAAATGGGCACTTTCAAGATGCAAGCTCTCGAAATCATTGTGGTTATCATCTGCCTTAAGGTGAGATCTACTCTTGGAGCATCCATTTCCCTTTACTGGCCGTGAGGGGAGCCTGGGGAGACAGGCTCACGTGTGGATGAGAACCATCTACATTTAGGTGACCTAAATCCAGAACTGCAGGCCAAATCTCAGTATCCTTATTCAAGCAGAAATCTCAGGCAGCAAAAAGCTGCAGCCCCTGGGCTGCTGAGGAGATGGTGTTGCTGAAGGGAAGGAGGGGAGACCTCACCCTGAGCGGTGGTATCTTACCTACTTGTCCGCAGCTCAGCTTCTGGCACGAGACTGAGGTTTGGGTAAGTTTAATATATAGGGCAAGCTGCTTCCGTTCCGCGATAAGTTGACACTGTGATTAGATTTATTGAGCTGTGGTTTTGTGGGACTTAGCAAAGGGGTTTTTTTCTCATGTCAACAGAACTTATTGCACTTACAATCGTTGGCATGGTGGCAAGTATGTTCTTGGGCATGGCATTTCCCAGATTTCCAAGGTGGGAAAAAAAACCACTCTATTTTTCTCTAGATGTGTCTACACCTGTAGTCTATATTTCACATTTCACACCCTATTCCCGGAGGGAGCTGTGATGGGGACTGAACTAATGACTCAGCATCCTGCTAACTCCAGTCCCATCCTGGCATCCTGGGCTTTGTCACTGCTGCTCAAGCGAAGAGGGTTGGGACTGACCCTCAGATATGTGACACAGAGGGGCTTGCAGCCCCACCACCTGGCCTAGCACTGTCCTGAGACACTGGCCATGTCCATGCTGGTGGTGGCCCTTCTCTCCAACAACCTCGTGTGACACTGCTCTGCTGACGTCACTTGTCAGCAGTAAAAAATACTGATGCCTTGTTCTTTCAGCTTTTTTGTTTGTTTGTTTCATAATAGCTTTTAACAAGCCCAACACATCTCTGAAACAATTCACACGACCTTTTGCCTCAACATTTGTCTCTGCTGTGAAGGAGAGACATTTCTGACATATGTCTGCTTGTGAGTAAAGGGACTGTAATGAGCTGGGCCTTTCCAAATACCAAATCTGCGTTGGCCACCTGGGGACAGACACCAAAGCTAAGGATACTGGCATCACATTAGACAGGGATTATTTACCTGCAGTTGCCCCAGTCAGTGGGTTTTGGAGCCCCTTGCCTCCATCCACCAAGTTCTTTGCCTAGTCTCAAGAGACATCTTCCTCCCTCTGCTCCCCAACCATGGTTCTGCACACTCACAACCCTTTCTCCACCACCTCACGTACTAAAAATACCACAGAGGGAAAAATTATCGCCTATTGTGGGTGGGGGAGTCTGGTTGGCATCTTTGGAGGCAGTGGTCAGTCTTCAAAGGGTACAGAAAGCAAAGCATAGGAGTGCTTGATGGGCACAGCTTTGTCAGTGATGGGACTGATTCGTTCTGCTGATGCCCTTCTTTGCAAGTCCTATTCCCTTCGATGGTGTGGATTCATGGGGTCGTGTCTCACTTCTGACAGCATCTAACAGGGGGGGTTGACCTGCTAATCTCCAACCCCTACCATTCTATGATGATTCTATGATTCTGTGAGCTTTGCAAGTTGGAGCCGCTGCACAAGGCTGGCTGTGATGAAAAGAGCAGCACACTCCTTTGCCCGGGTTCACCTTCATTATGCAATACCTGGAAAGAGGAGTGTCTTGTGAATTTGACATATTTACTTTAGAAGACTGATACTTTACCATTATCCCTTGGAAATCTCAGAGAAGGAGAAGCTGATAACAAGTAGTGGAATGGGGAAATATCAAAGGCAAACAACAAGCCAAATAACACTGGATCAGTTATTAAACAGTTGCCGCAGTCACCAGGTTAGCTGAGGCTCTCTCTGTGCCTTCTGTTTTCTCCAAGCAATCCCTCAGCCCCCACGATTTCACTTCTGTGAGACCTGTGTGCCCATGGCGGGACCACAGGGCTGGTTCACCCAGCTGCCCGGCTCTCCTCTGCCCCCACAGTTTATTCTCCCCAGTAGTCTGCAGTCAGAGGCATGAGGTAGCCCAAAACAACCTTCTCAAAATGTTGCTTCCTTAATTCTAAAAGCCCAGCTTTGAGGGGAGAAGGGCTACAGATACCAAAGTGCTGCTTTATGTTCTCGGTGAGCAGATTCAACCCAGGCCCGTTACACCTGGGATGTTGACACCACTGTTTTGTCGAGCCCACCCCATGAGCCACCAACACCTAAACCATGTTGATGCTCCCAGAGTCAACACGGGAAGCTTCTTGGTGCAGCAAGCAGTGCAGCATCCGCGTGAAGTGGCTCCTTCATTGTCTCTCACCATGTGTGCCAAGAACATTACGTCTACATTTATCACTCTCCCCTCTGGTTCTTGAATCTTCACAGAGCCACAGAAGCAGAGTAACCAAAGTTGGAGAGGACCACCGGACGCCTCTAGTCCAACCCCTTGCTCAAACCAGTACCAACTTTGAAGCTAGATCAGGTTTCTCAGGGCCTTGCACTGCCAAGTTTTGAACATCTCTGAGGATAGAGATTCCCCAGCCTGTGCTACCTGGTACAGTGCTTAATCACCCAATATTTTTTTGTGAAAAAAATCCTTTTCTTTTATCAAGTACAAATTTACCTTGTTGCAACATGTAACTATTGCCTTTGACTTTCTTGCTGTACACCTCCAAGAACAGTATCTCTTCATCTTCTGTATAAGCTCCACGGAGATATCTGGAATTGTCTCCCAAAAGCCTTGTCTTCTCCAGGCTGAGCAGACCTAGCTCCCTCAGCCTCTGCTTGTATAACTTGTGCTCCAGGTTGGTGGCCCGCACTGGCCTACAGCAAGTCAGCACCCATTTTCTACTGGGGTGCTCAAAACTCCTCACAAGTGCCAAGTAAATGGGAAGGGATCACTTCTCTGAACCTGCTGGTGGTGCTTTTCCTAATGCAGCCCAGGAGATGTTGGTCACCTTTTCTGCAAGGGTGCATTACCCACTCATGGTCAACTTGTTGCCCACCAGGACCTCCAGGTCTTTCTTTGCAGAGCTGCTTTCAAACTGGCTGGTTTCCAACACGTACCGGTGCCTGGGGCTTTCCCAGCCTAGATGTGAAAATTGGCACATCTGTAGTTGAACTGATGAAATTCTTGTTCAGCCTGTCCACATTCCTCTGAACGGCAGTTGTGTCCCACCAAGCACCTGTGAATGTGCTGGCAGTGCCCTCTGTCATGTTGGTACTGAGGGCACTGAACAGTACTAGCTGCAGAATCAGTCCCCCAGGGACGCCCCTTGTAGCTGACCACCAGCAAGACTTTGAACTGACAGCCATCAGCCTTTGGCCACCAGAGCCTGGAGAGCTCTTCAACCTCTGTCCAGAGCAACCAGAACAGGCCTGCTACCGAAATAGCTCAGTAAGCACATGACACCAACCTATAGAACCTATAACAAGGGCCACGGTGATCCAGCCAATAAATAGCATTAATGAACTATCAGGAGGCAGCTCTTCATCGATCGCAGAAGTCACATGGGAGAGACAATTCTGGTTTACCCAGAATTCAGAGCGCAGGGCACTGGATCAGATCCAATACCAGCAACTCTTTATTCTTCTCTCCTGAGTTTGACAGGTCAAAACCCTCCTTAACTTTTGTCGGTTCCTTGATCTGAATCAATTGAAGAGTGGCTGGGAATTCATAAAACAATACCTGATTTAAAGGACAGAAACGGCTCCAGTTTTCTCCTTGCTTGCGTTGCCACCAGAAACCTTTCCAGTTCTTGGCAACAAAGTGTTTCTGACAAGCCAAGGGCTGCAGACGGGCAGCTCGCAGGGTGAAAGCACAGAAGAGTTTCAGGTCAGCTGTGATCTCACTATGTGGGGCTCTTTTCATGCTCTTGAGCATTTCTCTTCTATTGCTAATCACCTTAATAAGGATAGGGTAAGAAATGAGTAATCCTATTTATACCTTCAGGGGAGGAACGGGGCTGATAAAAGCTTCCCCAAATAATTAAGCCCATTTAAGCTGTGGGAGGTTACCCAGCCTGTGGCAGGATGCTCTGAGTGCTCAAGAACCTGGGCTGGGATCAGGTCTCTTGTCCCAAGGTTGCACTGTGACCTCATGGTGGAAAGCAGGAGCTTGTAGATACATGGTTGAGACGTGAGGAACTGGCAGGACTTTATGGACTAGAGGGACAGCTTAAAAGGAGTAGGCTGCACCTGAGCTGTAACACAGTGGAAATTAAAGAGCATGTAGAGGAGTATTTCCACTAGAAGCTGGAGAAAGCTGACAGATGTAGAGGACTGATTCGGACTGACGTGGTCTACAAGGTGGACATGGCTGATGTTCGATTTACCTCTGTAAAAAAAACAGGAGGGAAATAAACAACCCGATCACAAGTGAGAAAGACAAACCAGAGAGAATACGGTGGCAAGGCTTTGGCATGTGCAATATTAAGCAATGAAGGGAGGACAAATTTAAAACTTTGCTGGAAGCTTCAAAAACAAGCCAGGAGAACCCAAATGCCTAGTGCCAAGCAACAACCCTGAGAGAGCAGGCATCTCAGAGACTTGGTGGAGGCTAGAAAAGCAATGAGATACAGCACTGCCAGCCTTCTAGGAATGACAGGGAAGGATGAAGAGGTGGAGGAGTCATGCTCTATGTGAAGGATAAAACCACAACAGCATAAAAATATTACAGGAAAAGAGAAGCAGCCTAAAAACCTGCGGGTGGAAATCCCAGTTGCTACTGATAAAAATGCTGTAGTAGGACTGTACTCTTGATCCTTTATGAGGACAATGGAGTGGTCAGTGAGTCAGAGGTCAATGCCTCTTCAGGATGCAATCCCCCAACACGATCATTTTTAACACTAAAATGGGAAAAAGCCGTATGCAGCCGGTATGGGAGTATTTGTTTTCAAGGAAGACAATTAAATAAGCTGAGGAAAGTCTTAGAAGCCACAATCTCTGGACAAAAGGAGCAGCCTCAAACCAAAGAAGCCTGTGAGTGGCCTGCAGGCTGCTCAGAATGACCACGCTAGAAGCCCACACTGAACCAATGCCATCACTCAAGAAGAAAACAAAATGTTGTCTCCTCGAAGGAAAAGTTCAGGTGACTGCCACAGGGAAACGGCTGCTGTGCAGGAAATGAAACACTTGTCCATAGGAGAACTGGTGGTAAATTGACATAAAACACAAGAGGTCGCGTGTGAACAAGGAAAAGACCTGAAAAAGGGTTTGGAGAAAGCCTTGCAAGGGATGCTCAAGCTGTGAGCAAAAGGTCTTCAAATATATCAAAAGCAGTGAGGGGAAGGTCAAGGCTGCTTGGTGAAAAAGGTGTGAAAGGGGCACTCAGGGTCTTCAAAAAGGATTTTGTGAAGATTCCAACCTGTATTATCAAGGAACTTATGGCCAAGGCTTTGCCACCTAGGAGGATGTGGAGACCAACAACACCAGAACATTCCCAAGGCGACTGGCTGGATACATGGACAAGAGCACCATACAAAGGATGGATGTGCCTCCTGCCACCCTTGTTAAACAGCTGAGGATGCTGGAGGTATAGGAGGAAAATGGACTGCAGAAAGCAGCCATGCTCGTGTGTCCTCCCCAGGCAGCATCTCCTGCTGCTGCTGGAGATAGACTTCAGGGAGGAGTGACCACCTATATTACTTACAAGGCATTTCTCATATTCATTTCACACCTCCTGTTTAAAAGGGGGACCAGTGTTGTCCTTTTTGGCCTGGATGAAACATGAGGTTGTTTTTCTCAGGAAGAAAACCCTGTTAGATGAGCCTGGTGTTTTGGGCTGTGGTCCTGAGTATGTCCAAGGCAACCAGTAGAGAAGCACCGTCATGGGAACAGGTTGCTGGCTGGGAAATCTGAGCCTGCTTTTTTAATGAGTAACAAAGCAGAACAACCTGAGTTATTCAGCTCTGCATTTCTATGGTGGCATTTGCCTTTGTTTGTGACACCTCTTGGAGAGACACGGACACGTGGCTCAAACCGATCCAACTCCAGCATTCGGAGTCAGTCATCAGAGCAATCTCTTCACCCGCGTGTTTTACAGCTCTGGTCCCTGGGGACTTGGCTCTGGCAGTGCTTTCCTACTGCTTCAGTTGCTGCTGAAGCAGGTTGGTTGATTGTTCCCTCTGCCTGTTGTCTCTGCAAGTCTGTCTCTGCAGTCTCAGACTTTCATAGAATCATAGAAACATCAAGGCTGGAAACGACCTACAAGATCATCAAGTCCAACTGTCTACTAAACATTATCATGATCCCTAAACCATGTCCTGAAGTGCCACAGCCACGCATTTTTTTAACTCCTCCAGGGATGATGATTCCACCTCCTCCCTGGGCAGCCTGTTTCAAGACCTCGCCACTCTCTCAGTAAAAAAACTTTTCCTAATATCCAACCTAAACCTCCCTTGACACAACTTAAGCCCATTTCTTCTTGTCCTATCACTAGTCACCTGGGAGAAGAGACCAACCCCCACCTCGCTATAACCTCTCTTCAGGGAGCTGTAGAGAGCAAAAAGGTCTCCTCTCAGCCTTCTCTTCTCCAGACTAAACAATCCCAGCTCCCTCAGGCGCTCCTCATAAAACATCTTTTCCCGAACTTTACACAGAGCCATGGAGGGATCAGCCTATAGCACCTGCAGATTAACATTTGCCGCTTGTTGTAAGAAGCATATTTAAATACATTTCCCAACACTGACATTGGTTGTAAAATCAAAGCATGGGACCCTAATAGAGAAGACTTCTTCTTCCCTGTCTGTAATTCACTGCCTTTTTGATTTGCTGACTGGTGATTCTGACACAGAGATGCTACAGCCTGGAAAGGTCCTTAAACAGCACCCGTTGCATTTCCCTGCTCCTCAGCAGCACAACACACAGCTACTTTTACATGCTGGTCTTGTTCATTCTTTAAAATGCTCAGGGAACGTTGCATTGCTTCATTACCCTGAAAGTTTTTTGAACTGTCCAACAACAAGCCTGCCTCCAAATTCAACACTCCTTCCTTTACCCTCTAAGGGAAGAAAAGGACGCTCGTTATTCTCATTACTTTTGCTTATTAGAAAATCATAACTATGTCCTCTTTTTCTTTGCTGGAGAAGAAAAATAAATCTAATTCCTTGTTTCCTATAGGCTGCACCTTCCATTTGGGTTACGATCCTCCTGAGCGTGTTTTTTGTGACACGACAGACTCAAACGCTCTAGCTGAGCCTCGCTCATGTTGACAGCTGGAGAGCTGAGAGGTCAACTACCCCAAGTGTTTAATACATGGTACTATGATAAAGGTAAGTCCCCAAATGGGATTTTCCCTCTTCTTTTTTTTCTTGTCCTCACCTCCCCTGAGCTTGTTTGGTTCCCACTGGACCCTTCAGCCCTTTCTGCAGGATGGTCACTCGCCCACTCCACCCTTGCTTATGTCCCTGCTTGAGCTCCTCAAGTGTTTGCTTTATTTCGATATTTTTGTTCCTAACAGGTTTTCATAGTTTTTAACCATTAGTTATAGAATCATAGACTCATTCAAGTTGGAAAAGACCCTTGGGATCATTGAGTCCAACCACTAACCCTACTCTACAAAGCTCAGCCCTAAACCATACCCGCCACCACCACATCTAAAGGACCTTTAAACACATCCAGGAATGGTGACTCAACCAGCTCCCTGGGCAGCCCATTCCAATGTCTGACTGCTCTTTCTGTGAAAAAAGTTTTTCCTAATGTCCAGTTTAAACCCACCCTGTTGCAGTTTGAAGCCATTCCCTCTTGTTCTACCTAGGGAAAGTTCTCGCGTTCCCTCACAGCATGGCCATCACCCATGGTTTGATAGCTCCTGTCCACCATTCCTTTTCCAAACACGTATTTGAGAGAAAGCGGTGTAGAACAGACTTGTGCCTCTCGGCTTGAAATGCCTCACCAGATTGAGCACAAGCTGCTGATTGATAACCTGTTCTTTTTTCCACTTATCTTAAGGCCTTTCACATATGACAGCACCTCAAATAGCTGCTGAAAGCCTTATCAAGCTTATTATATGGCACCATCACAGCTTCTCTCTTGGCCACTTAGCCGGTGAGATAAGGACTTTGGTTGGTCTGAAGTGGTTTTTCCCTGCCAAGTAAGGCTGCCAGAGCTTTCCCGTTTCTCCCTGCTTCGTTGTCCCCCAGGTGCTTACACAGCAATCATTCAATCCTTTTTTGTAACTCCTTCCTCAGTGTTGCAGCCAGCTGTCCTGGTCTGTGATCCTCCAGATCTTTCTTTCTCCTCTGATTTGGCTTTTCTCTTTCCTCACTTGTTGTGATGAGCTGAACTTGGCTGGACATCAGGTGTCCACCAAGCAAAAGCAAAGGAAAACAAAAAAATTTATTCTCTACTTCCCATCAGGAGGCAATGTCCAGCCAGTTTTCAAGGAAGTAGGGCTTCAGAACATGTAGTAGTTGCTTCTGCTTTTTCTGATACGGTATTTGGCATTAGAACATTTGCTTTGCAAGGTGCCTGGTTTTTTAATAGCCCGTGGGTCAAAAGGGTGACCAAGAGCGCGACCACAGCAGCCTTGGGTGCGCCATCAGACAACTCCCAGTAGCATGGACACGAGTGACCAAGGAAAGATCGGAGACCAAGAAAAGCAATCTGGACTCACTGTTTGCCAGGAAAGCTTTTGCTCAAATCTGAGGGCAGTGTGCCAGTGGGAAACTTTCCTTAATTCTCCACTCCTTCCTGCCAAGTTATCGAGCAATTATATTTCAACTCATTTTCTGCAGAGATTTTCCTTATTCGCTACAAAGTGCTGATACCCTAAAATAATATTTGCTACAAAACAGGGAACTCTTGGTATCAGGATTTTAAAATAGACTTAAAAAAAAATTAATCCTGTGTGGCAATGCTGCAGAAGCCAGCAGGCAGGTCTGCAGGGCCTTGCAGGGAAAGCAACATCAGTAGTGATGAGAGGGACCTTACTGGCAGCAATTATGGGTGGCACGAAGGGAATCGAACAAAGCACCATTCTTGTCCACCCTCCAAACTCAAAAAGCAACTTTATACACCCAGGCAGCAATGAGATTCCCTGCCCTATTTGAAGTTTTCACTGATCTACCAAAAATGCATTCACAGGTTTTACATAAGAGCTTTGCATAACATCGAGGTTTATACAACATAATGCACCAAAGATTTCAACTTATGAATTTTACAGAAGCTGTTTTGAGAAGAGGGCATCAAACCATGCAATATGCTTTTAAAATTTGTACTACAAAGTACATTTTTTAAATGATTTAACTAAAAATCCTAAATCAAAAATACTAAAAATCAAATTTCACGATTTCACTAAAATTGTCTTAATATAGTGCAGTGGTGACAGGTGGCAGAAAGGTGCCCCGATGCCTCCAAAATGGTCATTGAAAAGGCTAAATACGAATGTCCTTATTGTCCTGTTCACAGGTTTGGGGGCAACAGCCAGGTTTGGGCTGCCTCCCAGTTCAGCTCTTCTCACCCACCCCAGTCTGCAGCATCATTTTCCTCTCCTTGTTCTCAAACTGAGTTTTAGACTCATTCCAAGACTCATTAAAGTTGGGTTATTGTCTCAAGTTGCAGGTTGCTGCCCACCAGGCCCCATGAAAAAAACCAAACAAAACAAACAACAAAGATCTGAATTCAGCATTTATCTTTATTTCCTCTCTTATTCTCAGCATTATGCCCAGTAAACCTAAATTTGCACCCAGAGCCCATCCACATTGAACACTTTCAAACAGAACTTACGCAAACCCAGAGCTAATTCACTCCTAATTAGAAGTTTGGATTCCTGGCAGAGGGACAGACACTGAAACACTTTTATACTTGGAAAAAACCCAGCATAAAGGTGCCAAAGCTAAAGCAAGAAAGGCTGTTGGATTATTTTACCAACACTGTGGTTGTGGTACAACTCCCGGGGTGGGTACGTATGGGGCCAGTTCCTGCTCAGAGAGCTGCTCTCTAATGGAAGATGTTTTGCAGACCTGCTATGGCACCTCCAGTACTTCCCATAAAGAGGAATTCCCTGGTGTAAAGCTGTTTTCCACCCTGAAGAAGTCCTCAGACTGACCATGGCCACGGGCTCCAGGGCCTGACAGACTAACAGAAGCATGTTTAGCATTGTCCCCAACAAGGCCGGCCACAGGAACACACTGCTAGTGCAGAGACCAAAGGCTTGGTGAGAAGTCTCATCGTTGCCCTGTAGCCAGCACAGCCAAGGGGAAGGAAGACTTTAACTTGGAGGCTTCATCCCTCAGCTGGACAGGGAGAGAGAAGAAGGTGAATGGAGAAGATGGGAGGAGGCCCCTGACACCCAGGGGAAGCTGCTCACATGCCTATTCCTGGGGGCTCCACAAACAGCTCTGGGTTTAGATTTGAATGAGAAAAGGCACCTTCCTCAACATGTAAACATTGCTGCTCTGTCCCTGTCTGCCTTTCAAAGGCCCCAAGCTCGTGGCACCTCATCCCTCTGGGTCCCCTGGAGTTCCCTCATTGGTGACGGGTGAATTGGGGTTTGCTGGAGTGAACAAGGTGCTGTTGCCATTGCCACCAGCGTCAGTCCTGCCAGGAAACCTGAGGAACTTGTCTGGGTACTACGGTCACTACTGGGCTAGTCTGGGCAGCGGAGAGGCTCGGTGGTGGGGTAGGTTTGTGAGCTAGAACCCATGTCTCTTGAAGTACTGGGCTCTCCTAATCACGCTGTTGATGTAGTAGTCATCTCTGCCGCACGGGTCATCCTCGTAGACCTGGACGTTGCCCATTCTTGCACGGTAGGTACAGATTCCCCCTGGAAAGAGTTAAGGAGGAGCTGTTACAGGCTTACGAGTAAAAGACAGAGATTTTAAAAGTAAAATTTCCTAACCTAAAGGGCCTTGCGTCTCACCAAACCCACACAACAGCTTGGGAAATTGCTAGCTGTGCATTGTTGTTGAAAAGGGACTGATTTAACGAAGTCCTTATTTCTATAGTGAAGGAACCCATGCCTCTCTTCAAATGCAGGTGGAAATGGCACACTGGTGCCAGAAAAGGATGCCATCTCAAAAGGCAGTGGCAGAGCAAGGATGGGAGTAGGAAACAGCGTAGTGAGAAGAAATCAGCCTGCAGATAACATGAACTAAAAGCAACCTGTATCCCAAGCTTCCTTGACACAACAGCCTGCCACTATAAACTTTCTGTCTTGCAGAGCCTTCATTTCTGCCTTCCCCAGTGGCTTCTGTTTGGTTGCTTTCCAGCTTATTTATCCACCTGACAGCCATTTCGCTTGTAGGATGAACAGATAAGAGGATAACCTGAGACCTGTTCATGTTCACTGAGCACCATGCCTTCTCTAGGGAATTTATGGATGTCCTGAATTCCATCATTCACCAGCATGGTCCAACTGCTCAACGTAGTGGCCTTCTTTGGGTGTTCGCCACTGAAGTCAAGGGGCGACCTGCCAAGGCTGTGCCAGACACATCTGCCCAGTCCTGAATGGGATACCTCCATGCTGCTGTGGCAGCTCCCAGGATGGGCTCATTTCTCACTGCTTCCTACTGCAGCAGAGCTGCCAAGGAGCTTGGTGTCCCACCACAGCCACTCTTCTATGTGCAGAAACGTGGAGGCCCTATGGACAAGGTGGGAGGTTTCATCTGTCTATACTGAGACATCTTGCCAGCCTTCTGGTTTGGGATTGCCTCTTTTAAACTAGAGAACTCAGCGGGGTGGGAGGAAAAAACACTTGCAGCAGCAAGGAAGGCCAGTAGAATGCTGAGTGACATCAACAGGGGCATCACCAGCAGGGACAAGGAAGTCATTGTCCCACTCTACTCGGGGTTGGTCAGGCCACACCTTGAGTACTGAGTTCAGTTTTGGTCTCTGCTATAAAAAAAAAAGATGTGGAGAGGTTGGAGAGGGTCCAGAGAAGGACCACGAGGGTGTTCAGGGGGATGGAAGGCTTGTTGTATGAAGATAGACTGAGACATCTGGGCTTGTTCAGCCTTGAGAAGAGAAGGCTCAGGGCAGACGTTTTTACCATGCACCAGGACTTGCAGGGTGGCTGCCAAGAGGAAGGAGACTCCCGTTTTACAAGGAGTCCCATGGAGAAAACAAGGGGGAATGGCTGCAAGTTGCTCCAGGAGAGATTCCAATTGGAGTCCAGAAGAAAATTCTTTACAATGAGAACAATTAAACGTTGGAATGGCCTCCCAAGGGAAGTGGTGGACTCCTCTACACCGGGCAGTTTTGAGACTCAACTTGACAGGGAGCTGAGCCAGCTAACTTAGACCAATTTTTTTTAATTTTTTTTTTACCTTGAAAGGTTGGACCAGATGATCCTTGAGGTCCCTTCTAACCTGGGCTTCTATGGTTCTATGGTTTCAGCAGCTATAAAATCTGCCACACCAGATCTTCCCTTAAAAGTGACACATAGCCCATTGCGTACCTCTCAGCTGTCGGTCCCAGGTCCAGGTAGGATGTCTTGCCCGTACATCATTAATTGCAAGAACCAGCATAGTTGAGCCCTGATTTATGTTTTCTTCATTATCCCACAATCCGAAAGGACGTTGGAGCTGCCTTCCAAACTAGAAAGAAGCAAGAATATGGGTTTCCTTCTGGACATAACCATTGCTGTAGCTTCATCCTCTTCTTTGTACTCCCGGGCCGTGACTCATTGAAGGGACCTCATTCAGGACAACGTTTAAGCACAACCTTTGGTGTAGAGGGAACACATTTAAGACCTGTCTCGGGCACAGAGCAGTCACTTGCTAAGGTAAGGCCCTGGGATATAGACTACGTTACTGTTCTGTGATTCATCATCCCGATGTACCTGCTGATACTGGTCCCAGTCGTTGCCCGGGAGCAGGCTGACACGGCTCTCCTGTGACATGAGGGCAGCGATGAGCGCCGGGTCCAAGCACCAGTTTCTGGCTACTCTCCTAATCGGGATCTCGTATCTCCTCAGGCGTACAACGTCAGCCTCAGCAGTCCTCTGAATCATGGCAAGTCCTGTGGGGTGGGAAGAGGCAGATTTATGCATCCTCCCATTCAAAACTCTCGCTTTCCTCTCGAGCGGGTGTGTCAAAGGAGTAACTTGAGGTTTGAAGAAAATGCAGCTACACCAAGGTGGGCGGTGGCGCTTGAGGAGCAAGCAGAGCCCTATGGGCTCTGACTGTGGCCATGGAGCTGCCATATCAGTATCCAAGGATGACAAGGGGAAGAGGCCAACTTCTCAGGAGGTGGAACCATGCGTTCATGGTCCTTTTCTGCAGCCACACTGCTGCAAATGTGGCTCTGGAGTCAGAAAAATGACATTTCAAATTGCATTTGAAAAAAATGGAGAGATGTGTGACTACTGACCAGGCAAACTGCAGTAACGGCTACGTTGTTTTTCTGTGTATGGAAAGGTGGGGTTCTTTTAAAAGTCATTTTGGAACAGCTTGGAAACAAACAAGCAGGTTCAGATCTATACTTGGACACCTGCAGTCAGGTGTCTGCCCTGGAGGTACCTAAATCCAAGGTATGTGACAAAGTCTTCAGAGGTCACAGCCGTATGAACCTGACGTACGGAGCTCTGCAGTGACACAGGACAATAACACAGGGCAAGAGAGAGGGAAATGGGAAGAAGCTACCAAAACTCACCCAGAGATAGGATGACTACACACCTGGGGACCTTCCCCCTGCAAATTGTGTCTCTGGCAGTTAAGAACTGGCCACCTCAGCCAACACACCAGCACACAAGTCCTGACTCTGCTCGTCTTCTCCTTGGAGCAGATAGGCCCGGAGATTTTGTGGGGATGCTGATACTGAAATTCTGGTTTATGAAGAAGTCATTTAACTGAAAAGAGGTTTCACCATTTCCCTTTGCTTAGAGGCTGAGGATGCTGACAATGGGCCCTGAAGATTGTCCTTCTGTTTCCCACCAGGTCTGGAGGCTTCACAGCACCTGCCATTTTGGGAGAGGAGATGTTCTGTCTCCATTTTGGCTAACTGAATAGCTGTACCACCTTTAATTTGGCAATAACAGAAGGCAAAGCATCTCTTTGTCAGGTACAAACAGGTTGACAAATGAAGTAATGAATGATACCTACCACAGTCTGGGGCTCTTACAGATCTACATGACATCGTGGGGACTTGAAGAGCCCTTACATCACCATAGCAACTGCTACTCATGGATGGAGCTGAAAAAATTAAACAGAAGTGTTTGAACACGTAAGATCTCAGAGGAGTAGTGTACTGTGTGCTGCAAGTGCGTACAAGTCAAGCATGAGGGATTCATCAGACCCGTAATCCACTTCACCTCGTGTTGGCCATGCTTGTACGGTTGCTTCTGCTCTCCATCAGTAACGTTATCAGAGAAGAAATTTGTTCTTTTCTAATTGAATAAGCTGAAGTGAATGAACCTAATGACAACTTAGATGAATAAATTGCCCCATTAGGTAGAAATGCTGGTGTGGGAAAGGGGAACCACAGCCTCTGCATTTAGTTCAGAGGGCTCTTCCCATTCAATATCTCTCAATGTCCAGGACCCCTCGGATGATGGCTGGTGGTACCCGAGCACCCCAGCTTGGAGCATCTCCTGTGTGCCTCTGTAACATGGTGAGGAATTACTTTGGGAGAGTGTTTGCCTCAGCTGGGGAAATTGTCCTGCTTCCTCAGTAACTGAGGAACGAACAGCTCCCACCAAGCAGTTTGCCACACTTACTAGACCATTTCTGAGTAGGTAGAGAGGTTGGGTGAGGTTAGCCGGGAAAATCAAGAGAGGGTCTGTCTGTGGCTGCCTTTTGGTGTCAGTCCCATACTCCAGATGTGCTGGTTTAAAGTACACACTTGGGTGGGAAGCAGCCTCAGACAACAGCAGAGGACCTTCAGCTACATGGGGCTTTACAGCGTTGCATAGAGAGGGGATCTCAGACCTGACCACACACCTCTTCTCCACAACCCCTCTGCAAACTGTTCCCAAGGTACTTTTGACAGTAACTCAAAGCCAAACCCCAGCTTACCGACAAGGGCCAGAAGGCCTAGGAAGAGCAGGGTGAGGATCATGGTGATAGCTCTTCTCAGCTTCCCCAGGAGACCTGGAAACGCAGTGGTTTGCAAAACATGAAGAAACGGGTGCTGATTTTGCTTTAGCAAAGCTTACATGCCACAGGCTCTGAGGCACCAGACACTGGGGACAGTAGCTGAAGATAGGCTGGGGAACGGAGGCACCCTCTTTGCAGCACGCTCCCTGCCTCCCCTCTAGCATGGGATGCAGCTTCAGAGAGTGGTGGTGAGAGGAGAAGCAAATGATGGGAGCCCCATCTGCTCCTTATTTCCTCTATGTTTTGTGGATACAGGCTTCTCCTGTGACTCAATGTCTCCTCCATCTCATGTGCCACTGCAATAGCACATTGAGAGGGAAGGGTCAAGCCTGAGGAGCTGCCCTTTGGCAGCCCAGGCCAGCGGGGATTTTTTTAGCCTGTCCACAACATTTGCTCACAAGCCCCCTACGCCCCATCTTTAGGACGAGAAGGTACAATACCTTTTCTTTAATTCTATAGGTGTTTGAAATCTAACCTACTATAGAGTGCACATATCCTTTGTCTCTCTGTTCAAAAGGCAATGGGATTTTTGTTTGGCTTTCAGAAAAACATGTTTTCAAAAACCAAGCGATACGACCCTTAATTCTCTACTGCATACAAGGCAGCACCAATATTTGTCTGGTGAAATAATCCTTCCGTGTTAATTTCTGCGTGCAATAATGCCAGAGAATCACTTTAGTAATAATCCGTTGTGCTTATGAATAAAATTCAAAAATGTCATCAGCTAATGACTATCAACTGAAAAAACCACCATTGACTCTACTTGCCTTGCTGGGGAAAGCATTTAAACTGAGCAGGTTTTACAGCTTACGAGATACTTCTTTTATCCTCAAGAGGACTTTGAATACAAAACAAGCCAAGAGGCTTGCAGGCAATCATCACACAAAGCCATTAACACTTGAAAATGCCTTACTGATTTTAATCATGTCTGACCTTCTCTCTAGCCTCTATTTCTACTGCAAACCAGACTACATGGATGCAGAAGCACAAATAATCCACTGCTGTCACTCAAAAGACTCCCTTATCCCAAAAGAGCTTATTCAGGCCAGTAGATGCCCATGGCTGGAGCTGGGTACACCCAGTAGCTCAGTTGCTTTGAAACTTATCTTCAAGTTCCTCTTATACATGAGCTGAATCATAAAAAAAAAGCTGGACAGGAACACTGAGCATTACACCCCTGACACTTCCAGAACATCCTGCCGTAGTGACAGAAGGTCCCTTTAAGGGAAAAAGATGCAGTAAGGTAATTTGACAAGCCTTTCTTCCTGCGTATTTTGTGAGCACCAAGATGGAAAGCAAGCACAAGCACACACCCTGCAAATAATTGCAAGCAATGTCAAAACTTCCACTATTACATCTTGTTCTGTACAAATCTGGTGAGTATCCACAACCCCACATCAATATAGCTTGACCCAACACCCATGAATCCAATGGCAAATCTATATGGGGCTCCAACAAAAGCTATAGGCTGTAGCTGTTTGCACATGCAGGAGGTTGCCAGATTATAAAGTTCTATGTTATCAGCCTTTTTTTCCCCCTTTCATCATAAAAAAATCATCACAGGCCGTAGGTAGAAAAAGGAAGGCAATTGTAGCGATGCGATGATGCTTAAAGATGTCCCTGCTCACTGCAGGGGGATTGGACTAGGTGGCCTTTAAAGGTCCCTTTCAACCCAAACCATTCTATGATTCTATGATTCTAATATTGACAAAATGCCATATCAAAACCAAATCAAGGCTTCTGGCTCTGAATAAATGTTCTATGAGCAAATTCAGACTCACCTGTCTTCAGTCAGCCTTCCTCTGAGGCAGGTCACTTGATGACTTTTATATATATATATCTGAAAAGGTACCCACCCTATGGGCTTTGGAATGTTAATTCCTACCTAGTGTGATGACATTTGTTTTAGACTACAATAAGTAATATATATTAAGAGCTTAGAACACTTACTATTCCTTTCATCCACAGATTTGCACAAGCAGTGGTTAGTAGGACTCAGGACAACTCTGCAGAAGGAAATAAATACTGTTTTTTCTCCATCAACAAGCTCCCTGATGCGTAACAAATGACTTGTGGAAACCATCGCAGTGAATCAGTGGCAGAGACCTGGCAAAAATTAGAATCATAGAATTATAGAACCATCTAGGTTGGAAAAGACCTAGAAGATCATCAGGTCCAACCTTTAACCCTACTCTCATCTTTATCACCCCTAAACCAAATCCCTAAGCACCTCATCTATATGACTTTTAAACACCTCCAGGGATAGTGACTCAACCACCTCCCTGGGCAGCCTGTTCCAAGGCTTGAAAACCCTCTCAGAGAAAATTTTTTCCTAATGTCCAGCCTAAACCTCCCTTGGTGCAGCTTTAGGCCATTCCCTATTGTCCTATCATTACCTACTTGTGAGAAGAGACCAGCACCTACCTCTCTACAATGTCCTTTCAGATAGTTGTAGAGAGCAATAAGGTCTCCCCTCAGCCTCCTCTTCTTTGGACTAAACAGCCCCAGTTCCCTGTCTAGTCCTCTCCTTGCTTTGCATCAGAGATCAGTCTGGATGCATTTCAGAAAGGATTTTTTGGTCTTTCTTCAATGACTTGGGATCGGCAAGCTTTTAATTATCATTCTTTCATACAAATTCTAAAAAGGGCAATTAAAGCATCTCGATGCTTTGTTGCTTATAGCGAGTCTAACTCAGGAGGGAGACTTGATTACTTTGAAAGCAGTGTGAGGGTTTGACTTTCAGATCTGAGGAGGCAGGATGCTGTAGTTGAAATAAGGTGGAGGGGAACTGGTCTCTCAGCCTCAGACACCAGTAGCTCGCGTAGAAGGTCTCTGGAAGGCTTGCACTTTGTGGCCGAGACACTTTTCACATATGTAAAACTTTTGGGTGACTTGGAGATGAAATATCAGTCTGTGATATTGGTGTCCTTAAAACTTGCCCCGCTTCCCACACTTTTTTCCTGCCAAGATTCTGTGCAGCATACCTGGAGGCTAGGAAAGGAAGATTTGTTTTTTTTGGCTTTCCTTTTTTTTTATGTAATACACCACAAATCCATCTATTCCCATTGCTCTCTTTAGGGCTTGAGATGCTGTGGGCAGGAAACACTGTTTTGGCCAAATACTAATTACTGGGTTCGAAACCAAGCGATGGTTTTATGAGCCTGCAAAGCACAGGAAATGAATCAAGTAGGCCTTGTCACCTTAAAAATCAATAAACACAGATATCCTAGACTTAGATCCCGAGAGAGCATGAAGGAAGGAAGCTTCAACACATCCCTGTTGTTGCAGGAGGGTTGGGATATGAGTTAAGGTGAGCCTTCAGTATAAAACTCATTTATTTGTGTGAAACATGGAAACAATAGACATCTTCCCCAAGATTACGATGAGCCGAACGTTCATTCTTCACGACCAAACCTGCCACCATATGGTAGCATCTCAGCCTAGATTATCAATTCTTTTACTGGGTTTGAACATTTTAAATAGTCAAAAGTAATGTTCGGCATAACACAAGGTGAGAATCTATGCAGTATCTTTGGAAACAGCAGGGAGAAAATAGAGAAATCCCACGTACAGTGCGGCTTTAAGCCTTTCAAAAGGAAATAGGGACTGAAGAAATGCTGGAGAGAAGGAAAGCCAGAAGAAATGAGCTGGGAGAAGGTCAGAGTGGACACCTTGATGGCAACAAATTCAGTAAATATATTCATTTGCTGTCTTCAGAACAACATAATCTGTAGTAGAAAGGGATGTGTTGCCTCAGATACAGGAAGGTAATTTAGTATTAACATCCAGTTAAAAAGAGTGTCATGTTAGTGATAATAAACTGGTGTTTCTCTGTCACTGAACCTGTGTTCATGGTGATGACTTGGGACCTTCTTGTGCAAAGCAGCCTCTAACCTTAGGTAAAATTTCTTTCCTAAGGCATTGTCTGCTGGTTCATGGTCCTTAAGATAAAGTTTTGCGTTTAAATGCTGTTTGTCTTTGCATTTTCTCTCTCATTTATTAATCATTTAATCACAGACTTTCTACATTTCATGGTACCGTCACATGAATTTTTGATGCCTACTCCGCATTGCATTGCTCCTTATTTACTCTCTGAGTGGTAGATGTTACGTTTAGGACGGGTTTTTTCACCATTCATAAATGGGACTTCTTCTTGCTAAAAGCTTCTTTATCCTCACAAAATTTGCTCTCTGCCTTTAGAGTGGATGCCGAAAGCAGGCACCCTCTGGGTATCGAGTGCACCCTCAGTAAGTTTGCGGATGACGCCAAATTGAGTGGGAGTGTTGATCTGCTTGAGGGTAAGAAGGCTCTGCAGAGGGATCCGGACAGGTTGGATTGATGGGCCGAGGCCAATTGGATGAGGTTCAACAAGGTCAAGGGCCGGGTCCTGCATTTGGGTCATGACAAACCCAGGCAATGCTACAGGCTTGGGGAGGAGCGGTTGGAAAGCTGCTCAGCAGAAAGGGACTTGGGGCTGCTGGTGGACACTCAGCTGAACACGAGCCAGCAGGGTGCCCAGGTGGCCAAGAAGGCCAACGGCATCCTGGCTTGGATTAGAAATAATGTGTCCAGCAGGAGCAGGGAAGTGACTGTGCCCCTGACTCAGCACTGGTGGGGCTGCAGCTTGAGCACTGGGTTCAGTTTTGGGCACCACAGCATAAAAAAGACATTGAGGGGCTGGAGCAGGTCCAGAGAAAGGGAACAAAGCTGGTGAAAATGTCTTATGAGGAGCAGCTGAGGGAGCTGGGATTGTTTAGTCTGGAGAAGAGGAGGCTGAGGGGAGACCTTCTTGCTCTCTACAGATACCTGAAAGGAGGTTGTAGTGAGGTGGGTGCTGGTCTCTTCTCTCAGTGCTAGAACAAAAGGAAATGGGCTCAAGTTGGGCCAGGAGAGGTTTAGGTTGGATATTAGGAAACATTTTTTTACTGGGAGAGTGGTGTGATCTTGGAACAGGCTGCCCAGGGGGTTGTGAAATCACCATCCCTGGAGGTATTCAAAAAATGTGTGAATGTGGCACTTCGGGACATAGTTTGGGGGTCAAGATCATGTTTAGTGATGGTTGGACTTGAAGGTTGTTTCCAGCCTTAATGACTCTGTGATTCTAAGATTCTGTGATATGATGCTACTTTTGATAGGGTGAGGAGAGTGTGAGTTAGAAGGCATCTTCTTGTATATGACTAAAGCAGCTCTTTCTAAATCAGATGGCCAGATTTCATAAAGAGATGACCAGGAATGTGCTAGACTTATGTCACTGAAAAATGTTACCTTCTCTCATAACACTACCAGACCTCTTTTTATATTTTTCTTTATTATTCTTGGCATTTTGGTTGGAAGCACAAGGATTTTTTTAATTCATGTGATATAGTGAGACTCTCATATAGGAGGACAGCAAGTTACTAGACCTAATGTTTGGTAGTATGGAAAATACATGAAAGCCATGGAAACATGATATTATAAAATTATTGTTAAAGAAACAGAGTGCAAGTGGTATAATTAAAAAAACCAACCAAACAAAAAACAAAATGAAAAAAACCCCAACAAATAAATAAACAACAACCAAAAAAACCTGTCCTATAATTTTAACCTGCCTTTTGATGCTATATAATTTTGAAACAGAAAGGATGCCGGTGCAGTGGTTGGAAGGGAAGGGATAGAAAGTCATGGAGAGAGGAGGGTATCAAATGATGCCTGCACCTTTTTAAACTTAAGAAGCAGGAAAGCTTCCCGCTCTTCACTAGGGCATCCTGGCAATAAGCTGCAGTGACAGCAGACGTGTTTTCCCTGTGGTTTTAAGTTAACACTGTTAGTTACACGGAGCAAACCAGAATACAGAGTGGACAAAACCCTCTACCTGACAGAACAGCATTTTCCACTTGTTTTAGATAAGCTCCGAGATCTGAAACACACCGAAGTTCAACGCCACCAGTTCTTTTGAACCCACAGATTTTCACCTTGTTGTTTTTTTTCCCTCGTGCCAAGTGATCTACCAGGGTGATTTAGTTTTTTTCATTCCACTTAATGGAGATGTGATCCAAACGAAGCACCGTTTTGAAAAGCAGGATGTATTGCACATGTTATTCTCCTTCATGTTTCCTTGGGTGGTGAGAATACTATCTACAATTTCCTGGAACAATACCCGTCCTAATTACTGTCTCTGCTGCGAGTTTCAACTCTGGTTTCATAACAGCAGCAGGCAGATGCATTTCTCAGGTTGTTCCTTTTGTCTGAGATGTAATTATAGGGAACTCCAGGTATTCACTGACTTCATAACTGCTTTATAGGGAAACTGCCCACCACAGCTGACGCATGTTGGATGCCGACCATTAACTGGCCAATTAAAGATGCCTCTGTAGCATCATCTCAAACAAACCCTCTAGAGCCATCTTTCCCAGCTTTTAAAGGGATACAGACAGTTTAATAATTACATTTCCATAGATTCTCTTTCCCGCATCTAATATACCTCAAAGTACTGACAATAAAAGGTCTTCACATTTTTAAGACGTGGAACTCTCAGTTTTCAATGTGTTCAGAAGCAAACAGGTGCTGAGGGCCTTAACTTCTTCCTTTATCTTGCCTTTCTGAAGAAAGTGGTGGGCACCGAAAAGACGTCCCGCTCTGCACAAAGCATCTCTCCAGCCACAACGTAAAATAACTAAGACCAAAAGTGTTGCTGAGGGAGGAAAAAAGTATTTTCCTTCTGTTCTCTTCAATAAGACTTTGAATTTTACTGTACAAAAGGTGTTTTAGCCAAGAGGTCACTAGACTAGATCCTATGAAACCTCTGTTCACATCCCATAATAAAGACAGATCTATCACCTAAAAGAGGTCATTTGAAGTTCAAGGTGGGAGAGGGTCCTGCATATGGGTCAGGACAATCCCAAGCACAAATACAGGCTCAGTGGAGACTGGATTGAAAGCAGCCCTGAGGAGAAGGTCAGGTTGGATGGGGCTCTGAGCAACATGGTCTAGTGGGGGATGTCCCTGCCCATGGCAGGGGGGTTGGAACTGGATGATCTTTAAAGTCACAGCCAACCCAAACCATTCTATGATTCTGTGATTTGGGTGTTGGTCTCTACTCCCAAAGAATCCACAATAGGACAAGAGGAAATGGGTTTCAATTGCACCAGGGGAGGTTTAGATTAGACATTAGGAAAAATTTCTCTGCTGAAAAGCGTTGTTAGACGTTGGAACAGGCTGCCCAGGGAGGTGGTAGAGTCACCATCCCTGGAGGTGTTCAAATAACGTGTAGACGTGGCACTTCAGGACATAGTTTACTGGTCATGATAATGTTGGGTAGATGGTTGAACTTGGTGGTCTTGGAGGTCTTTTCCAACCTTAATGATTCTGTGATTCTATAATAACTATTAAGAGCATCTCTGTGCACCTGGAATTCATGATACAAAGCATTGAGGACTGTCAACATTTTAGAAGCCAAACAGGAAACAATTTCAGACTTTTTCTAGGGCAGCACACTAATAAAAAAATAATTAGCAAGGAGGAAGAATACCAGGAAAGGAATTAATGTGGTTTTGTTTATTGTAATCACCTGATTTGCATACAATATGAGCTTGGGAAAAGCCAATGGGTACTGGAAATCCCGTGGTGAAGCAGATAAGTTAATTTTTAAACTTTTTTTTTTTTTAGTAGGAGTTGGGTGTTGAAATCGTAACACCAGGCAGATGATGTCTTTGTGTTCAAAAGGCAAAGTAGATAAACACACATTCAACACCGAGCTGACGGATCTACATAGCTCCTGGCTCAGTGGTGGTTTATTTTAGGCAGCTCAATCTATGGCTGTAATAGCTAACCCAAAAAAGCCCCCGTAGCCTTAGAATATGTGCCTCATGGGATCTCTAGAAGCAAGTTTTGCTAACTACTCCCTTTCCATCAACAAGCATCCAATATCTCTCAGTGTACATGCGCTTCATAATAAATCCACCAAATTTGAACTAGACTTTCTTGGGTGGTGCTCTGATCCACTTTAACCAGTTTGATGTCTTAGTTTAAATTGATTGAAGAAGGTATGGGCATATGTTCCCTCTTGCAGCAGATGCAGAATGGTGCTCTCCAGGGGCATGGGCAACAAGGAGCATCTGGGAGAGTGGACTGCCTTAGATCACCACAGTCATATTAGGCAGGCTTAACACTGAAGGCTCCAAAGCATGACCCAAGAGCAAAGGATCAGACTAGACTTTCAGAACACTGATTTGCTCAAATGTGATGAAATCTATTTATCCTTTAAAGGGCAAGGACGACACCCCCCTCACAACAGTTCTAAAATATTCTACTGTAGCATCAAGTACCCTCCACTTCTAATTCCTAGAGAGGTTTCTCCTTAATCTTTTATAGAATGGTTTAGGTTGGAAGTGATCTCTAAAGGTCATCTAGTCCAATCGCCCTGCAGTGAGCAGGGACATCCTCAACTGGATCAGGTTGCCCAGGGCCTTGTTGAGCTCCCCCCACCAGGGATAGGGACTCAACTGCCTCCCTGGGCAGCCTGTTCCAGTGTTTCACTCCCCTCATGGGAAAGAACTTCTTCCTGATATCCAATCTAAATCTGCCCTTCTCTAGTTTAAAATCATTGCCCTTCACCCTGTCACTACAGGCCTTTGGGAACACGTCCTTCTTGTACTGAGGGCTCCAGAGCTGGACACAGTACTGCAGGTGAGGTCTGACCAGAGCAGAGTAGAGGGGCAGAATCACCTCCCTCGCTCTGCTGACCGCACTGCTTTTGGTGCAGCCCAGGATGGATTTGCCTTCTGGGCTGCCAGTGCACACTGCCTGCTCATGTCCAGCTTCTTGTCCATCAGCACTCCCAAGTCCTTTTCTGCAGGGCTGCTGTATGTCTATCACCTCACCCCCCAGCCTGGATTGATGATGAGGATTGTTCTGACCCAGGTGCAGGACCCTGCACTTGGTCTTGTTGAACCTCATAAGTTTCACCTGGGCCCACCTCTCCAGCTTGTCCAGGTCCTTCTGGATGACATCCTGTCCCTCTGGCATATCGACACCATCCCTCAGCTTGGTGTCACCTGCAGACTTGCTGATGGTGCCCTTGATCCCACTGTCTAGATCATTGATAAAGATTAAACAGCGCGGGTCCCAGTACAGACCCTTGAGGGACACCACTTGTCACTGCTCTCCGTCTGGACTTCGAGCCATTGTCCACCACCCTCTGGATGCCACCATCCAGCCAATTCCTTACCCACTGAACAGTCCACCCATCAGATCCGTGTCTCTCCAACTTGACCTGTAGGATGTTCTGAGGGACCATGTCAAAGGCCTTGCAGAAGCCCAGGTAGATCACATCCATAGGTCGACCCTTGTCCACTGACATAGTCACTTTGTCGTAGAAAGTCAGGCAGGATTTGCCCCTAGTGAAGCCATGCTGGCTGTCTTCAATCACCTCCCTGTCTTCCATATGCCTTAGCAGGTCTTCTAGGATGATCTGTTTCATGATCTTCCCAGGCACGGAGTTGAGGCTGACAGGTCAGTAGTTCCCAGGATCCTCCTTTCTACCCTTTTTAAAAATGGGTGCCATGTTTCCTTTCTTCCAGTCACCAGGGACTTCACCTGACCACCAGGACTTTTCAAATATCATGGAGAGTGCCTTGGCAACTCCATCAGCTAATTCCCTCAGGACTCTGGGATGTGTCTCATCAGGTCCCATAGACTTGTATATCTTCAGGTTCCTCATATGGTCACAAACCTTGTCTTCGCTTATGGTGGGAGGGACTTTGTCTCACTGGTCTCCATCTTGTGGGCCATCAACATGAGAGCCATGAGGAGAGGTGTTGCCAGTGGAGACTGAGGCAAAAAAGTTGTTGAGAATCTCAGTCTTCTCATCTGTTGTTCCTAGCTCACCACTGTTGCTCACCACGGGGGTTACGCTTTCTTTAACCTTCCGTTTCTTGTTTACATATCTGTGGAAGCCCTTCTTATTGTTCTTTACATCTCTTGCCAAGTTCAGTTCCAGCTGTGCCTTGGCTTTCGTGACTTCGTCCCTACACAACCGGGCAACATCCCTATGCTCATCCCAGGATGCTTGTCCCCTCTTCCACTGCCTGTGTAGCCTCACCTTGCCTTCTAGTTTCACCAGCAGGTCTCGACTCAGCCATGCTGGCCTCTTGCCTTCCTTGCCCAATTGCTTACACCTGGGGATTGAGAGATCTTGTGCTCTATGGAAAGTATCCTTAAAGATCTGCCAGCTCTGTTCTGCTCCCTTGTCTCTGAGGGAGACGGGGTCCTATTTATTAACTCCTTGAAGAGCTGGAAGTTTGCTTTCCTAACATTTAGAGTCCTGACTATGCTTCTTATTGGCTTCATACCCCTTAGGACAGTGAACTGCACTAGTGCATGATCACTGCAGCTCAGGCTGCCTTCAACTTTGACATCCCTGATGACTTCATTTGTGACCATCAGGTCTGATACTGCATCCCCTCGGGTAGGGCTGTTAATTACCTGTCTTAAGAAGTTGTCATCAAGGCACTCCAGGAGTCTCCTGGATTGCCTACAACTTGCCGTGCTACTTTTCCAACAGCTGTCGGGGTGGTTAAAATGCCCTGGCAGGATGAGAGCCCGAGATTGTGAAGTCTCCTCGAGCTGGAGTAAGAAGGCTTCATTGATAGGCTCCACTTGATCGGGCAGCCTGTAGTAAACTCCAACCACAAGGTTCCCTTTGTTGTCCCGATCCCTAATTTCTACCTATAAACTTTCAACCTGCTCATGGCTGTTCTTTAGGGACACCTCTTCACACTCTACCCGCTTCTTTACATACAGGGCAACACCTCCACCCCTTCTTCCTCTCCTATCCCTTCTGAACAGCTTGTAGCTATCGGTAGCCACGCTCCAGTCGTAGGATTCATCCCAGCAAGTTTCCGTAATTGCCACTACATCGTAGCTTTCCTGTAGCACAGTAGCCTCCAACTCCTCTTATTTGTTGCCCAAACTATGTGCGTTGGCACACATACATGTTAGGTGGCCCGTCTTTTTATTCTTATTTAGGGAGACAGACACTGGAGTCTAACCCTCACTCTCGAGCTGTCATGTGTAGAATCACAGAATTCTTGACACTGGAATAGACCTCTGAGGTCATCAAGTCCAGCCTATGACCTAACACCACAACATCAACTAGACCACAGCACTAAGGGCCATGGCCATGCTTTCCTTAAACACCTCTAGGGATGGCGACTCCACCACTTCCCTGGGCAGTCCAGTCCGATGTTTAATCAGCCTTTCCATGAGGAAGTGCTTGCTAATATCCAACCTAAACCTCCCCTGGCACAGCTTCAGGCCGTGCCCTCTCGTCCTGTCACTAGTTGCCTGGGAGAAGAGCCCGACCCCCACCTGACTACCACTGCCCTTCAGGTAGTTGTCGAGAGGGAGAAGGTCCCCCCTGAGTCTCCTCTTCTCCAGGCTGAACAATCCCAGCTCCCTCAGCCTCTCCTCATAAGACTTTTCCTCTAGTCCCTTCCCCAGCCTCGTTGCTCTCCTCTGGACCTGCTCCATCCCCTCAAGATCTTTCTTGAAGTGAGGGGCCCAGAACCGCCCCCAGGACTCGAGGTGAGGCCTCACCAGTGCCAAGTACAGGGGGAGAATTCCATCCCTACTCCTGCTGGGCACACTATTCCTGATACAAGCCAGGATGCCATTGGCCTTCCGTGCCACCTCTACAGGTGTTCTAAAGAGGGAGACAGATCAACCCCCTGCTGACAGAATTTTCCTTTAAAATGTGGAATCCACAGCTATTGAATATGCAATGAGTAAGAAAGCCATATTATCATATTGTTTCTGCATCAGTTTTTGTGTGTATGCGAGAGACAACATGAGAGCAGCCCCCACCATGGGTTGAGAACACAGGCTTCCTTCTGATGCAGAAGACAAAGGGCTTGTTTTAGAAACCATAGTCTTCAAAGACCAAATTTTCTATAGAAATTGATGTAGAAAAGTATTCTTTTCAGAATGTCTAGATAGGGAAACAGCACAATGTGGATTACTTGGATGCGAGGACTGGAAGGCATCAATTATCTTTCGAGTCAGCCTCCCTCAACGACCTCTAGTAACCACACTTGCAGGCAGTCCAACCTATTCATGGGCTCTGAGAGCAGCTGCTCAGTTGTTGCCCTCTCCAGAATGTGTTTCTTATCCCATCTCTTTCAGGGACCACATGTAAGAGTCGGTCCAAAGAACAGTACTGTCTCAACATCATCATCAGACACTTGGACAATCAGGTACCCCGAAATTTAGGCTAATGTCTTGACATGAGTCTGTAGTGGCCAACCTGAGACGCAGGTACTGATCTACAGGATGGAATGCAATCCCTATGGAGACCAAGATAACAAAACACCCCGAGAGGGAGGATTGCGTGGTACAAGGAGTATGGTACCATTCTCCGTTATCTGGTACAAGAAGAAACGGTCAAGCTGTACCACAGAGCTGCTGTCAAGAAGATGGATCATGACCGCTGTCTTAGCAACTATCACGAGCAACCGAACTTTGGAAATTTCCCCACCAAGGATCACGACGATCAGAAGGGCCAGCGGGACGCTGCCTGGACCTGGGACTATAGGGACGCCTTGGACCTGTGGTGGTAGCTATAATTCTCTTTCCTTCACCTTTTCTTCTTTTCCTGTCACTCTTTCTGTCTATTGCACACCGCTTTACAGGCAAAACAATAAAGTTGTCCTGTTTGATTGAATTATAGAGTCCTAGAATCACAGAATGTTAGGGGTTGGAAGGGACCTGTAGACATCATGGAGTCCAACCCCCCTGCCAGAGTAGGATTACCTAAGGCAGGCCACACAGGAACAGATCCAGGGGGGTTTTGAAAGGCTCCAGAGAAGGAGACTCCACCACCTCTCTGGGCAGCCTGGGCCAGGCTCTGTCACCCTCACAGGAAACAAACTTCTCCTCATGTTGAGGTGGAACTTCCTATGTTCTAACTTAAACTCATCATTTCTTGTTCTATTGCTGGGCACCACTGAAAAGAGATTGTCCCCTTCCTCTTGACCCCCACCCCTCAGATATTTATAGACATTAATAAGATCCCCTCTCAGCTGTCTCCTTTCAAGGCTAAACAGCCCCAGTTCACTCAGTCTCTCTTTGTAGGAGAGATGTTCTAATCCCTTAATCATCCTTGTAGCATCCGTTGGACTCTCTCCAGTAGGTCCCTGACTCTCTTGAATCGGGGAGCCCAAATTGAAGCATAACCCCTTGGCATGGTCACCTTGATTTTTGCGCTTCGAGATCATGGCAAATGAACCATGACACGTCCACTGGGTGGATCATGACACCATATTTCTTTGCCCTTCCCAAATCCCAAAGCTTAACTCGGCACTTGGAGGTAGATTTCTTGAGCAGACCATCAGAAGCATAATATGGGATCAATCAGCGTGCCCCGTCAAGTCCAAACAATCTAGCATTAAGAGCTGAACCACCTGGACTTGGTTTGGTGATTATTGTCTCCATGCGTGTACTTAATGATTACTTCATGCAAGCATCAAGCACAGACTTAAGCATTAATCATTGCTCAAGTTCCATGCCGAGTTCACGCATAAGTCCCGGAACTTCAAAAGCTATACATGAACATTTCTCACCTCTCTGTTGCGTAATACCCTTTCACGGCCAACACATGTCAGACCAGGTACTATTTTGTGATTAGTTGAGGCTCAGGCATCTTATTTAGTCACATCCTTACGTAGATGATCTATGTGCTGTAAGCAATTAATCACGTGCAACCCGCACCCTTTCGAGATATTGTGTATCGTCATCATCATCGTCGTCTTCTTCTCATCCATCAGCCATATTGCCACTAGATCGCCGTCAACAAAGTTAAGCTTTGTGCTTTTCAAGTCTGTGCAGCTGACATTTCATCCAGTTGCTCTCCGTCTTATTTACACTTCTAGCTTGCTGACCCATGGACCCCTCATTATTTTATCTGCACTGCAAAATCGCTGAGCTCTACCGTAGAATAATTTCTTCCTCGCTACTCAAATTAGAAGAATTTTCCAGGTCTGAAAGAATTTTTAAGTTTCAGCCAAAATAAAAGTCTTGGATTCGGATCGCTCATCTGTTCATCTTGAAGCAATAAGCAAATCAAGAATGGAGATCTTACCAACTGGACTGTTCAATGATAATTAATCTTTATTCGAGACAGAAAATGTAGAGGAGACATGAAAATAAAAACTTGAAGCAGATGGACCTATGAGGCTGCTACTTCAAAATAAAGCTTAAAACTTAGTAGTACAAAGAGTTTCAACTTCCTTTTTTACTCAAACCACGCAGTCCTACAAACTCCTCGTATCAAGACTGGAGCGCATGTGGCCGTTTTACAAGCCAGGTGAAGGAAGAGGCCTAACTGCAGGTTAACCTAGAAAAAAAATCAGCAGCTTAAAAGTGTTTGTAATGGGGTTACCCACACATGAAAGTGAATAACCTCTACCGACACACCACACTGGAATCCTGGCCAGCCCGCGTTTCCACACAACACGCAACGACACGAGGCATGATTTTGTATTTCCCCAGCCTATTCAACATAATTAGGCCTCAGAGATGAGTCCTGCTGAGGCACTCCTAAAAATACTGTTGGAAGAGTGGGTTCCGACATAAAATTTCATGCAACTGAATGGATGGGGAAAAAAAAACAAACAAACAAAGCACTTTCTAGTGCATTTAGAGTTTGTACATTAAAAAGAAGCTCAAGTGGAAGAAAGTCTTCTTTATCCTTCTAGGAGATTGGTGGATAGCTGCACACATCTGAAGCTGCCTGACTTCTCAAAGTGATGTCATAATGGCAGAATTGTGTGTCGTTTGCTACAAACCTAGAAGGAGCACATGCAACTTTCTGATGGACTGTGTTAAAAAAAAGAAAAAAACAACCCACAGCGCTTAGACCACCTTACTTGAAAGGATGCCAAAGTCAACATTAGAATTAAAATAATTTTATTTCAATGTACATGAACAGAAACAAAATATATTTTTTTAAACTTACTTACAGAGATATATTGCTGGGCTGGCCCAATCACAAGTGTTCTCCACCGTGAGGCAGCAAGACCGACTAGACCCACTTCACTGCTTTTTGGACCAACAAAATTCAAACCACCACCTCAAAACAGTCCTTCAGCACACAGCAAACTACTTTGAAACCAAAAGAAAAACTCAGCAACTCTTCACCTAGCCAGAAATTATAAATTGCTTTTCAAGGAACATCTTCCTTGAAAATTCCATCGATGACCGAAGAACAGTACACGGTATGCGGCACGATGTCTACACGTAACGGATCAAGGCTTCTCCAAAACACTTGACTCTCTTGTACAAAGCATCTGCAGGTGAACTCATCAGGGATGTCAGGACTGGAAGCAGCCTGGGCTGCAGTGGAGTTCACAGTCCTAAGGGATATGAGCCAGACAAGGAGCTAAGTCAGGACCCCGAATTTTAGGAAAGCAAACTTCCAGCTCTTCAAGGAATTAGTCAAGAGGACTCCCCTGGGAAAAGGTCCTCAGGGACAAGAGGGCTGAACAGAGCTGGCAGATCTTTTATTTACGCAAAGAATAATAAGAAGGGCTTCTCCAAGTATATTAACGGGAAAAGGAAAGTTAAAGAAAGTGTATCGCCCGCGATGAGCAAGACTGGCAAGCTGGTAACAACAGGCAAGGAGAAAGCTGAGGTTCTCAACAACTTTTCTGCCTCATTCTTCACTGGCAACACCTCTTGTCATACCTCCTGAGTTGAAGGACCAAAAAAGTGGGGACCTGGGGGACAAAGCTCCTCCCGCTGTAAGAGAAGACAAGGTTCATGACCACCTGAGGAACCTGAACATACACAGGTCTATGGGACCTAATGAGATGTATCGCAGAGTCCTGAGGGAATTGGCTGATGGAGAAGCCAAGCCACTCTGCACGATATTTGAAAAGACCTGGCAGTCAGGTGAAGTTCCTGGTGACTGGAAGAAGGGAAATATTACATCCATTTTTAAAAACCTCACCTCTGCGCTGAGAAGCTCATGGAACTGATCCTCCTAGAAGCTCTGGTAAGGCACATGGAGGACAGGAAGGTGATCTGAGACAGCCAGTATGGCTTCACTAAGGCCAAGTCCTCCCTGACCAGCCAAGGGGCTTTCTACAGTGGAGTGACTATATCAGTGGACAAGGGAAGAGCAATAGATGTGATCTATCCGGGTTTCTGCAAGGCCTTTGACACGGTCCCCCACAACATCCTACTCACCAAGTTGGAGAGATATGGATCTGATGGGTGGACTGTTCAGTGGATAAAAAATTGGCTGGATGGTGGCATCCAGAGGGTAGTGCTCGATGGCTCGAAGTCCAGCTGGAGATCAGTGATGAGTGGTGTCCCTCAGAGTCCATACTGGGACAAGCACTGTTTAACATCTTCATCCATGACACAGCAGGTTCGAGTGCACCCCCAGCAAGTTTGCTCAGTGGTGCAGTCGATATACCAGAGCGACAGGATGTCATCCAGAAGGACCTGGACAAGCTGGAGAAGTGGGCCTATGTGAACCTCATGAGGTTCAACAAGACCAAGTTCAAGACCCTGCACCTGGGTCAGGATACTCCTTGTTATCAACACAGGCTGGGGGATGAGCTGATAAGACAGCAGCCCTGCAGAAAAGGACTTGGAGGTTCTGGTGGATGAAAAGCTGGACGTGAGTCAACAGTGCTCACTTGCAGCCCGCAAAGTCACTCACATCCCAGACTGAAGAAGCGTGGCCAGCAGATCGAGAGCTGATTCTGCTTCTCTACTCTGCTCTAGCGAGACCTCACACAAATACTGTGTCCAGCTCTGCAGCCCTCAACAGAAAAAGAACATGGACCTGGTGGAGCGGGTCCAGAGGAAGGCTACGAAAATGATCAGAGGGCTGCACATTAATTATCCTTTCCTACAAGGACAGGCTGAGGGAGTTGAGTCTGTTCAACCTGAAGAAGAGAAGGCTCCGGGGCGACCTTAGAGTGGCCTTTCAGTATCTGAAGGGGGCCACAAGAAAACTGGGGAGGGGACTTTTTAAAAAGGCCTGTGGGGATAGGACAAGGAGCAATGGTTTGAAACTAGAGCAGGGGAGATTTGGATTGGACATGAGGAAGAAGTTCTTTCCTCTGAAGGTGGTGAGACACTGGAAGGGGTTGCCCAAGGAGGTGATGGAGGCGCCATCCCTGGAGACATTCAAGTTCAGGCTTGATGAGGCTCTGAGCAACCTGATCTAGTTAAAGACATCTCTGCTCACTGCAGGGTGGTTGCACTAGATGACCCTTGGAAGTCCCTTCCAACCCAACCCATTCTATGATTCTATGATCTGCTACAAAACCCACACACTCAAAACCACACCATTAGACAAACCCCCAAGCAAGGCCCTTTTCAAGACACTCATCACTATGTGCTACTGCCTGCTCTGTCAGCTTCAACACACACCGTACAAAGATGGCAAAGAGGCGTTTCTCTTGACCACCTGTTTCAGAATTCACAGAAGTTATTGACTGTTTTAACAACTTTGTGCAATGTAGTAAAGTTATTCGATGTCATGTGGCACCATAAGACAAGCAACCCTTTGTTCAAATGCACAATTCCTTTACTAATAATTTTGTGGTGCTTTACTGCTAATATAAGTAATAAAACAACAAAAAAAAAGAAAAAGGCAACTGGAAGAGGAGCTGATAGGGAAAATAAATCTTTTAAGAAAGTGTTTATCATCCATCTCCTTTAATAAATAAAATTAGAAAAAAAACTGAAACTCAGATTCAAGGAAAACAACAGGAAGCAGTTCTTCCTACAACAGAGTGAAACTGTGGACTCTGTGCCACATGATGTGGATGCCAGGATACTATGAGGATTTTAAGAGACTCTTCTTCCATTTTAACCAACAAATGCTCTCAGCTACAGAGTTCCCTAAGCTACAGATTGCTTAGAATATATTCTGGGGAAGCACTGCTGTCCGCTCACCCTGTTTCTCCTCTTGCTTGTGCATCTGCTTTTGGCCACTGAGACTGGACGCTGGGCCAGAGGGACCTTTGGTCTGACCTGGTACAGTTGTTTCTGACAGTTAGTTCGAAAGACTTCATAAACTTAAGACAAAGTTCATCATTTGTCACATTATTTAGCTAGAACGACTCCAATTTTTTAATTACAAATGGCTTCCAAAAAAGGAAAAAAAAAATATTTAAGCTTTTTTCTGCTATGACTCAGTTGTATAAAACTGTATAGAAAAATGAGCATTATGTGCAGATGTCATGAAGAGCAATAAGCTTTATAAAAAACATCCTTAGAAATGTACCAAGCATAAACAAAAGATGATTTACAAATACATTAAGCTGTTTTTTTTTTTTTCTAGTCATCATCAGAATCTGAATCGTATTTCTTTCCTCTGATGGTCTTCTTATCCAACTTTGTAAAGCTCGTTCCAAATTTCTTTTGACTCTGAAAAGGTGGGTCCATTAAGTTTCCACTAGAGGAAAAAAGTGAGAGATGTGAATTAAAGAGATGTTAAATGAATTAATTAATAAAATTGTCTGCATGAATTAATTCATGCAGACAATAAGAAGCATCTCTAATTACCTGTTCCTCCAAAAATACATTATTAAGAGAACTCTTACTACCCTTACTCCTTAAAGCCACCCTAAGTAGCATTGTGGTGCAGGCCAGGCTGTGCTGTGCTGGCAGAATGGCCTGGAGAACTGCATTTCAGGGAGGAGTGTGAGTGTAAACAGCACCTGAGAGCACAGCTCTGGAGTAAAAACCACCTGAAAGCCTTTGCTGCAAACTGGTCATTTTAAAGCCAACCATCTGACAGATAACACGGTACCCAAGGAATTACGGAGAGACTTTTCAAAGCAAGTGAAGACCCAGAAATACAGGTTTAAGGAACACGAGTGTTTCTAGGCTCTGAGGAGGACTATCTCCCTTTCCAGAACTCCAGGGAGCAGGACATTACACTCAGAGCACTGTGGAAATGCAACACTTGTACCTAAACTGGTGTCTCCCAGCACGGATCTCCCGGGCCGTGCGGCTATTGGGACTCACTCTGCAAAAAAAATCAGAAGCTGGCAAAACAAACAAAGAATAAAACAACTCCACAAGGAGCCAAGAGTGGAATACACACTACCAGAGTCAGGTAGGAAGTAAATTTCTGCCTTAAGCCAACGTACCAACATATTTAGCAAATGGAAAGCAGCTTGGTCCAGCTCCACTGAAAGATTTCCCTGATGAAAGGTGGTTGCTGTTCTTTGACTCCTCTGAATATTTGCTTGTTACTGAACTGGGAAGCAGGTTATATCACTTATTTGGAATTATAAATTTACATTTCAGTCATTTCATCTGAAGTTTATCGAGCTTAGTTGAACAGTTTCTTTGTCTTTGAGATATAACAATACTTCTCACCAAAATCTGGCTATTAGACAGTGAATAAATTCAGATAGTGAAGTTTAAAATAAAACAAAGACATCAAAAACCAAAACCAAAAAGCCATTCAGAACAAAAGAGCAAAATTAAACTAAAAAGATCAAGATGGTGGTTTTGCCACACTAGAAAGCAAAGCAGGTAAACAATCTAGGATGGGAGGTAATGGGCTTAAGTTTTACAAGTTTACATCAGATATTAGGAAAAAAAAATCTCTACTGACAGAGGGCTGAGGCATTGGAAGAGACTGCTCAGGGAGGGGGTGGAATCACCATCCCTGGAGGTATTCAAAAAACAGGTAGATGTGGCACTTTGGGCCCTGGTTTAGTGGTCGTGATAACGTTGGGTAGATGGTTGGACTTGATGATCTCGGCGGTCTTTTCCAACCTTAATGATTTTGTGATTCTATGATTCTCCTGTAAAGCAGGGCTGCTGGGGTGAGTTACCTCCTGCCTTCTATCCTGTAGTCCTAAACGTGATGATTGTATGTACTGCTACACAAACCATTTATTTGCACTTCTGCAACTTACCTTCACTTTCTGTCCTGCTCATTGGACAAAAAACCCAACACGGTCATATACGTAATACGGTCTAAACCACAGTTTAAAGATGACTTGCTGAATTTTCTCTGAAGTGGATTAAAAATACTGAAGTGCCCCTGCAGTGAGACTGTGACATCTAAGCATCTATAGCAGATTTAGGAAGGATTACATTAGCTGTGTGACTCAGAAGCCATATCAAAGCAGCACAGCTGCTCTGGACACCTCCTGGCAAGAACTCTCTTTATTTTTATTGCTGTACAAAAAGGACAAGGTAACTCTCAGCGTGTCTCAACATTCTGCCAAAAACATACTCTCCTCTTTCTTTCCCTTGCTAAAGTACACAGATTAAATAGCTGGATTAAACTCTCGTGTATTTTAAGCAGACAATACATCAAAGCTACAAATTTTCACAGAGTCTCGGCTCCGTAAGCGTGTTCTCCTTGCACTACATCTGATAATAAAGCCATCACAAAACAATTAATTACCTGTAATTAATGATGTCTGCACAGCCTAATCTCCATTCTAAGGTCTCTGTAGTGAAGTCATCGGTGTTGCCCAGATCAGTAAAGCCCACAACGTAGTCTTGTGTTTTTCCATCTTTCACTAGTGCTAGAGTGGGAATTACTTTGATGCGCAGTCTCTCGCACAAGAAAGGAGATTTTTCAGCATTTAATTTCAAGAATTTTGTCTCCACGTGCTTTTTTGCCAATACAGTCAAATGCTTGTCCATTATTTGGCACCTGTGGAAAAAAAAACACCAAGTGTTAGAATGAATAAGTTGAAAAATACGTATTTTAGAGAAAGTTTAAAAGGAACAGCAAAGAGCTTGTTCTATCACATTTATTCCTCACATATGACCTTTGCAGTTAAGAATTTAGTTTCGACAGAAACTGTGTTTCAAAGGTAGCTGGATTTAATGACTACCAGAATAACAGCCTGGAGCATCTTTATTGCACAATTACACCACCCATTTCTCTAATTTCTTCCTAATTACTCCAACACACACCTGAAAGCCTCTCTCATCTCTTGAGGTCTGCGTTTATCGGTGAAATTTCCCTGACTTCTATCGCTCCTGCTCTAGCTTCACTGCCTGTCAGCTGGAAAAAAATTCTCTGTAATGAACTTCCTCTTCAGAAAAGTACTCTCAAAATGTTACAGCGTTTTGGGTTTTTTCAGTCACTACTTCCACAACAGAGATGCAGTAACTCACTTTACATACACAAAAAAAAAAACAAGAAAAAAAATAAAAACAAGGTAAAAAAAAGCATCAAGCTGGTTATCAGCACGACGGATTTCACAAAAATCTCTTTTTTTTTTTCTCTCCTTTTTCTCCTCAAAGAACTTTGTAAAAAGTTCTTTCTCCTCCCTGAATCTACAGACTTTGTTGGCTGAAGAAACAATAACCAAAACAACCCAAATTAGTTCTAAGCTACTTTATAAAGAGACTATCAACTTCTTTGAGGAAAAGCCAGCCAACTACAACTGCTTCAGATACTTCTGAAGCTGAAACATTTAATTTAGAAAATGTAGGCCACTGATATCTCACTGCATAATCCAGTTTTGACCTCTTTCAGTTTCTCACATTGAGGCTGTTTCAATTTATATCCCATAAACTAGAGAGAACATAGCACCTTTGGGGGAAAAAAACACAACTAACCAACCACAGTTAGGATAACGGGCTCCTCCTTCAACAAACTACTCTTTGCAACTGCCTTTTACCAGAAGATGTTGAGACAGATCCACTGAGGAATAGCCCATAACTCAGAACTCCTGAAATTGTTCCAAGGAAGTGAGAGATCTTATTTTAGATTACTATGCTGAGTTAGGACAAATTCTCACACCCTAAAAAAATGACATAATCAAAAAAGGCACAGGCACAAAGGGAAAGCAGCTGCAACGGGGATCCACAGATCCTTTCCAAATCAAGGGTTAAATTCTAAGGATGCCTAGGAAAGTTTTTGTTTCATTTGCCAGAATCCTCCAGAATATCTCTGCCTGGAATAAGCAAAGTGATCTTTTTGAGACGCTGCTGGTGTATGGGTCACTACAGCCTCAAACTAAATCAATAACGAAACACAGCACTCTCTCAAATATTGCCAAAGGAGTTATGCATTTATATTCTAATCAATTATGTAACAGAGTATTAATCGTTGTCAAATCATGTTCTGAATAAACGCAATGGAAAAAAAAGAAATTAAAAAACAAAAATCAAATGTCTTGAGAAAGGACTGAGATTTTGAAAATGAAGGAATTTGAATACTTCTGAAAATGCCTATTTAATTGTGGGATTTGAAACAACAAAAGAACATGCTTGAGTTTATAGACATCTATAAACAAAAGGTTTATTTTAAAATAGCTTATTTACTGTACCTGAAGGTTGTATCTCTATAGAAATGGCAAACCACGTTTTTACTTTCTTTGACTTCTTGGAAAAAGTCTCTCTCACTTGGGATTTCTCTGTATTCTCCATGTCCTTTTGAAAGCCACTCCTTTTGGAAAACATAAAAGGAAATAATTAGTCTGGAGTTTATCAGTCCTGCAAGATCTACAGTTTTGAAGAAAAACAAGAAGTGGAAATTCAGTTCATACAGTCAGGGAAGGAGAAGCAAATTATTTTCCCTCTTTAGTTCTGTTTTGAAAACGCACAAATGCCACTAGGCCAGACAATGCTTTTGGGTTTCCTCTTTCTCAACAGCTGAGCAGTGAGGTTACCTTACTCCGTTACAAATACACATCTCCTACAGAGAGCTGCAGGGCAGCCTCTTAGTAAGGCTCGAATAATTCAAAGAGAACATCAGTATTCGAAAACCGCTAACTGACAGCTTTGGCTATTTTCTCTTACAGTGTTTTTGTACACTCCAGGAACTCATTTAAAACCGATTCAAGACATTACATGTATTAAAATAGATGTCTTCTATTTTTTCTCTCTATCAAAATATCAGGGAGAACAAAGCCTACTAACTCACCTGCAAGAGATGATGTTTATCTATCAAATCTACGCTGAAGGCACGTTAACACAAGCCAGGCTTCCAGAAAACCATTCAGAGAACACATGCACACTCATAAAACATACGGAGAAACCCAATTTCAGAAGCTAAAATTGTCAGGCAGTTTCAAAAACTGCCTGGTTAAGTTTGCAAATACAGTTTAGAAAAAACGAATCTTTTATAACTACCACGATTTCCAACAAATGCCCTTAAGAAAAAACCAAAACAGCTTCTACAATACTGAAAGTTGATCATAATGTATTAAAACAAGCAGAGACTGAGCTAAATGATTAGAAGTAGTGCAGTGTGACACAACTTGACAGAATCCTCTAGTTTCCAGTGGGCAAAAAAAAATATGTAGGTAAGTCACCCTTCTTGATCTTGCAGTTTTGCCTCAGTAGAATGGGGCAAAAAAACAACACAAAAAGCTTTCCAAGCAAACTAAAAACATCCTGCAAGCTTAGTGAGGATAGAACAAAGAATGTGCTGAACGTTGCACACATTAAAAATGCATAGAAGTGTGAGCACGTGAAGAAGTCACCAGCATTAATTCCTGTCTGCACAACCCTATTCCAGAAGAGCGTAGCAGAGCGTTTCTTTCACGGAGGAGTATCCTGCTTCAAATCTGCGTTTGAAAAACACAGCAGGACAGTGACCGAAGATCAACTGACACAAGAAAGTTTTTGCATGAGAACTACCAGGTGTTCAGGGCCAAGAATAGCCAAGTGTTATGACTTCTGAAAAAGGAAAACACTAACATCAAATATAAACTGAAGCTCTGAAGACAATCAAAGAGTGTGTCACTTTCTCTGTGTTTGGAGAACCGAAGCTGCTCATGCTGTCTGGTCTCCAGCATTCCAGCCACGCTGTGACATTTCACATTTTCATTTCAAAGCACAGCATTAGTTTTGACGGTTTCTATTTCTTTTCAACCCAGTCTACTTCTTGGTTAGGTTTGCTTAGGTGGAGTAAGCTAAGAAATCTACGGCTTCCCTACTCACAACGGAGGTATCACGCCACGTTATCCAAAATTTGCTGAGAATCATGTTCTCATCATGGTTGGGGAGCGTAAAGACTACAATTAACATGAGATATCAGGGACCAAAGCAGATTTTTTTTTTTTTTCCTGCAAGAAGAAATGAGCAGTTATACAAAGACAACATTTAATTGGGTAAGAAGGAGCAGGACAAACAATTCCACTCTAGGAACAAGGAAAGACCCTGTAACATTCTTGTACAAAATACCTCAGGAGAAGAGCAGGCATCATTTACATGCCACAAGTAACAAACTCCAGAATTCAGAAACTTAAGGTGCCTAAAGGTTCTGACCAGGTTGCCTACAAAGCTTATGCTTCCAAAGTGAACATGGACACACCCAAATCTTTGCACCAGCCTCTATCTCATCTTTATTGTAAATAAACACAGAGGCTCCTCTCTCCTGTTAAAAAGCACAAAGCACGCACACGTGGACAGACACTCAGTTTCCTGGATCACTGCAAATTAACAGCTACAGAAAGGTGAGGAAGAATAAAATCAATCAACCAACCCCCAAACACAAAGTTCCCATACACAATTTCCCTAGGATTTCCAAAAAGTCTGTTAGGCTCTATACATCAAGAGTCTGTATTACTACAGGAATTACTTGTTTCTGCTGCTGGGCCTTTTTTAGTGCCTCAAGCCTCCTTTGTTTAAGGCATTCCAATTCATCTTCATCCATTTGATCCAGTTTCTGTATTTCGGCATCCAGATGTTCTTCCACAACCTTGGTAGTCTGAAGTATTTCATTCTCCAGCACTTTCTGAAGTATTTCAACAGAAGTGTCAGCAGCCATCTTTAACTAGAAAGTGATCTCTTCAGAGCTGTGAAAATAGTGATACATAGAATTAAAATTTATACAAACACTTAACTAAAAGCCTGACTTACAGCTCACACTGTGGACAAACAAAAATTTCATGCTACGTGAGGATAACAGTAGATAGTGCTTTTCTACACTGCAATCCTCTCTGAAGAATGAACACAGAGGGCAACAGAGATACCAGTCCAGCCCTGTTCTCTCCAAAGGCAGTTGCTGAAAGTGCCCAGGAACCTGAAATTCCTTGTCAATAGAAAGAAATAAAATTCACCAGCTCCAGAAGAACACTCATCTGGAGTCAGATCCATGTACCTTTCACAAATATTCTGAAGCAAAATGTGATTGGAAAGCCCCACACTGCTGGGAAGAGGTGTAAGATGTCTCAGACTAAGCCTAAGCAATGCTCAGCGTGTAAGTTTCCACCAGTAGCATAAATGCAATTACTTTAAGCACCTGATGCATATTAACATATTTAAATGTGAATTAACAGCCCTGTGCTCAGTTCTAAGAGAGACAAGGGGCCCAAGGGCAAATGCTTTAGGCCAATACACTGCTTCAATTGTAAGAACACTGCTCTTGCCAACACCACCTTATAGCAGCCGGCAAAGGGATTTAAAAAACCCCAACCACCACCACCTCCTAATTGCTGCGTGAAGAAACATGGCTAAAATAATCGCCTGTAAAGTCCTCCCTGCTCAAACACTTCAAAAAAAACAAAATACTAAGGCTGGGGGTGCATGGAGTGCTCGGGCAACATCATCGATTGCTCCCCCCAATGAATTTTCACTACAAAAAACTATCACCGTTAAGAGTGACAGTTTGTTAAGGGGGGCACTGCACAGTCACCTCATCAGGTTCTTACCCTGCAGGCCGCAGATGTGAAATGAGGCGGGAGTGTTGATCTGCATGAGGGCAGGAAAGCTCTTCAGAGAGCTCTAGAGAGGTTGGATCATTGAGCTAAGACCAGTTGGATGAGGTTTAAGAAGGCCAAGGGCCGGGTCCTGCGCCTTGGTCGCAACAACTACAGGCTTGGGGAGGAGTGGCTGGAGAGCTGCCTGGTAGAAGAGGACCTGGGGCTGCTGGTGGACACTCAGCTGAATGTGAGCCAGCAGTGTGCCCAGGTGGCCAAGGGAGCCAACAGCATCCTGGCCTGGATCAGAAATGGGGTGGCCAGCAGGAGGAAGGAAGGGATTGTGGCCTTANCATGGTGATCCTAGAGGTCTTTTCCAACCTACATTATTCTATGATTCTATGGCGTGCTGAATTTGGGTTCCAGAGTACTCTTGGCTGCCTTTCAAAACAGCCAAAATATCTCAGCCATTGCCTTTGCAAAGGCCTTGCTTAGAGGCAAGAAAGCTTTTGCCAGCATAAGTGATGAGCCCAGTGCCAACACCAGGGCAGCACTACAAGAGTAAAGAGGCAGCAGCAAGGCCAAGACCGCTGCCACCCCCTGGACGTGTCGCAGGCAAACCTGCTCAGACGCACAGCACCTCGGCTGGAGCCCCTCGAATAAAATCACAGAATGGTAGGGCTTGAAAGAGACCTCAAGAGATCATCTAGTAAAACTCCCCTGCCAGAGCTGGTCACTACAAAGTCTCCCCGGTAGTGTTTTCCAGCCTTCTTGCTTTTCTAGAGGAAGCAAGAACGTTACCAGCGCGGGTCCGAGGTCCCAAAGTCTTCAGGAGACGGAAGGAACCCTGTTCAGCTGGGCCAAAGGGAGGCTTGGCCTCCAAGCAAACAGGAAGGAAAACGGAAAACCAACCCCAGCCAGTCCCCCGTACAGCCTGAAGATCTCAGAGGGCTCCCGGCTCCCCAAGCCGCGGTGCCAACCAGCAGCTCCTACGCAGCAGGAGGCCTGCGCCCGGGGCCCGTTCCCGGGGGACTCGGCACCACCGACGGGGCCACGGTGCTGCCCGCTCCACCGGGGAGAAGCTCTGGGAGCGCGGCTGACACCGCCCACTACAGACACCCCCTCCTCCCGCAGCGGGGCCGAGGGGCGCCGCCGGCT
>VWZK01018588.1:88601-105821 GCA_013396935.1 Baryphthengus martii | reverse complement strand
CGGGGGCGGGGGGCGAGCAGCGGCAGGGCTCGGCCGGAGCGCTCCGGGCAGGCTCGTTGAGCTACTCCGGGGCTTATCGGCACTTTGCTCTGTGAAGGCGCGCTAGAAGATCCACAGATTTGAAAAACGGGATATTAAAGTGTATTTAAAAAACCCCAAACAAACAAGTGTTCTGCTTTCTTGTTTCCTGGAAATCTGCCTCCCCTGTCCCGAAGTCCGCTGGTGAGGCAGGCGGGGCGGGAAGATAAACTCCTGGTCTTATCTGTAGCCCGCTGGGAGCCTGGGTGGGAGAGGCTGATAAGGGGTTGTAGCTGTATAAAGGCAGAGAGAAGTAGGAGGGGAGAGTTTTAGGGAGGGAAGCAAGATGGAGGTGGTGATCCCGAGGCTGAAAAGCGAAGAGAACCGTCAGGCTCGTTCTGTCTGCGAAAGGAGTTACCGTAACGGGGTGACGACAACAGAACACCTGCAGCTCAAGGCATTAAATAATTGGGTGTCCTGACCGTTGATTTTCTTCTTGGCCAGGGGGAGATGGAGTTGTACCCGAGAGCCCCTCTGCCGTGACGCGCGGTGTTTCTGTGAACTTGGGCCATCTCCTCCTGCCCTGCAGCAGCGGTGGCCAGGCATCTTGCAAGGCTTCCTGGAGGGGAGAGGAAGGAAAAGCTTTACACACGGAGAAAATCTGGCAAGGAGGGGAGGAAACACCACACTTCTAATGTTGCTGCCTCGCAGCCCGGCTCCCTGCAGGGGCATCTCTTCTGTCCCCAGAGCTGAGTTTGTGCTGCCATTCAGCAAGACCTGGACAGGCTGGAGAGTTGGGTGGGGAGAAATTTAATGAAATACAAGGGCAAGTGTAGAGTCTGGCACCTGGGAAAGAACAACCCCAGGTACTAGCAGAGGTTGGGGACTGAGCTGTTGGAGAGCAGTGTAGGGGAAAGGGACTTGTGGGTTCTGGTGGACAGCAGGGTGGCCATGAGCCAGCAGTGGGCCCTTGTGGCCAAGAAGGCCAATGGCATCCTGGGGTGGATTAGAAGGGGGGTGGTGAGTAGGTCAAGAGAGGTTCTTCTCCTCCTCTGCTCTGTCCTGGTGAGGCCTCATCTGGAATATTATGTCCAGTTGTGGACTGCTCAGTTCCAGAAGGACAGGGAACTGCTTGAGAGAGTCCAGCACAGAGCCACAAAGATGATGGAGTGGAGCATCTCCCTGCTGAGGAGAGGCTGAGGGAGCTGGGGCTCTTTAGCTTGGCGAAGAGGAGCCTGAGGGGTGACCTCAGGAATGTTCATAAATATGGAAAGGGTGAGTGTCAGGAGGATGGAGCCAGGCTCTTCTCTGTGACATCCAAAAATAGGACAAGGGGCAACAGGTGCAAGCTGGAATATAGGAGGTTCCAGGTAAACATAAGGACAAACTTTTCCACAGTGAGGGTGACAGAGCCTGGCCCAGGCTGCCCAGAGAGGTTGTGGAGTCACCTTCTCTGGAGACATTGAAAACCATTTGGCTCTGTTCCTGCGTGACCTACTCTAGGTGCTCCCACTCTGGCAGGGGAGTTAGACTCGATGATCTCTCGAGGTCCTTTTCCAGCCCCTGGCATTCTGTGATTCTGTTGATCTTTGCCTCTGTGAACCCAACCTGGCTGCTCCTGACCCCGCGTTTGGCAGGAGGCCGCTCACCAGAAGGTCAGAGGGTGGACTTCACCTCCGGCACGGGGCAGAGTCCCGCCAAGGACCGAGTCAGCACGGCCTGTGTGTGTGCCCACGGAGCGGGAACAGCCCGGGCACCGCTTACCAAGGTGCCCCCCGCCAGAGTTACCCCCGCCTGGTCTCCGGGCTGCCAAGGAGCTCCCTAAAACTTGTCCCCTTAACCTCTCCCTTCCCCTGCACTGACCGAGCTGTCCCGTTTGCCTCCAGATAAGAACTTTCCCAATGCCGTTCCTCCCGCCTGGGGTTCTGTAGCCGGACGGGCTGCGATCCTGCCGGGAGTTCTGGGCCTCTGGGCAGCCCTCAGGACCGGAAGGGAAACTACCGAGTCCGGGCGTCACTCAGACTTTTTTCCAGGGCTGCCTGAGGATCCAAACCGCTGGAAGCGAAGCCCGTTTCAAGANGCGCCGGAGGCCTGAGGAGGCGACGGTGTGGAGGGGCGGGCTGGGGGCCGCTGAGGCTGCTGCCGGTGGCGGCGGGAGAAACTTGGCCTCCGGCTGCCTTGCCGCCGCCGTCTTTGCGCTCCCCGTGAGAGGTGCTTCTCGGGGAGTTTGTGGCGGAGCGGGCAATGGCTGGTTTTGAGCGGAGATCTCGATTGTCAGTTCGTAATCGTTGCTTGGTTCGGTTGCAGTGCCTGGAGTCGTTCTGGTGGTATTTTTTTTTTTTTGTTTAAACGGGTGACAGTGCGATATATCGTGCTGTAACTTAGTGCTTTGTGTGTTTAAGAACTGCAGAAGTTACATGTTTTAGTGAAAGGAGGTTAAGAAGATCGCTTCTACGGTTCCATGCAGGTCATCTTGAACGCTGCCCCATCTGTGAATTATTTTGTGTGTAAGAGATTCTTACAATAGCAACTATCTAAGCCATATGGAACAGGGACTGGATAACATCCTGTACCTATTTGCTAGCAGGACAGGGCATATTATTTGTCACCATAAAATAATAAATAAAAAGATACAATCAATTTGGAGGGTGTTTTTAGTTGCTAATACTGACAAGGAGTTAAATGAAAACTGACGAACTAGGTATGAACTAAAACCTACAATTTTTTTCCTTACCTAGACTGCTCACTTTATATAGCCTTCTTGAGTCATTAAGTGTTTCTCTCCTGAAAGTACTTCCTGTCACAACTATTTCACAAAATTTTAGTTCCCCTCTAAGCATTTACTACCTAGATGTGTGTTGCATTAAGATATCAGTGCTAATGATTTCAGATTGTTATCCTTTAACAGGTTAGGGTGTAAACTTTTAGTTTCTCTGGTCCTTTCTGCGTAATGAGTACGTTGCTAGTGAGGTATTTTGCTTTTCTGGCTATTTTTCTTCATGCCTCTTGCCATATCACGTTGTTATCAGCTTGTTTCATGGGCTGTGTGTCACAGGTATATCTTGGGAGCAGCTGTGGTGAGGACGGTGAGTAAAGTGTGGTTTGAGAAAGAAGTGAGAAGGGCTGGCTCTTTGTGCTCTAAAGCAAAGAAGGTCTGGTGCTCTTCTTTGTAGCTGGTGTGGTCGGTGCCGGAATCGTACGGAAGCCTTCAGATCCTGAGAAACACTGCTGCTTGGGGTCCTTCCAGTGACAGCAGCTGCTGTGCAGGGGACACTTTGAGAGTCTTGGTGCCTCCTGGATGCCTTATTCTCTTTGTATCTTCACATATATTTCCGTGTGTCTGCGAAAGAGTGAGCAATAATGAAATGAAAGTAGCTACGCTCCCCGTCTCGCCGCTGCTCTGAGTCCTGAGGTCAGTGGTTTCATCCTGGTGGTGCTGAGCTGTTGGGGCGAGTCGTCAGCGTCAGGTGTCCTTCACGAGGAGCAGTATGATCGTTCGTGTGGATGGATTCATCTTCCTCACTCCGGGATCCTCTTGAGATTCATTCTTCTACACCCACTAGTGTGCTCGTGCGCCTCTCTGCTCGACGTTGTTTCGCAGCTCCGTGTTACATCCACAGAAGTGAAAGGCACTATATATTAGACACAATTTATTCCTTGCTTGTTTACCCCTAAAAGCAGTTGTGCCCAGGTCTGCATTTCTCTTAGCCGACTCCTCATGAGTTGTGGGGCGTCCAGTGCCGAGTCCTGTAGAAGCCACCTCTGTTTACCCCCAAACCTGCTCTCCTTTCCGCTGCATCCTGCGTCCACACTTCTCCCGGCTCCCTCTACCACGCCAGGCCTGTATTTCTCTGTGCTGCATCGTTGTTGTAGAGTCGTGAGTATCTCGTTCTATACAGAGTAGCTGTCTGTATGAAGCTATGGTTGCAGCGTGCAGAAGGAGAACCCATTAGGCATAGGCACTTGGGCAGCGGGAGAAATTGCTGTCCCAGCTAAAACCAGTGACAGTCGTAGGCAGGTCAAGAAAAGTTCAGCCAGAGTAAGCCTGGCAGGCTTTAGTCCTGAGGCCTTGCAAACGTGGTATGGAACTTCTAGACCGCTACCAGCAGTGGTGGTACCGTGGTACAGGGTCACATGGGTGTGTGGCAGTGGCAGGGATGATGTGGAAGAAGAATTCAAACAGATACGTGTTTCAGAAGGAGGACGGGCTGGTTAGACTGGGTGTATTTTATGTTTGAGGGGATGGGAGTGAGGATGGACCTGGGAGGTCAGTGATGTTTTGGAATAGGCTCTATCTGCAGAGGTACCCTCCTCATCTGGTGGTGTTGGTTGTAGGTGACACCCCTGTTGAATGTCAGGCTCCCTCAAGGGAGAGGCTGCATCTGATATTTCATCTGTAGCTCAAAGTTGGACGTCAACATCCCCCACCGCCCTCCCTTCCATTCCAGTGGAGTGAGGGAGGAATGGCACCATGGAATCCCAGGCTTCCAGTTGGTTTTGCCTCCTGCATCTTCAGTTCTGTGCTATGCTGCGTGTTCCTTGTTTCCTTCTCATTTCTTTTCTCCTTCCCCAACAATTAGGTTACAGATTGTATCCCTTCCATCCTTGTTTCCTTCTCCATTTCTTCTCTCCTTCCCCAACAATTACATTACAGATTGTGTCCCTTCCATCCCTATTGGCTCCTGCTCCCAAAGTGTGTGGCAGCTGATGGGCATAACTTGCAGCCCAGAGGAAGCACGTGGGAAGATGCAGGTGGGATGTCTGAGTTGAGAATATTGGTTTGAAAATTGATGTGACAGGAAGGAGATTGTCTACTTGTCTTCTGACAGACAAGTTACAGAAGGTACAAGTCATCTTTACTCTGCTTTTCTCCTCTCATCCCCGTGGCTTAGACTTCTGTTGTGCAGTTTCTTCCTGTATTTCTGCAGTGGGATGGGGAGGAGAATCGAGTGGGGAAAAAAGTAGAATTTGTGGGTTGAGATAAGAACAGTTTAATAACTAATTACAATTTTAATGAAAAGAAATATGAAGAAGAGAGAGAAATAAACACCAAGAAAAGACAAATGATGCACAATTCAGTTGCTGACGGCTCCCTGACGGATGCCTGAGCGGTGATCCGTGCCTCCCAGCCAACTTCCTCCCCCCAGTTTACGTACTGAGCGTGATGTCCTACGGCGTGGACTGTCCCTTTGGCTAGTTCAGGTCAGCTGTCTGAGCCGTGCTTCTTCCCAGCTTCTTGTGCACCTGCTGACTGGCAGAGCACGGAAAACTGGAAAATCCTTAACTGGGGATAAGCGGTACTTAGCAACAACTGAACCATCGGCGGCGTGTCGACGCTGTTCTCACACTGAATCCGAACCACAGCCCTGCGCCAGCTACGAGGAAGAAAATTAACTCTATCCCAGCTGAAACCAGGTCAAGGTCGTACTAATGAGCATTGATGTATAGGCAGGACTGTTGCTTGTTATGAATGCAGATTGCTGCCCGAACAAACCTCTTTTTACTCTGCCAGCACCTCTGTTACACTCCTCTGGGACTCTACTATTGATTCTGCTGCTTGATTGTTGTGCATCTCTCAGTAAATAACGTCTCTTCCTAGAGCGGTCACATATATGGTCACTCTTAGAGGTGCTTTATAAAGGTGGAGAGCATCTTGGGTTGTATGTAGCTTTTAAACCATATGGAAATTGCTTGAATTATTTCCTCTTTAGAATTTTTATGGTTGTGTTGATCAGTCATTTTCAAAGGAAGTTTCGTAGCAAGTCTTGGAATAAAAATGTAAGTCTCTGAATTTTCAGGCTTTCCTAATGGAAGAGTAGGTGTGCTGATGTGTGGTCTAGCTGCTCCTGGGAGTGCTGTATTGTGCTTTGCTTCTTGGATAGATGATAGTGGCAGAAAGTACGTCTACCCTGCTGTCTTTGAATTTAAGATGATTATTATTATTATTTAAATGTGTAGGAGAAAAGGCTGTGCTAAACTCCAGAACTGTGCTTTGAATTCAAGCCTCAAACCACTGCTGTAGATTTCCAAATTAAACATGCTGTATGTTGTATGTTACTCATTATTTCCTACCTGGCATACGGCTCTCTCCCCATGGTGATGTTAGATTTTCACGTGTTTCTCTTCTTCTCTTCCTCTTAGTAGTTTTCCTTAGCTTCTAGTAGGTAGTCTTTAGGTGTGTTTCTTCTTCTGCCCTTTAATATTGTGGAACTGTGGCCTAGGCATACCACTCTGAGTATTCATCTGTGTTGCTTTAGAACTTACAGGTGCCAGCTCTAATTTTGCAGCCAAGAGTGAACACTGCTGCTAAAATAAGAGTTCGAGTGCGGTTGCTAATGCTATATATTGCTTTTCATTTGCAGAAGAGAACTGCTGGCATTGTCTGCTAGTTGTTTTATTTGGCTGGGTTTTTTTATTAGCATGATGGGTAAAATGTTGTGTAGCAAAGTTCTGTAAAGGTTAGAAACCTGTCAAACACCTGTAGTTCAGAAACATTCTGTGCACCAGAAAATGACAGTAACTGTCTTTAGCTGCTTCTCAAAACTGTTTCCACAAGCAAAACTTTCTGAAGCTCCATCAAGGAGAACAGCCGATTAAACCCTTGAAATCCCTCTTTTGTAAATCTCATCTGGAAGATGCCAGGATTTTACACTGAAACGTGGAGTAAGGTGCAAAATCATTTCTCTATTGCATACATTTATTGGCCTGTTCTGTGCTAATTTATACTTCTGTTCTTCCCCCTCACCCCCTGTATTTTTTAATGGAGGCATTTCATATTTATAAGAAAATTTTTTATACAGTTGTTGGATTTTATTTTTTTTTTAAGCAAAGCATCATTATCGAAAGACCATAAAGATCTTCAAATATTTGTGGTAATAATAATTATTATTATAATAAATAATAATAAAAATAAACCAAAACCCACTGTAATATACCAAGTAGCTTGTTAGAAGCAGTTTTTCGTGTGGAAATCTTGATTCTCTTCATCCATGACCTTCATGAAGGCATCTAAACTTTATGTGTAACTGCTGCTGGTGAAAAGTGTGAAAATAGTACTTTGCAAACCAGCAGGAATTTGAAAGCCTTGCTCAGAATAGAGAGGTTTACGGTAAGTTAAGCTTTGCTGTTGTTGTTCATATTCATAATATCAAGCTAGAGAAGCTGAAAGCTCTGCATAACTCTGCTGGTTTTAATTGTCATGTTCTGACTCGGGGCTCATGCGCATCGCTGTACATTTGTTCTGAAAGCTATCGAGGAATCAAGTTTACAGTTCTGGGCAAAATCTCCTGTTTAATAAGTTGTAATGCTTGCATAGTATTGCTTTTCCTCCTCCCTCTGCCTCTGTCCACAGAAATAGTCCCCTAGACTAGCAGAGGAAATGATTTTTCTATACACATAATTAATTTAGTCATTAAATTTGGCTTGCTAAAAAGGTAGAGTGGAGTCTGATGGGTGTTCTGGTCTGAAAACGGTTTCTTAGAGGTGTGCGTTGTGACGATCCTGGTGTTTGCAGCACTGATGACTTATTCCTCTTGTGAGTCAATTTTTCTTTCTTTTACGGTAGTCTAGTGGAGATTTTAAACATGAATCTGCTGTCTTAACGCTGATGTTTCTTTAGGTACCTGCTGTAAGATGAAGTATTGCTTGCAATTAATGTAGGTGGGCATCCTTTGCTCTTCAGGATTAGAGACAATCCAAAGTGTTTCATTAAATGTTCTAAATGATGATTTTGTGATATATTTTGATTTTTATGCAATGACAGATACATACAATATTGAAATTGTGAAACAATGGACTTACTATTGCAGGTAATAACTGTCATCTTTACACTTTTTCTAAACAAAGCCCAAAAGAACTGGTTCAGGGAAGACTGAATGCCAGTTCTCTACTGCCATGCTTTTACTCAGCCTCTTCTCTTGGGATGTCGACACTTAAGCTGAGTCTTGAAGAGCTGCTTTCTTCCAGGGCTCTGTTTTGCCAGCTACTAGCCACAACAGAAGGTTTTTATCTTGGATGTTTTGCTTTGTTTAAATAGGAATTTTAGGTTGTGGTGAGCTGCTTTGTTGTTTTGTGTTTTGTTTTTTTTTTTTAGTTTGGTTTTTTTAATCTGAGTTGTATAAAGGAGACTTTCTGTTTTTCTGGGATCTGTTGGGGTTAAAAGTTATATTTTCTGTGTCTTTTTCCGAAGGTTTTGCTTAGCTTTGCTGCTTTTTCCTCAGCCAAACATGAAAGAGAAGGCATGACTCTTAATATTAAAAATGGAATCATTATCTTGGGAAGCTGAATAAAAAGCAATTACCCTTTTAGTCAAGTTTGACTTCCTTGCTGTCTCATGTAATTAGGTAGCCTGACCAGCTTCCTTCATCTCACAAGGGAAAAACAGCTAAGGTAGAGTTTCCCATCACACTTAATTCAGGTGAGCTGTCAGACATTTCAGACTTTGTGCTCTTACTCTTACTGTCCCCAGCTGGCTGCTGTAGTTGCCTCCAGTGCACTGGAGTCCATGCTTATGTGCCCACACCACAGCTCGGGTGTGTGGTTTGATCNCCCTGGATCTGTTCCTGTGTGTCCTGCCCTGGGTGATCCTGCTCTGGCAGGAGGGTTGGACTTGATGATCTCCAGAGGTCCTTTCCAACCCCAGCTACCATTCTGTGATTCACTTCTTGGGCTGAGGAAGGAGTGCAGTTTGTTCTTTCCTGAATTTCAGACCATCTCAGGCATATGCAAAGTAAATGTTTTCAGCAGGAAAAACAAGGTGGCTGCTACTACTCTAAAAAGAGAAGTTTGTGACGTTCACATTCTTTGATGGGTAAGAATGAGAAAAAGGCCACAGCTTTGTTTTCATCTTTTGAATAGCCCTGCTGAGCCAGCAGATGCTTGCCTTTCCCATTTCATAACCAACACAAGTTGGTGTGTGGTTTTGAACAATTAATTACCTTCCAAAGTGTTTTATGTCTAAACCAGTTGTTCTAAATAACTTTGTTTTTTGGAGGCGAAAATGTTAATTGATCTTAATACCTACAGATAAAGACAACGACAGACATGCCATTCAGCTTTAGTCTTGCATAAGTTTGGATTAGTTTTACTGGTTTTGGATAAACTTGTGTTTAAAAATGCATCCTTATGTGATTTACAACCCACATATGCAGAGGATGGGTAAGGTGCTCAAGGAGGGTAGTGGTGAAAGACCTGTCTAAAAGTATTAGTTTTACGTGGTCTAAAAGTATTAGTTTTACCTGGTCTGAATCTGCTGTTGCAAAACCAAACACATGGAAACAGATGGTTCACCTTCTTTTCAGTTTTGGAGTTCCAAGGGTGCTCTCTTTATTTTTTTTGAAAGCAAAAGAAAATGACTTAATGACAGGGATGTTGCTCTGAAGGTGGTTAGAAGAGCTGGTGTCACGTCCATGATGAAATTTCTCCAAAGTTGCCTCAGCAAAAATGAGTCTTCTGATTATGCAGGAATGTGGGCAGTGAGTTCACTGGGGTGATGCAACTTTCTTACTGACTCTTCTGCATCATGCACATAACTTTTTTTTTTGGTCTGGTTTGAATTGTACAGCTTGGTTTTCTTGTTTGTTTTTTCTGACATTTGAGCTTCATCTTGCCAGAGACAGCTTAAACCCAATCCTAACTAATATTTTGAGTGTAATTTGCCTTAGCTTGTTATCTCAGCTAGCTGTAAGATGAAGACAAGCTTGAGGAATAGTATTGGTGTCAGAGCACTGGATCCAAAAGTCCTTGTAATCTCTGAGTCTGCATGTACCCTTTAGTTGTAGTTCCAGCAAGAGAGTATTATCCTGTTGGCTTTGTTTGCAGAGCTGGATGTTGAATTTCCAGTAATTCTCATTTTAAGCTGAACTCTTCCATTTAATTTCTGCAGTTTAATTTAACTAATTTCACTAGAGTCCAATTGATATAAATGAAGGCAAGTCAGCTCCTTTCTATACTGCTAATTAATCCCATTGCTCCATTCTTTTAAGTATGGATTCAGAGTTTCCTTCCTGCTGCCCAGTCAAGGTGTCCTCTCTGCCACACGTAGACACACGGTGCCTATTTAAAAGGAAGTTTTGCCCTCTGGCTGGGGTTATGTACTACTGTAGGTACTATAAGTGTACTCCAGGTCGTAATTGTGTGCGGTCTTGGGAAAGAGCATGAGGAAAAGTAGGTGTTCAATGGTGGTCTTGCTACTGTAATGTGCTTGTCTGTTGTTAGAGAGTATCTGTGAAGTGCTGGTGGTGCCAGTTGGCTCGCAAGGCCAACTGGAACCTGTGCGGAAAGCTGGAGGAGCTTGTTTGGCAAGGAAGGAGAGTTACTCATTTCAGCTGTAGAGGTTCACTGAGCAAAGAAAAATGCTCAAAGTCTGTTGACTCTTATTTTGACAGCTGTAGTCCTGTCTTCCCTGCATTTTCCCTGTTTTCCAGGACAATACCCATTAAGGCTTTCAGATTCCTATACCTAGATTCGTCTGCTACAGAGATGATACTGGTTGTAGTATCTGTTCCTAGCGTGGAAGCTTCTCCCTGTGAAAATCCCTAGTGATGAATATAGAAACTATGCCAGTACTTGGAGGCAATTTTGTAACCTTCCATGTAAGAAAAGAGTGATGGATAATTAAAATGTACTTGTGACTGTTCTGAGATACTTTGTCGGGAATCTCTGGTGGGTTTTATGTTCTGTCAGAACTGTAAAAATTTAAGAATTTTCAGAAGTTTAAATCTTAGTTTGGAGCACGACATCTTCTGTCCTGGTGAGATGTGCATTAATTAAAACCGATACCAGCCTACATTGCAAAAGAAAAGGTAAAACTTCAAACTAAAAGTACTCACTAATCGAGCACAAGTGTTAGAAACTATGGACATTTCCAATTCAAGTGTAAGCAAAATGGCTAAAGCATGCCCTTAAAAGACTAAAGCGAAGCTTATGTATGTGGAAACTGGGATTAGCAGAAGGCTGAACATCTGTAAATCAAAGCTTGGGTAAGAATGACCTCTGACCTCGGAATGGCTTCCAGAAGGAATGTTTAGGTTCTGACCATTGCAGCCCATTGCATCAGAAAAAGGACTTGCTCCAAAACTGTGCTTGGTTCTGAAGTTCTAACCCCTCCTCCTCACCACCACCCCACCCCCCCAAAAAAAAAAGGAAAGAAAAAAGCCCAAACCTTAAATTATTTGCTGTTTTAGTATTTTGTGAGCAGATGCTATGAGCCGAGGGTTTGTGTTTTGGTTTTTGTGTTGTTTTTTATTTTTTATGGGAGTTGCAGTCTTAAATATTTTTTCCTTCCTGTACTAGCAAGAGAAACACTGATGGTTTTTCTACAGACTGTGCATCTGTCAGTCACGAGGTTTTTCCACTTTTCTGACTCAATAGCTTGTAACTGTGTGGAATCTTATAAGTAGGAGAGCTACTGGCTGTCTTTTCACGTCTGACTGAGCAGCGGTAGGTCACAGCTCTTCATTTTATTTCCTAACCCTGCTTTAATCTTCACTCTGAAAACGTTTCATACTTTCTCTTACAGGCAAAATTAGGGATTGTAGTTTAATTTATCACTGGTTTTGATTAACATGTAACACAAGGGGCCTAGGTTGTGTTTTGCAGTGTCAGTTACTGGCCTGATTTGATGCTTTGATTGCATGAGAAATCCTGTCAAATTTTCTTTATGGCCCATGTCCGTCTTAAAAAATCCCAAACACTTGGAATGAGCTGAATATATCTGATCTTGGTTGGGTTCAGAATGGTGTCCTAGCACAGCATGTAACTACTGACCCAGTGAATATTCAAGAATCTATTCCTAAATGGCTTTCTCTATTTAATGCAAGTTTTCAGCAGACAACCTCCACTGGAACCCTTTTGGGTGACACAGGATTTCTTCATGTCATTTCTAGGGCGGTAAGGTCAATATTTTTTCAGGAGAAAGTATATGAATGTTTCTATATGCCACTTGTAAAATGCTTTGGGATATTTGAAGTCTTATATTGCTGTAATCCTGTTTAAGTGGCAAAAAGTGTGAAATTGTGTAGGGAAAATGTAGAGTTTTGTGTGTGGTTTTTTTTTTTTTTTGATCAGCGATATAATTCTAAAGAAAAATACTTTTGCTTGGTATCAGAAATGTGGTGATCTCTGCATACTTGTTGATTACTGTCATCTTCTTTAATGGGCCTGACTGCTGTGCCTCCTCCTCCTGTGTAATTTTGCCCGGTATTAGGGGCAGACCCCCATGGAGGAATTCCTGCAGCCACTTAATGTTTTGAAAATCGCTTGTTCAGGTTTGAGTCAAGTACACACACCTAACTCCAGCATTGAAATGCTGGTTTAGCAATATCAGAGCTCCTTTTCATATCTGGCAGCCAAAATAGAGGCTGAAACCAAAAGTATGTGAATAAGAAAGGTGGCTCGGGCTTCAGTGATGGAGACAAAAGAAAGTCAGGGAACTGACCCCTTCTCAGCAGCGCAGTAGCACTTTACTTTGATTTTCACGCTTTCCAGACCAAACTGAGCCTCTCGTGCTGGGGAAACGTGGGATTATCTTGGTCCATTATCTTGGACCCTCATAAAGGCTTGAGCCAGAGGGGCAAGAGAAGCTGTGTGGAGATCTCTTGGAGAACTTGGAAGAGGTTCCTGCAAGAGTGTTTGAGTTTCTGAAACGTGTTTGGGGACTGCTTTAAGTTGACAGGTAGAAGTTCCTGGGTGTATCTTCCAATGCCAATAGGAAAGAAGCTCTCCTGTTGTCTATCTAAATGCAGTGGGTTCCTTGTGACATAAGACTCTCCAAGGAAGAGAGGATGGCCACCTTCTCAATCTTCTTTTCAACTTTTATTATGAAATCCTAGCGGAATATTATTAGTTTTGGAAGGCAAGGAAACTCAATGTCAGTAAGGAAATAAACTCAGTAATGGAAGCCAGTATTTTACCTCCTTGGCTTTTCAATGTTATTCTTGCTTTACAGTTCTTAAGAATAATTACAGTGGTGGATATCCCTGTGCATCCAGCCTTAATTTTGCTTTTTTACTTCATCAGGGCTCAAATGTGCAAAGCCTGCTGTGCCACTTTTTAGTAAATGGAAAAATAGTGGGAAGTAGAGATTTCTTGGAAACTATTGACTGTTAAGCACTCAAAGCCAAGACTGGAAAGGATTTTTTTTCCCCAAAGTTTCCTTCTTCAAGGTTCAGTTGAAGTGAGTTGATTTTAAAAACGAGGAAACCCCCACCTCTTAGAGCCTTTATCCCAGAAAACATGAGGTACCATGAGCATTCTCTTTGCTAGTAGCATAAGCCCCAAGTGATTTATGTTTGGACGTAACTCCCTGCAAAGTAACGATGTGAGAAGTCAGCCTTGAGAATCTCCATGTGAAATAGAAGCTGCTGAAAGTCTTGACTCTTTCATATTTCTACAACCATATGGTTAAGATCTTGTAGTAGCAGGAACTACACAGCCGTGGAAGTAGTAGTAGTGGAGCTTATATTTTGGTCTCTTCAAAATACTTCAAGCTTGGATTTGACTTCTCTATTAACTTGTAGAATAAAAGGAGTGTGCTCAATAAACCGATGTGCTGCACTTAATACAAAAAGAAGCACGAGGGCCTGTGTGTGGGCCTAAGTATAATATAGTCACCCTGATAGTAGGGCTTTAACTCAAGGTGTAGAGCTGATTGCTGACGTTTTTATTTCAGCTCTCTATGCTACTACCTCCAGTGCACAGCCAGTTAAACTGCTTATAAAACCAGCTCTTAAAATTGCTGAAACTTAAGTCAGCTGTTCTTAAAGTGGAAATGGCCAAAAAGTTTATTCTGCCCTTTTAGGGGGGAGGTGGGGATTGGTTTAGAAATCTTGCATTAACTATATGAGTTAAATTTCTTTGAGAAATGTGTTACTTATCATGTCAGCACGTAAGAAGTACTGCTGGATATATTCAGGGCCTTTGGTTTTCTCTTGACTAAATATCTCTAGTAATAAACATGCTGTACAGTGAAGTGCTTCGTTGTGCTGCTTTTTATTTGGTTTGATCAGTTTATAGAGAAGAAAAATTTAAATCTTGGTGACTTGCTTATGCCCATTATTTAGGATAAAATGGGTTTGTGAATGTCGGCCTTTTAAACTTGTGAAATGATTCTCTCAGCCCTCTCCTTTCACAAAAGGAAAAGCAACTTTTACACTTCCTGAATTTCAGCATCTTAAAAGGAATAAATAAGTTCTTGGTTTCATTTATGAAGTTTTGACTTCTGGGTTTGTAAATTGGCAAAGCTGAAGCTCTGGCAGTTTAGAATTGGCCGATATCTTGGAGGTCCTGAATTTGACAGAAATTTATTTCCCTTATTTGGTGGGTCGTCCGTTGTCTGGTATTTGGTGGGTCATCCTGTGTCTGGGTGATTTGTCCTAAGTGGGTAGTAATAACTGAGACCATGAAATTGTGGGGAAAAAAAACCCAACGAACCAACAGTTTTCTGCCCATGTATCTAAGAAGGAGTTAGGTGAGAGATTAATTGCATGTTGATTAAATGGTTTTTGAAATTGCCAACTGTGATAAAAGCAGCTACTTTTAACAGACCAATTTTGGTCTGAGTACCAAAGTTCTAAGTATAAAGTAAGACATAAGTAGATCTCCTTTCTTAAAGTTGTATTGTGAGCGTGATTAGGTGGAAGAACCTCTGGACACTGGACTTGGACCAGGAGAATTGAGCAAAGACTGAGTCAAGAAAAAAGTGCAACTATTGATAAAGGACAGGGGAAAAAAAAAAAGCTTAGTTGCAGATGAGAGGTTATTTATGGCTAGAAAAGAAAATGTTTTTGAAGAGAAGCTTGATCTAATGAGGGGGAATCTGTGTTCCAGGTGCCTGGTGAAGCTGCTTTTGGCTTTCTTTTGGCCTGGGAGAAGTAGTACTGAGGCAAGTGGTCGAAATGCTCGCTTGCCAGCTCTGTTGGTGTGTTTTATGGTCTGCTTTAGGGTCAGGCTCAGGGCTGAACCGTGTTCCTCTGTGAGACTTCTTTGTTTTAAAGATAAGACTGTAACTTTGCAGTGTGATGGCAAAGCACAGGCAACTGGAATTGTAAATTGAAAGCTGTGAAGAACTCCCACTTATTTGCTATGTAAAATTACAGTAGTTCGGTGTCTTTTGGTTTTTTTTTTTGCTAAAAGATATTTAAAGGAGCATATGAAGTGCTTCTTCGTAGAATTTTCTGGTTATGAAATGGTGAGATTTCTCGAATTTGTGCTTCATTTTTTACACTTTCATTGCGGGGGCTGCTTTTCTATCAGTGACACCTACTGTGGTTTAAAGGGCTGAACAATTTTATCTTTCAGAGGAACAAAATAAAACAGTCTAGTTACGTTCTTCCAAGAAGCTTTATCTTGTCTCACATCTAAACTTTGGCAGTCGGTGTTGCAAGAACTGAATATGTTTTACTGTTCCACCTCCCTTCCAGCAGGTGTATTTGAAGGTTTTTCCTTTTTGTTCTGCTGGGTGGAACAAGGTAATAGCGTGTAATGGTTTGTTAAATGTGGGGATTGCCCCTGCCTTGCTTATGTTTTGTTGTTGATTTTACACTTTGAAGCTTTTGTTTTACGCAGATGGCTTCTACTTATGTGAACTTAATGTTTGAACTCTTAACAACCGTGTTTTCCTCTTGCGTTTTAGTGCAAAAGATGATATTGATATTGATGCCCTTGCTGCTGAGATAGAAGGTGCAGGAGCTGCAAAGGAACAAGAGCCTCAGAAATCCAAAGGCAAAAAGAAAAAAGAGAAGAAGAAACAAGATTTTGAGTAAGTTTGTTTTGTTTTCCCCTATTTGGCTTATTTTATTCCATTGTACACAATCTCAGTTACTTAAGTACCGTAACTTCTTTCTTATTTTAGTGAAGATGATATCCTGAAGGAGCTGGAAGAACTGTCAATAGAGGCGCAAGGAGGGAAAGTGGACAGGGAACCTTCTACAGGAAAGGTGAACACTGAGAGGGAGGTGGGCTGTTTAATAGGAAATAACTGGAATAGGAGACACTTCTGACCCAGATCATCTACACTGCAACACTTTTCTAGGTGAAACATGCAGCTAGCATGTATTTCTAATTACACTTAATTCATAGTAAAGTCAGTTGTCAGAAATTTTACCAGAAGTCGTGCCTTTCTGCTGATGATCATTAAAAGCCAGTCAGAATATATTTTAATTGTGGGCTGAGGTGCAATACACCCAGCAGGAATAGTTACTGTTTTCAAACTTTGTCTTCAGTAAGAGAAGTCTTTCTTGACATCTCTTCATAGTTCACAATAGCAAGTAATTTTTCATGGCTGACTATTGAATTGTTTAATTACCAGGTTGAAAATGACAATGAAGAAAGCTTATCAAAACAAGATAAAAAAAGGAAAGGGAAGAGTAAAAAAGCCAATCTGGAGAATGACTATGACAGTGAAGAAGTGGAAGATAAAGACAAAAAATCTAAAAAAGCTCAGAAAGCAAAACAAGACATGCTTTCTGGCAGTGATGATGATGATGATCATGAGACACAGCTTAAGAAAAACAAAGGGAAGGCTCAGAAGTCAAATAAAAAGCACGATCTGTCAGAAGATGATGAAACTAACATTAAGAAAAGCAAAGAGCGAGGGGCAGTGTCTTCAGGTGAGAGTGGTGATGAATCGGATGAGGTCTCCCAGTCTAGGAAAGGACAAAAGAAAAACCAGAAACCAAAGCCCGCTCCTGCTGCTGAAAGTGGGGACGATGAAGAAGAACCTTCCTTCAAAGTAAAAACAGTGGCTCAGAAGAAGGCAGAAAAGAAAGAGCGTGAGAGGAAAAAACGCGAGGAAGAAAAAGCCAAACTGAGGAAGCAGAAAGAGAAGGAAGAACTAGAAGGTGGTAAAGAACCAGCAAAGCCCCAGGATGCTTCAAAAAAAGCTGACGAGAAGGCTTCTGAAGCCACAGCAGCCCCTGGGGAAAAAGGAGAGACTCCTGCAGGAGCAGAGGGTTTGTAATATAGTTTCTAAAACTAATTTAAACACTGTGGTTTTTATAAGAAGGCCGAAGAGTTGGCAGGCAGAGGGTGGTTTGCTGCTTTATTCCTAACCGGGAATACGAGACATTTGGTAGCCTTATCTACCTCTGTGTGTTGGCTCACGTGGCTGTTTGTTCTGGCCTGGAGCTTGTTCAGGTACAGGGGAAAACAGAAGCCAGATGGCAAATTCTCATTGCAATCCATGCTTACAGTTCTATATTGCAA
>VWZK01018588.1:70219-88562 GCA_013396935.1 Baryphthengus martii | reverse complement strand
TTTTTTTGCTTCCCAGTTATCGTGTTACTTAAAACACCAGGGCCTGAAGTCTTAAACCTGAGACAGTGTTATAGAAGAGTACTTCAGAGTTTTCTGGTTTTTTTCATTATTAAGTGCTTACGTAGTAGCAAGTCAGAATGTTCCTTATGTGGTGTTACATACCATATTTGAAACATTACTTGTATTCAAAGTATCTTTAAAATTTCTGCCCTCTTTGACTGTATGCCTCTTCTTTCTGCAGCTGATGACAATGAGGGGGACAAAAAGAAAAAAGACAAGAAAAAAAAGAAAGGCGAGAAAGAAGAAAAAGAGAAAGAGAAGAAAAAGGGTCCCAGTAAAGCCACGGTTAAAGCTATGCAAGAAGCCTTGGCTAAAATGAAAGAGGAGCAGGAGAGGGCAAAAAGAGAGGAGGAAGAACGCATAAGACGACTGGAGGAACTAGAAGCGAAGCGCAAAGAGGAGGTACCGTGTATCTTACTCGGAGGACAAGGGAGAGGGTAATCTCGTTGCTTGCTGGTGCAGTTGGTTTAGTCCTTTGTATTTCTCATCAATAGAAAATACACCTGGCCAGCTTTTGTGTAAAGCTTGCTTTAAAATCTCACGCATTTTTTTTACATTTTTCTAGGAACGATTAGAACAAGAGAGAAAAGAAAGAAAGAAACAGAAGGAAAAAGAGAGGAAGGAGCGACTGAAAAAGGAGGGAAAGCTTTTAACAAAAGCTCAACGAGAAGCCAGAGCCAGAGCGGAGGCTACTCTTAAACTACTCCAAGCTCAGGGTAAGCAGTAAAGTTTAAAATACTACTACTATTACTACTAACTCATACCTCTTACTATTCTGTGTTTGTGTTTTTCTCTCTGGAGCTTGGAGGGCAAATACTGAGCAGCAATTCCATGTGAAGCTACTCTGTCAAGGCAGGCAGTGTGTGTGCCCACCCCACTCCATATTTTTTTTTTTTTTAAGTAGGTTTAACTGTCTGTATATTTTCATCTTACACTTTCAATATCCAACTTTTTCATCAACTATAATGTATTTCTATTGCAATGAAGGAAATATATCTCATGTATTTTAAGGCTGTGTCCTGGTAACTTGTTTGTGTCTATGGAAAGAAAGGAATTGCTAAGTGCTGAGTATCCTTTTTGTATTTGTAGGGAACACCCTTGACACTTTGCTGGTAGATGGATTTGTAAGGGTAGGAATCTCTGTTGCTAGTGAAATGTTTAAGAACTCCAAACATACACAAAGGCCATTTCTCTTTGGGGTTTGCTGTAGTTATTAGAATCCTTCTACTTGTGTGCTGCCACAACTGTTTGCCTTTTTNCCTAACTTTTTGCTTTTTTTTTTTTTTTTTTTTTTGCCAAATTTGCGCTGTATATCACACAATGCTAGAAGGAATTTTGAGTGTTTCAGAAGGTGAGGCAGCAATTAAGTTATTAGTTTATCTTTGCATCAAACTTCCATTCTTAATTGAATCCTTTCCAACATGAGGGTCCTGTCGTTTTGTGAGGTGAAGATGAAGCTGATGAATTGAACCTGGCATTATTATATATAACATAGATAAAAATATCCATACTGTTAAAAACCAACAACACACCACAAACAAAAAAAAAACCAAGAACACCAAGCAAAAGGGTAAATATGATCAACTGAACAACCTTAAGCTTTTAAGAAGAGCTGTGCCTCTTAACTACTCAAGATCAGCTGAAACTAGGATGGCTGACAACCTGGTTTTAAGTGAGTTTTAGCATAGCAGATTTTCATCTGAGATATGTTAAACCGGAGTTACGTGAGTTCATGAAATCTCTGTAAGTATATGACAGCTTCAAACCTGGAGTCAGGATCAGATTGTTGGGGTGTTCCATGTGTCCTGTCCCCCCTTAATAATATAACTTCTTTTTGAGAGCATTCAGAGTATCTGAAGAGCTATATTTTGCCTCAGTTTTGCAGCCATGAAAATCAGACTTTTTTAAAGGATTAAAATACACATGGTACCTCCTTTCCACTCCCTTCCTCCAACTTGCAGTTCTGAAAAATGTGTTCTCGGTTAAACCAAAGCTTATGTGTAGTAATTTATCACCTGGCTTTTCTGTCTAACAACTTTGCTTTTTTTTCCAGGTGTTGAAGTGCCATCCAAAGACTCTGTGCCAAAGAAGAGGCCAATATATGAAGACAAAAAGAAAAAGAAGCAGCAGCAGCCAGAAAATAAAGAAGGTGTGGTTTGCATATAGGGACACTTAATAGTTTAGTCACGTTTCCAGAAGTGTTCGTGGAATAAATCAGCTAATCAGAAACTAATTGCCCTTCAGGGTGTCTCTGAGGTTCTTTTGACACCCCTGCCCTGTGCAAGTGCTGATGCCTTAAGATCCTAAAGTTGTTTTGAAGGCTGCTCACTTAATCCTTTGTTTTGCAATCTATTTGACTGTTATTTTTTTTCCTAACCTGGGTATTTTCTTGCGAATTTCTCAATATTGTAGACGTACAGAACGTAAAGGCCTTTTAGAGAGGGGAAGTCGAATGCTTTGTGTGCACATGTAGGTTAAACACAATGTAGTGTAAGTAATAATGACTTGGCATTAAGTCTTAAGTTGATGTTCCAGGATAAAAAGGGGGTTGGTCGATCCTGCTTTAGTACTTTTTCTCATATGTTGGAGACCCTTTGTTTTCTTGTCTATAAAACCAGTTTTCAGTTTCCAGGCTATGAGTAGTTCAGAGAGCTTTGAAAACTTAGAATTTATTGCACTACTAAGACACAGATTGAGTGTGTCAGAATTTTTTAAACTTTTGTGCTTTGTGGCTTTCCTGTGGGGGTCCAACTGTGGCTTTTCTCAAGAGTACTCCTTAGTTTAAAAAAAAAAACAAACCCAAAGCCTCCTTCCATCAGTTCTTTTATTATTTAGCATTTTGTTTTTACATTCAACATAAGAGTTATGAAGCTACTTACCACTTAGAGTGTGTGTAGAGAATGAGAACAGTACTTATCTGAATTTTATCAGGTTTTTTTTTTTTAATATGGGACAGTGGAACAAGAATGAGCAGTTCAGTAGCACTACTTCATTTTCTGTTACCTTTTAAAGAAAGTGAGGTTTTTTAGCGTTCAAAAGCAATGGTAATCCTCTTAGCCAAAAACTGCCCTATCACATAAATCTGTTTAACTGCTTAGAAAGCCAAATGTTTTTCAGATAAGCCACATGCTCCAACTTTGGTTTAGCTCAGTAAATGGGAATTCACTTAGTTTGGCATTACATAAATTCAGACATTTGTTTACTTGTAACAGCACAACTTAAAAATAGAATTTAAATGTGAAGCTGTATGTCTTAGTAAGTTGTTTTGCACTTTGGTGGAATGTAGCAACCACTCTGCTTTCTTGCCATTTCAGAAAGCGTGGAGGTCACTTCCCCAGCTGAAGATGTTGTAGAACTGGAAACACCAGTAAAAGAAGAGACTCCTCTTCCAGTAGAGCCAGGTTAGTAATAACGCTAATAAACATAAAACATGTAAGACCGGGGCACATGTAAGACTGTGTGGGAGGTACCATACCTTGTTGGATAGGGGCTGAGTGGCCTTCCTTTCTTCAGGTACTTGCTGGTTTTCTTTTAAGAGAGCAACTGATGGAATTTTATGGAATGGATTTTATGGATTACCTCCTTTTTTATAAGGGCCTGTGGTGATAGGACAAGGGGCAATGGTTTGAAATTAGAGTAGGGGTGATTTAGATTGGAGATTTAGATTGGCCATGAGGAAGAAGTTCTTTCCTCTGAGGGTGGTGAGACCCTGGAAGGGGTTGCTCAGAGAAACTGTGGAGCCTCCTCCCTGGAAGTGTTGAAGCCCAGGCTGGATGAGGCTCTGAGCAACCTGCTCTACTGGGAGGTGTCCCTGCCCATGGCAGGGGGGTTGGAGCGAGATGATCTTGAAGGTCCCTTCCAACTCAAGGCAGTCTATGAATAAAAAAACCAGGAAGCTTCGAAGGAAGAGCATAAAGTTCTCTTATTCTGGGTGAACTCCAGTGTTTAATTGGCAGCTATCTCAAATCAGCACACTTGGTGCCTTATGATCAGCTCCCTTGACTTAGTTTGCTTACTAAAAGGCTGTTTTGTCAGTGTTTAGATGCAGGCAAGGAGGAGATACTCCACTTCTAGTAGTGATACTGGGATATTCACAGTGATTTTATTCTTGATTCCAAATGTTTTGCTTTCAGAGGTGCTGAAAGCAGTGGATATGGGGTAGCTTGTCAAACTGTCAGTCTAGCAAAGGGATTGTTGTCATCATTTTTGCCTACTTGTTTTGGCAAAATCACGTCGTACTGGACTTCTTCCTCTGCAAGGAGACTGTTTCAATTTTCACCCTTATTCTTAAGTCAGAAAAATAGTGACAAAATTTCCAGTGTTTTTGAAAACAAAGCTGAATGTGTACTCTAATTCCAACTTGACTTACGTCTTAAAGGAGCAATTCCGGTACCAAAAAAAGAGCTCACTAACAGGGAACTAATGTTCTGCCAATATGCTATCAGTCTGGAATTTACTTTTTATGTCAGAGCTGAAATTTCCTGTCACTCCATGTGCTGCAACATACATATTGTTTAATGCTTCTTTTGGAGAGGATTAAAAGTTTGCATTTTTCCGGTTGTCTGTTATTAACAGCTGCAGTCTTTTCATACATCCCACTGAATTCCTGCTGGAATGAATAAATGTGATGCTTTTGGAATCCATGGTATAATTATGTTAAGGCATCTGGAGGCCTAAAATAGCCCTTTTTAGAGACAGTTTGTTATTTTCCCACTAATTAAAATTAATACCGTAACCCAACTTGTTTTCCTGTTTCTCCATCGCTTTGTTACACACGACTAACTCTTAATTGGGCAGCTCCTTTCCAGGAATGTGGCTGAGGATTTTGTGGTGTTCATTATGCAGTCACTAGCTTGATAAGCAGACAGGAACTAGATGCATAGTTTAGCTGTGTCTTCCAAAAACACTCTTTTTTTTGAGGAAAAGATGCTGGCACTATGAAGATTTCATGGCGAGAACTGAAGATTATTTCTTACGTACGCAGCGTTTTCTGTTTAGGGAACACGGAGAGAATTTGGTGCAGTTCCGGTAGCAATAAAATTACAAGTTGCAGTTGTCAGTGTGAGAAAGGAAGGAGCATAAAAAAGTGTACGTTGCTGAACTGTATCTTTTCCTTTATTGTTGGATTTCTTAGTTTCAGAAGAAAAGGAGGAAGAAGAAGACATGGAAGATGCGGGTTTGGATGACTGGGAAGCTATGGTTAGTGATGAAGACGGAGAGAAAGGTGGGCATGTGAATACCAATTGAATGCTGCTTTTTCTGATAGAGTTTTTGTTGGACTGAGTTTTTTGTTTCTGTAGAAAACAATATTGTTTTTTGATTCTCCCCCTACTCCATCAGATAAATCATGAGGCAAGTGTGGTAAGTAGAAGATCCTCTACTCAAAGGCAGAGCTTTCAGAACACTTTGGCCACAATAACCCCAGGCAGCACTACAGACTGGGGGATGAGTGGCTGGAGAGCAGCCAGGCAGAGAGGGGCCTGGGAGGGCTGGGGGACAATCAGCTTAACATGAGCCAGCAGTGGGCCCAGGTGGCACGGAAGGCCAATGGGATCTTGGCTTGGATCAGGAATAGTGTGGCCAGCAGGAGTAGGGATGTGATTCTCCCCCTGTACTCGGCATTGGTGAGGCCTCCCCTTGAGTACTGTGTGCAGTTCTGGGCCCCTCACTTTAAGAAGGATATTGAGGTGCTGGAGCAGGTCCAGAGGAGAGCAATGAGGCTGGGGAAGGGACTGGAGGGAAAGTCTTCTGAGGAGAGGCTGAGGGAGCTGAGCTTGTTTAGCCTGGAGAAGAGGAGACTCAGGGGAGACCTTCTCACTCTCAACAACTACCTATAGGGAAGTTGTAGTGAGGTGGGGGTCGGGCTCTTCTCCCAGGCAATTAGTGACAGGAGGAGAGGGCATGGCCTGAAGCTGCGCCAGGGGAGGTTTAGGTTGGATATTAGGAAGCACTTCCTCACGGAAAGGGTCATTAGGCGCTGGACTGGACTGCCCAGGGAGGTGGTGGAGTCGCCATCCCTGGAGGTGTTTAAGGAAAGATTGGATGTGGCACTTAGTGCCATGGTCTAGCTGGTGTTGTGGTGTTGGGGTCATAGGCTGGACTTGATGATCTCAGAGGTCTAGTCCAGCCTCAACGATTCTATGATTCTCTGATTCAGAACCAGCACAAATACTGCTCAAGAAGACCCAGTGGAAATACTAATACGTGCTTTTGTCACTTAAATTCAGTTGGATTTTTTTGGTTTGTTTTTGTGGGAGTAAAAATTCTCTCCTCTTAATGTGTGCTTGAACCCACCATCAGGGGTTTAGGGAAACTTCTTACCTGGTACTGTATTTCTCCAGTCACCATTCCAAAGCCATGACAATATTACTACACGAAACCGGCGATATCTAGGGCTGTACCTTTGCTGCGGAGTTGCTGACAGGAGTTGGTTACTGTTCTTAGCACTTCTATGATGGCTTAAGTTCAAAGACAATTCATCAGGTATTTTTTTGACTTGCTCAGCCCTATCCTTCCAGCATGGGCAGCACTTCCAAGTGTAATACTTGATATATCTACAACAGTATGGATTGTATTTCAGCACAAGGGTGCGTTCCTGTGGTGCTGTATCGTGCTATGTTGAGTCCTGGGAGCTGCTCACCTTCTGGAAAGTCTGGTTTAGTCTGTCTCCACTGTCCTGGGGAGAATGTCACATCCCGCTCCTTGCTGCTTGGATTTGAAGGATCTGCCAATGGGATCCAGGAAAAGAGCCTTCCTGGGAATTAGGTTGAGTGTGTTACTAAGCTGGTGGACTTTCCGCGTAGCAAGAAAACATAACTCATCTCTGAGAGCAGTGAAGATCTCTTCGCTTGCAACTCTTCATTAGCTTGTCTCTTCTGATTTTTCAAGTGTGATAAAATGGGAAACTTTCCAAGAAAGAAAATTGCTTTTTGATAGTTCCTTTTGTTTACTGAAGAACCTCTGGAAAATATTAATCCTCTCTGAACAGTTTAGGAAAACCTTAGAAGAGGTTTTTTTTTTTTTTTTTAAAGATGTACAAGAGACCGTTTGTTCTGATTGTTACTTCTGCTTAAACCTGTATTCCTGATCACTAATGTGTAGAATCCATATTTTGTTGGAGTATTTTTGCTTTTTGTTTAAAGATGTTAGCGCATTCATTCCTTTATGAAGTGCACACAGCTTGAAAGAAGTGTCACTTCATCTGAATATTTGCAAATGATGTCAAGTATGAGTGTGCCAACAATGCCGTTCCCCTCCCAGCCCCAAGCTCACTCTGCTTGCACATTCTAAACATGAGCCAGCAGCTCCAAACATGAAACACTTTTTATATTAAAAATCTGAAAAATGATCTTGACTGGCACTTCTTCAACAAAACCTACTCTCTGTCCTCACTCTTCTATAGTAGTGTCGTGTTTCCTGTTGTTTTCTCCCCACAAGTGTGAATTTAATGATTTTTACTTTAGATTTTGGTTGGGTTTTTTTTGACAGAGAGCAAACCTGTCCACATAGAAGTCAAAGAGCAAAACGAAGTGGATGAGGAAGAAGAGGATGAAGACGAGGAGGAGGAAGAGGAAGAGGAGAGTGAAGAATCTGAAGACAGTGAAGGGAGCGAAGACGAGGATGAAAAGACTTCAGATGAGAGAGAGGGAGACTCCCAAGCTCTGGGAAAACAATCTCTGGGAAAAAAACCCAGCAAGGAAATTAGCTCTGATTCCGAGTACGACTCGGACGATGACCGCACCAAGGAGGAGCGCGCATATGACAAAGCAAAGCGGAGAATCGAGGTATTTGGATATTAGATATTATTTATTTGTGTTGTATAAGAAATAACTTAACCTTCAGTTCATGGAAAAGCCTTCTAATCCTATTTGTCAAAATGATGGCTGTAATGACTGATGTTTAAGCAGGTCCAGAAATTTGGTTAATTTAGAAAAAAAATGCCACGTTTTGCCTAAAGGGGAAGTATTTGATTTTAGAGAATGTGGTCTCAAAGAATTTGCACTTGGATGTTGTTCTCTTCCATCTCTCCCCCTCCTGGAGAAAGAGGCTATTATCCTTTACCCTTTACGGAGTTTTAAAAGATGTGTTTCTAAACAGCTCAATATTTTTGGGGCTGCTAATGTCCTTGGATTCCTTAAACTGCTTCTTCAGAATGCACCATCAGTGTTACCTGTCAGTGGACATAACTGTAACCAAAACCAGACGAAAGCTTCACAGTCGTGGTAAATGGAGTTCAATCTAATTGGTGTCTGGTCACGAGTGGTGGTCCCCAGGGCTCAGGACTGGGGCCGGTCCTCTTTAACATCCTCATCAAGGATTTGGATGAGGGGATTGAGGGCACTCTCAGTAAGTTTGCAGACAACACGAAATGAGGTGGGAGTGTTGATCTGCTTGAGGGCAGGAAAGCTCTTTGGAGAGCTCTAGAGAGGTTGGATCAGTGGGCTAAGACCAGTTGGATGAGGTTTAAGAAGGCCAAGGGCCGGGTCCTGAGCTTTGGTCGCAACAATCCCGTGCAAAGCTACAGGCTTGGGGAGGAGTGACTGGAGAGCTGCCTGGCAGAAGAGGACCTGGGGCTGCTGGTGGACACCCAGCTGAATGTGAGCCAGCAGTGTGCCCAGGTGGCCAAGGGAGCCAACAGCATCCTGGCCTGGATCAGAAATGGGGTGGCCAACAGGAGTAAGGAAGGGATTGTGCCCTTGTACTTGGCTCAGATGAGACCACCCCTCGAGTACCGTGTCCAGTTTTGGGCACCACAGGATAAGGAGGACATTGAGGTGCTGGAGCGGGTCCAGAGAAGGACAATGAAGCTGGCGAAGGGTTTGGAAAACACATCTTGTGAGGAGAGGCTGAGGGAGCTGGGATTGTTTAGTCTGGAGAAGAGGAGGCTGAGAGGAGACCTTCTTGCTCTCTACAGCTCTCTGAAGGGAGGTTGTAGTGAGGTGGGGGTTGGCCTCTTCTCCCTAGGAACTAAGAACAGGACAAGAGGTAATGGCCTCAGACTGTGCCAGGGAAGGTTCAGATTGGACACGAGGAAGAATTTCTTTCCTGAAAGAGTGGTTAGGCATCGGAACAGCCTGCCCAGGGAAGTGGTGGAGTCCCCATCCCTGGAGGTGTTCCAAGGGCGATTGGATAGGGCACTTCAGGGCATGGTCTAGTGATCATGGAGCCACTGAGTGGTAGGTTGGGTGTGATGATCCTAGAGGTCTTTTCCAACCTCCATTATTCTGTGATTCACTATCAGTTGTAAATTTTTCATTTGCCAAGAGAGGGAGGACAGACTTTGAATTGCCTTGAAAACTGAAGCCCCACAGTTAACTCAGTTTCATGAACGTGTGTAATCAAGTCAAGAGCTGTGGCTTTTCCTTCATACCTAACCAATTTTTACGTTTTTTTTTTCCATAGAAGCGGCGAGCTGAAAACAGCAAAAACATGAACACTGAAAAACTCAGAGCACCGGTTATCTGTGTCCTGGGACATGTAGACACAGGCAAAACCAAAATTTTAGATAAGGTAAGGGGCGGAATGTGAAGGCACTGCCTCTGCATCTTGTTTAAGCCTGCATATTTTTTTTTTCTTGGATCGAAAATTATTTCAAGTGTACTCGAAGAGATGGCTTTAGTCTGTTACAAATATTTATTTCTGGTCTTTTTTTTTTTTTCTGTCTTTAGCTCCGCCATACTCACGTACAGGACAGTGAAGCTGGTGGGATCACTCAGCAGATTGGGGCAACTAATGTTCCCCTGGAAGCTATTAATGAGCAAACTAAGATGGTGAAAAATGTAAGTTAGAGCATTTCAGAGACTCTTGGTTTGTTGTTCTTTGTTTTTTGTTTTTGTTTTTTTTAATATGAAATATAAACTAGTTAAGGCCTTGTGAGATTTCCTGACATGGACAAGTGTACTTCCCCCACACCTCTAACGTTGGAGTTGATTGGTTTTTAATTCCCATCCTTTCCTCCTCTCACCAAAGGGGACACTGTCAGTTTTCATTTGATACATCTAGTTTCAGTTAATTCATTGCCACTTCTTCAGAAAAATACACAAATCCTGCTTGCTCTGTCCTGGACAGGACACCGTATGTCCATAGACTGCTTAGTGGTCAATACTTTTGATTGTAAATTGAGACTTTTGAAACTTAAGGAGTATATTTTTCATTAAACTAACCTTTTGACTGTATACACTGAAATAGGGCCAATTCCTGGGTGATAAATTTGATTGTGTTACAGAACTAGTTACTGTTCTACGTTGCTTCTTTGGGTACTATATCCTATTTTGCTTGCAGCAGCAGCTGACTGAAAACCCTTGGTAGCAATGGCTTTTTCCAAGATTTTACTCAAATTATCAAAAATGTGAAGTCTGTGGAGAGGAGGAAATGTTCAAGACCAGGATGATAAATCTCACCAGTCAGAACTAGATTTTTTTCTTTCTTTTTTTTTTTGTGTGTCTCCCTATGTAGGCTGCCTTGTCTTACAAATTTTACCTGTGCTTCTGGCCACTTGATATCTAGGGGAATGTGCTGCATCTTTTGTTTATTTGTTTTTTATTGGTTTTTACTACTGAAATGAACTGTGACTGATTTGGTTTATGGAGGGCGCTGACCTTTCTTAAAATGTGTGTCTGGATTTTTGAAGTGAAGGCTGTCAGGAACGCTGCCAGCTCTTGAGTTTTCTTTTTCCTTCTCGTACAATCTTTACAAGATGACTAATATTTTTGAAATGTTAAGTTTGACAGAGAGAACATAAAAATTCCAGGCATGCTGATAATCGACACTCCAGGACATGAGTCTTTCAGGTAATGTTCTGATCAGTTCCTGGGTATCATACTACTTCCAGCTCTTCCTCTTCTAGTCAGGTTTTATTTGGCACCAGAGATGTCTGAGAATCTCGGTGTTTATTTAATATTGTGGAATAAACTGTCTTGTTCAGAGTTTGCACTCGTGTTTCACTGCAACTGTCTCAATTCTTACTCAGAAAAAAAATCACAATGTATCTTAACTTGTAAAAAATATATAATAATAGGAAAACTTGGGAGAATAACAGTTTCTTACTTTTGCTTACATGTACTCTAATATATTCTGTTAAATGGAATTTACAATGTGATTTGAATATTTTTTTCTATAGCTTACATTTTTTTGAGGGGGAAAATACTTGATCCCTTTCAGCTTTTTGGTCACTTAAGTTTGATACTGCATTCTGTTCTGTTGCTACATGACTGATTTTTTTTTATTTTATTTTATTTTTTAATTTATTTAATTTATTTTATTTTTATTCTTCTCTTTCAATGCCACAGCAATCTGAGAAATAGAGGAAGCTCACTTTGTGATATTGCTATACTTGTAGTTGACATCATGCATGGGTTGGAGCCACAGACAATTGAATCAATAAATCTGTTGAAATCAAAGAAGTGCCCCTTTATAGTAGCTCTCAACAAGGTAAAACAGCTTTTTACTCTAATAGTGTGTTTTACTACTCTGAAATTGTCTGTTTGGCATCTGACAATTCTCTCTTTTCTTCCATGAACTGGAATGTGGTGGTGGTAAGTCTGAAATGGTGGTTCTTCGGTCGTCTTCGTTGCATTTTTCATGTTGTTGATACCCCAGTGGCTTTAGAAGACAACAGGTGGCAGAACAATCTACCAGCTCTTCTCAGAGTTCTGGGAAGTGTCTTTACCTTATAACTTACAAATTTGGTTCACACTTCTGGAAGTTGTACTGCACTTGTGTGTGGGTTTTTTGGTTTGTTTTTTTGTGTTGCTTTTTTTTCTTGCACCTACTCATATGAATTTGTGTGTATTTTCTGGTAAAATTGAAAGACAGATTTCACATCCAGGTCTTACTTTAGCCACTGAGACTTGTTAGTTTGAGTTGAAGACAAGCTGGCTCTTTTAAGGTCGTGGCACAGCAATGGCCATCACGGGTGGGAAGAATTTCAAGCTCTGCTGTATTAGATAGCAAAGCCAGTTATTTTCAGCCTTGTTTTTAGAAATCCTGTGCAGGAGAAATTATGCTGGCTGTTTGTCATGACTTGTATGAAGTAGAATAAGGAAATTACTCACGTCCAACGACTTAGGATGTTATCTGACGCGCTGACAGAGAACATGAATACCCCTCTGTAAAACCTGCAGTCTACTTCAAAAAAAAAAATGAAATGACCCTTAGTTTTGAAGGCGGTTGGAACAGAGGAGGCCGTTATTTCGTTGCTGAAAACAGTTTCTTTTTGTAAAAACTATTGGATGGGGAGGTGTTAATGCCTACGGTGAGCCCGAGATTAATGAGCCAAAAGTTTTTGCATTTCAGGTTATAGCTCTATCATTTCACCAGGTAATAATCCATTTTCTAAAGGTGGAGTTTTGATTTGTACAGCAAATGTAATAGTTTCTTGCACTAAGTCCAGCCTGCTTTGAAAAATTACTTAGGGAAATATTTCTGGAGTGTGCAGTTATCTTTTGAACACCCCCCTGGCAATCCCTTCCTTCTAGCAACACGGGAAAGGGTACAAATTTACCAGCAAATTTTAGGAGTTGTATAAAACTTGTACAATCCCTTTTCAGAAAAAAGAAACCCCACACATTCATGTTTGGTTTTAATTTTTTTTTTTTGTGTATGTGAAGCTGTCTGTGGGATCTCCTTCTTCCAATGTCTTATCTTAAACTTGATGTGATTGATGTGTATAAGCTTTTCCCGTATGAACCTGGCTGATTATAGCTTGAATTTTTAAAACCTGAAGTAGCATTGCTCTCATGAAACATGGTCTGGCATGGGGTAAATACATAAACAGAGGTAAATACAGCAACTGAAAACAATTAGGAGGTTTAATTCGATTACTGGAGCAAGTAGCTGTCCAGCCACGTCGGCTGGTAGAGTATTTCTCACAGATGCTGTGGCATAAGCGTAAAGATGTCCTTCAGTAAGCTGCATGTGATGACGTATTATTGTATTGTCCAGATTGATAGGTTGTATGACTGGAAAAAAAGTCCAGATACGGATGTAGCTATCACCTTAAAGAAGCAGAAAAAGAATACGAAAGACGAATTTGAAGAACGAGCGAAAGCCATCATAGTGGAATTTGCAAAGCAGGTAGGCTGAGATATCCCAGCTTCTCTGGTTACTCAAAGTGATAACGAAGGGGGTGAGCAGGTGATGTGGCTTTATTTTCGTTGTGGATTTTCTTGATTATTTTTTTCTTTTCTTTTCTTTTTATTTTTCTTTCCACAAAAGAAGTTGAAATATCAAGAAAACTGTTGCGTCTCTTCTGACATTGGTGTTTAACAACAGCAAAGTTTGGTTTCGGAGAAGTAAATGAATCTCTGAACTGCTCCATCCTTGGAGTTCCAGTTTGGAGAAAAGGAGCAGCTGATTGCTGTGCCTGGTCAGTGCAGTCAGGAACAGCACAGGAAGCTTTCTGTCCCTGTTCTTTCTCTCTTTGGGAATTGCCTGAGAGGATCTCACCTGTCTCTTGTTCCCTTGGATGCCGGCAGGGCAGGAATCGGTTCTGGGAACTTCAGCGGGTGTCTAGAAGCTAGATGTGGGAATTAGCTTTGCAGAGTTATCTCACACTGCTTCCAAGTGTGGGTTGAGGCTTCATATTCTATAACATATTACCAGCAACAATTTTATCTTTTTTTAAATTGGGATTTTAAAAAAAATGGCAATAGTCATTGCCTGATGTTTAATGTTATTGTTACTACTGCTATGTGTATATTTATTTATTTATTTTCTCCTATATAACTATTAATCCTGATTGCAGGGCTTGAACGCTGCCTTGTTTTACGAGAATAAGGATCCCCGCACTTTTGTTTCTCTTGTACCTACCTCTGCTCACACAGGGGATGGCATGGGAAGCCTGATAGCTCTTCTGGTTGAGCTCACCCAAACGATGCTGACCAAGAGGCTGGCTGAGTGTCAGGAGCTGAGAGCTCAAGTCATGGAGGTAATTTGGCAGCTCTTCTTTCAGACCCATGAGAAGTTTCTCCCTTCCCTGCCCCTTTCTTGAAGCGCTTAAACAGGGAGTAAATTTTTTTATTTTTTTTTTCCTCTCCCACTTTTGTTCAGGTTAAAGCACTGCCAGGCATGGGCACTACCATAGATGTGATTTTAATTAACGGACGCCTGAAAGAAGGAGACACCATTATCGTTCCTGGGGTAGAAGGTCCCATAGTAACTCAGATCAGAGGGCTTCTGCTGCCTCCTCCGATGAAGGAGCTACGAGTTAAGGTATGGAAACTGGTTAGGGTGGGGAATTGAGGAGCGTTGAAGTGCTTTTGTAGGACTGAAGAGCAGCATAGCAGATCGCAGATTCCCATCAAGATGACCTTCAGATGAGTTTCTGCACTTGAGTGGGAGATGGAGTCTAGGGCACCAGCACCATGAGGAAGAACACTGGATTTGGGGAACATTTAGCTGGGAAGTCAATCTAGGGAGTTGTTTTGGCTTTTTTTGTTTTGTTGCTGTTGGGTTTTTTTTTCTGGTTTTTAAGTGGGTAATGAGGATACGGTTCAGTCTGTCCAAGGGGAATTGTCATCCTTGAAATATAACCCAGATTTTGGGGTGGAGGGCTAAAGAAGAGAGGCTTGCAGGACCAGAGTGCTTACTGAGGAAAGATGTTGCCATGCAGTCGGGAGAAAAGGATGAGACATCTCCTAAACAAAAGAAATGAAGAAACAAACCAGAAATAATCCTTCCAACATTGATTTAAAGGTCTTTTAGAAATCCCTGCTTTTGTGATGCCCTGGAGCTACGTCCCGAGTAGGGAGAGATCTTTGAGGCTCTGCTGGGTGGGGAGGAACACCTGGGAAATCCAGTGTGGAACAAACTGGGTGGGAGGCCTCCTGGGGGAGAATGAGATGGCTCAGAGCCTGGGGCTGTGTCAGCTCAGCTTCAGCGCTTCAGCTGAGCTGTCGGCATCTTCCCCTCACTTCCCTAAAGAGCTGAATTTGTGATTTTTATTTTTTTTATTACTTTTTTGTTTTAGTGAGCAGCTGCCTATTGCTGCTTGCTCTTCTCTAGTCTGTGTTCCTTTTTGGCCACCTTCTCTGTTTTCAGACTATTCAGGCAGGGTTTGAGGGGGGTTGTATCTGAAGAGAGAGGAGCGTGCAGACGGAACGTGCAAATGCAGAGTAGTAAAAAAAAAAGTAATGAAAGATGGGAGCTGCTGGATTTGGCCGCTCTGCTCCCTGCCGTGCTTGCTGGTGGCAAGTCCTTCAGCTGCTCAGCTCTACTTTGTGTAGTGTCTATGTGAACTCTTTGCTAGGGTTTTGTTTTTTCCTTTCCAGAACCAGTATGAAAAGCACAAAGAGGTCGTTGCTGCTCAAGGTGTGAAGATTCTTGGGAAAGATCTGGAAAAAACGTTGGCTGGTTTGCCGTTGCTTGTAGCTTATAAAGAGGATGAAGTCCCAGTCCTCAAGGTGAGATGGCTGGTGGTGAACTAAGACTTAAACTGAAGGTAACTGAGATCTCTGGTGAGGAAGCTCCTTCAGATGTTGAGAGCTCAGTCTGCCAGGAACTTGATTTTCTGGTTGTGCTTAAAACCTGTTACAATCACGTGCTGTAGTCTGGTGTCTGTGCGGTCATGTGTTAGGACCTTGACCCTTTGCTTTTCCCTGATATTTTACTGGGGCGTCTCTGCTGGTAGAACGAAGCTTGAAAGCGAGTATCCTAGCGTTGTCTGACTAGATGTTCATTACTGGTTTGGTATTTGTGGGGATTTCTGTATATATTTCAACGAAATGATATTGGCCAAATGACTGTTACTGGAGTTCTTCAAACTGTTGGCCTGTCAAGGCTAATTGAAGACTTTTCTGTAGTAAATTTCTTTTGTGCCTTACATGTTAAAAACGGCAGAGGCAAGCGTGTAGCTGTCTTAAAACCCAAGTTGAGATGTGATGCTCCTGTTCTCCAAAGTCAGGAAGTTAGGTTAAAGTGGCAACTCACGTGTTGATGGCTGCATTTTAGCCGTGGTTTTACTTTAACCTGCTGTCTGCTTGTCTTTGCCTCTAAAGGAAGGTTAATCTTCAAAGACCTCCAGAGACAGACCTTGTTGCTGGGTGCCTACGAGTATGTCAGGTGACCTAGGAGTAGATGTGTGAGGGCTTGAGGGGAATGGCGACACCTGCTCCTCTGCTGGAGGAGAAGACCAAGTGCTTGGATTTAAAAGGCTCGGGCTCTTAGAATCGTAGAATGTTGGGGGTTGGAAGGGACCTCTGGAGATCATCGAGTCCAACCCCCCTGCCAGAGCAGCATCACCCAGGGCAGGACACACAGGAACAGATCCAGGGGGGGTTGGAAAGTCTCCAGAGAAGGAGACTCCACCACCTCTCTGGGCAGCCTCTTCCAGGCTCTGTCACCCTCACAGCAAAGAAGTTTCTCTTCATGTTGAGGTGGAACCTCCTGGGTTCCAGCTTGTACCCGTTATTCCTTGCCCTCTTACAGGGCACCACAGAAAAGAGCCTGGCCCCTTCCACTTGACCCACCCCTCAGATATTTCTAGACATGAATCAGATCCCCTCTCAGTCTTCTCTTCTTCAGACCAAACAGCCCCAGTTCCCTCAGCCTTTTCTCATGGGAGAGATGTTCCAGTCCATCACCCTCGTAGCCTCCGTTGGAGGCAGGTATGTCCCTGTCCCTCTTGAACTGGGGAGCCCAAAACTGGATCCAGTATTCCTGGTGTGGTCTCTCTTAAAAAATGTTTGTTTTAATTTCTCTGAAAGCACCAAACCAGCGTCGCTGCTCTTGCATCCTCTCTTTAGTGCCTAAACAGCTTTCAGAATCCTGCCCACCTTGAGGCAGAAATAGCAACAGAACTCAAAATTGCCTTTGTTTTCCTCTCTGTTTTCCTAAAGGATGAACTGATCCATGAACTGAAGCAAACACTGAATGCAATCAAATTAGAAGAGAAAGGTGTTTATGTGCAGGCTTCTACTTTGGGCTCTTTAGAAGCGTTACTTGAATTTCTGAAGACGTCGGAAGTGCCCGTAAGTACTCGGCTGCTCCACCCGACGGTGTCCCTTCAACACTGCATTGGTTTGGTGACCGATTCCTGTGTCTTCCTCTTTCACCAGTATTCAGGAATTAACATCGGTCCCGTCCACAAGAAGGACGTCATGAAGGCATCGGTCATGTTGGAGCACGACCCCCAGTAAGGAACTTATTTCGCTTTATTGTGTTGCTAAACGCAGGGTGGGGGGTTCGGGAAGGGCTCCCTCCTCCTGCTCTGGTTCTAGTAAAAGCGATTCCTTTTTCCCTGCCAGGTACGCGGTCATCCTGGCGTTCGATGTGCGGATCGAGCGCGACGCACAGGAAATGGCCGATAGTTTAGGAGTTCGGATTTTTAGCGCTGAAATCATTTACCACTTGTTTGATGCCTTCACAAAATACAGACAAGACTACAAAAAACAGAAACAAGAGGAATTCAAGTAAGTAAGAGCAATCCTGTTCCGGATGCTTCCCAAATAACGCTCGCTCTCAATTGTTTTACGATAAGGGAGATTGCCTTGAACTTCTCGTTGTAGTTGTGATGGGAAGGAAGGAACCAAAGAGGGCAGGGTGGTAACTCCAGTCTGGTTCTTTACACCTGGGAGCAGTCTTAGGAGGGTCAGAATAGTGAAGCAGTTCCTACATTTAGTTAAAACTCTCGTGTAATTAATAAGGAGCCGCCTTCTTCACGTTTGCTTCGTGTACGTGGCTTCTGCTCCTAGTTCGTGACAGATGGGTTCGTCTCGCTGAGTTAAGAAAACAAAACTAAAGGGATTTGGATTCTATTGTGTTGTATTTATGCAATTCCACCGTACAGGGCTTAATTCTGACAGGAATGTGCAATCGTTTAGGAATTTATAAGGACCCAAAATGAATTTTTGGAATCTGTGTCATCGGCTGATCCTCAGTAAAGTAAGGACAGTCAGGATGAATGGAAGTCTGTTTCATTTGACATTGATCCCAGTCTGAGTTTGGTACCTCAGCATTTAAATGTAATTTGTTCGCTTTCCAGACAAAAATCTTCTGGTTTTGGAGTCCCTGTGATGGGTTGAGGCAGTAGTATTTCTATTCCTGTGCTTTTTTGAGACTGTATTTATACTGTAAAATTACTGTCCCTTTGGTCTTGGTCTTAGTCGACTGCCTAGGCCAGTTAAAATAAAAATCCGTGCCAGCCATAAAATCATAGAATGTTAGGGGTTGGAAGGGACCTCTGGAGATAGAGTCCAACCCCCCCTGCCAGAGCAGGATCACCCAGGGCAGGACACACAGCAACAGATCCAGGGCACTTTGGAAAGTCTCCAGAGGAGACTCCACC
>VWZK01018588.1:37834-70016 GCA_013396935.1 Baryphthengus martii | reverse complement strand
CTCAGATATTTCTAGACATGAATAAGATCCCCTCTCAGGCTTCTCTTCTCCAGACTAACCAGCCCCAAGTCTCTCAGCCTTTCCTCACAGGAGAGATGTTCCAGTCCCTTTGTTGGTCTGTTCTCCCTGGTGGCAAGTGACAGGACAAGGGGAAATGGCCTTAAATTGCGCCAGGGGAGGGTCAGGTTGGATATTAGGAAAAATTTCTTTCCTGAAAGGGTTGTCAGGCATTGGAGCAGCCTGCCCAGGGAGGGGGTTGAGTGGCCATCCCTAGAGGTGTTTAAGAGATGTGGGTGGATGTTGCCTTGGAGGATGCGGTTTAGTGGTGTTGATAGGGCTGGGAAAAGGTTGGACTCAATCTTGAAAGTTTGTTCCAGCTGAAAATGTTCTTTGAGTCTATGCCCATCCTTGCTGTCTCTGCTGGACTCCCTCCAGTATTTCCCTGTCCCTCTTGAACTGGGGAGCCCAGAACTGGACACACCACTCCAGAGGTGGCCTCACCAGGGCAGAGTAGAGGGGGAGGAGAACCTCCCTCAACCTGCCAGCCACTCTTCTTAAGGCAGTAATCAAGCCACCCTTGTTTATTGTTCCCTACTGTTCCTGAAAGTCAAGTATTGCCCAGAATGAGCAGACTTGGGAAAATGTGATTGGCTTGATTTCTCCCCAGGTGCCCCTCCAGCAGCAGTAGCCAAGAAGGGTGGGAGAAGGCAGAGCTGTGTGGACTAAAAGCCTTTCCTTTGTCCCCTTTCCAGGCATATAGCAGTATTTCCTTGCAAGATGAAAATACTCCCTCAGTTCATTTTCAACTCTCGTGACCCCATCGTGATGGGCGTCGTCGTGGAGGCCGGGCAGGTGAAGCAGGGCACTCCCATGTGCGTGCCCAGCAAAAACGTAAGTTCAGCGCTCCGTAGGAACAACTCCGTACCTACAGCGACAGGGATCCAGAGGAGCGTGCGTGCTGGGGTTCCGGGAGGGGTCTCTGACACCTCCTTCCGTTCTTTTACAGTTTGTCGAAATTGGAATAGTTACCAGTATTGAAATAAACCATAAACCAGTGGAGGTGGCAAAAAAAGGCCAAGAAGTCTGTGTGAAAATAGAACCTATTCCCGGTGAATCCCCTAAAATGTACGGACGACACTTTGAAGCAACGGATATCCTCGTCAGTAAGGTAAAGGCCGCCGGAGGTTTTGGGGGAGGGCTTACGGCAACGCGGGAGCTTGGGTGAGGTGGAAATGGCGCATGGAGCGTGAAAATCGGACGCTAGGAACCTTCCACCAGAAACCACTGGACACTTGGAATGGTTTCTCCGTAGTCTTGCTTGGGAGGTTTTAAGTGGTGCAGCTCGAGAGGACCGAGGGCCCGAGGCACTGCTGGTCACTGTCCCTGTGCCAGGGGAACGTGGGGACTGAGCTGTTCCCGTGTAGCCGGTGCGCAGAGCGGCTGAGCCGGCCCCCGTCTTTGGAAGTGACCCAATAAACGGCAACGCTCCAGTTGCTCCGGTTCTGGAACGCTGGGCTTAGGGGAGGAGATGATCCCTTGCTCCGTTTTCTGCTGTCAGGAGCACAGGCACCGCTGTAGTTACCGTGGTGTCAGACACCTCCGGTCACACACGTGCTGGGGCTTGTCCCCACAAACGGGGGGAGCAGATGGAGACGCGGGGCCCGGGATGGGGACTGGGAGGTGGTGCTGGTGCTGTGGGCCCTCTGCTCACAAGTCCTGGCCTTACACAAGCTGGTCTGTGCTTCGGCGCTCTCTGAAGTCCAGGTACGGATTTGGAGGAGAAACGAAGGTGAGAAGCAGGGGTCGAGTCATCCAGCGGAGCAGTGGGCAAACTGGGATTAGAAGGAACTTCCCTGCTGAGCAAACCGGTGCCTTGTCTCCAGAGGAGTCGCTTGCCAGGGGCTAAAAGCTGCCTTTGTTCGGGCGCGTTGCCCGTTTCTGATGGGTTTTGTCTTGTGTCTTGCAGATCAGCCGTCAGTCCATCGATGCTCTGAAGGACTGGTTCAGGGATGAGATGCAGAAGTCTGACTGGCAGCTCATAGTAGAGCTGAAGAAAGTGTTTGAGATCATCTAAGTTAACTTTTGACAGCAATGGGGAGGCAGGAATAAAACGAGCGATTCCTGTTACTAAAACGTTACCAACAAAGTCATACATTGAAGACGGTGTTGGATATACGATTGGGAGGAAAATATGTGGATAAAATGTTTTCCATGAGAAACCAAGAAATTTACACTGGTTTGACAGTGGTCAATTTACACGTTCCCATGGTTCCAATGTGCCTGTTCACCTCTCCTACTGCCCTTCCTACTACTGGCTGCTGTTTTAAAGTTTGCCCTTCCTTCTCTTACACCTTCCTTCCACACCCTTTTTGTTTTTTTTTTTTCCCCCCTCCTTCCCTCCCTCCCTCCAAAATAAAAATAAAATAAATTGAATTTTTATTACAGAACTAAAGCTCTTTCACTTTTATACTGATGAGATCAGTACTGCAGTATTTGATTAACCAAGCTTCTGCAGACTTTGTGATTCTTGGGACATTTTTGATGTAAGAAGTACTTTATTTATGCGTACCTCTTCCCTTCACTCTTTTTTCAACATTCTTTTTTGCTGCTTTTTTTTTTTTTTGTGCCTATAGAAATTTTTTTCAAATAGACCATTAGGCACTTGGCTCTTTCTGTATTTGCTTTGTGTGAAACGATGATGTAAAGCGTAGTTGGGCCGCCTTTTACTGCTTGTACAGTTCATGAAAAGTCGACCTGTAATCCTTATACCGCCGAGCCGCAAATAAAGGAGATGGACACAGTAGCCCAGTTGTTTTACAGTTTGCTTCGGTGAATAAAAGTGTCTCTCCAGGGGCTGGGCCGGGCTGAGGTTCCCCTCCCTGGGCTCCGCAAAGTAACGGAGGCGCGTTCCAGGAAAGGGGGGGTCCCTTCCTCTGGGGTTCCCATCACGGAGCGGAGGCTCCCAAAGCACTGGAGTTTTGCAGGGCAGGTGTTTAGCGAGTCCCGGTTCCTGGAGGGGAGGAGTGGAAAGGTGGCGTCTCCTCTCCAGCTGCTGCTCTGAGCTGTGGGAGCGCCTGCGGAACGGTTGGTGCCGTTGGACGCTGCAGCAAAGCCCTCGAGTCATCCGAGGCTGTGGGACCGAACCGGCTCCGAAGGTGTTTTGTTTGCTGGTGTTTTTATCACGACCCCGGGAGTCAGGCTGTGATGCCACTGCTTTCCTGCCCTTCCTTACCCTACCGTTCCCTTAGGATGGCAGCTTGTCCTACCCCTCAGCAGGTGTAGCCTCCTGGTAACTTAGAGCTCACGTTTGGAGGAGCTGAACAGAAGCACAAGCTGAAACAAAACCGATAACGATCTTTCATGTAGCCAAGGTTTTTAGCGTTGAAAACATTTACAAGAATTTAACTTGGAATAAGCAGTTTGATCAGATTTCTTGTCGCTTAGATGACCCTTTTTTTGTTGGAAAAATCTGAATTTTATAATGGGGATTGTGCGGAAACCATTACAAAGGAACATTTAACGACTCACCTCCTTTGGCAATGAAATTTAACTTGCTGGATTTATTTTTTTTGTCATTTGTTAAGACTTTAAACTTGCCCTGGAAAAGGCCACGTGGTGCAAATTCACCTCCCTGGTTGTGTCAGTGGTTTAGAACAGAATGATCACCGGCAGGAGACTGCATTTCATTGTTGTTATTTTCTTTAGCAAACTATGCAATCAATCATGAAAACTACACTAATAAAAGAAGTTAACTTTAAGAACCCTGCTGTCAAACCTGGTGGTCTTGATGCGTTTGAGCGTTTCCTCAAAGGTGGAAGGGTGTTCTTCCTACAGGTGTAAACTCCAGGGAAAAAGGAGGTTGCCGTTGGGGAATGTGTGAAATAAATACCTTCACTTGAAGGAAGCAGGTACCTGTTGACTAATATTTAAGGGCCTGAAACAGGGAGCACTGAGGGAGAGATGAGTAAGGTAATACTTTTGAGTCCTCTTTTTTAAAAAAGATCCTGGTTTTAAGTACAGCTGGAGCAGCAGTCGCAGAGCCAGAGCTGGGCCCCGGGGACCAAACTGGTGAAACGCTTGAATTTCAACAACTCTTTTCCTCGCTGTGACCGGTCAGTGGGCCTGGTTTCTTATGGGGGGAGGGGAAATGTAAGCAGCACCTAAAAAGGGCTCTGAAAGACCCAAACTAGAACCCAGGGGAAAGCTGGGGACACCTTAAGTCAAGTAAGGTCCCTGTCCCTCTATAGGCAGATGTCTGGGAGTAGATGGAGTTACAGGGCTGGAGCTCTAACAGGGGACCTCAAGCCCTGTGGTCTCAGAGCAGGCTGCCCAGGACTGGAGGCAGTTGGGTTTTGAGATGATCCACAACCTCATCCAGGTGGATCCTGCTCTGGCAGGGGGGATGGACTCGATCTCCAGAGGTCCCTTCCAACCCCTATCATTCTGTGACCTCCTGGGGACAGCCTGTCCCAGGGGGTGTGTGTTAGAGTCTGTCGTCTCATGCCCTTCACTTGATACCAGAGAGGAGTATCTGTTTTCCTTGCTTCCTCCATCACACGTTTGTGCACCTGGGTAAGATCTTCCCTCCAGCCTTCTCTTCTTTGGGCTGAACAGTCTCAGCCTCTCCTTTTGCTACGAGAGAAGCTCCGCTCCCTGCACTGGAGCTGCTCTCTATGTCCATGGCCCTGTCATACTGAGGAGCCCAGAACTGGACCCAGCACTCCAGGTGCGTCTCAATCTCCTCCACTGATGTTCTTCATACAGCCTGGGTGGCTGGGGGCTGCCTTTGCTGTGAGGGAGTCATGCAGAAAGGCTCCTGGGTTGGCACCTCTCCCAGGGCACAACCTAAAGCTAAAAAATGCTGCCAGTGCCACGGCCGCAGCCCGTGAAGCAGAAGCAGCAGCAGAACGGTCTCTGCTCGAGCTGGACCATCAGCTGCAGCTACCCTGAGTGCAGCAGCTTCTGTAAATCCTGCTCCAGGGTTAGCTCCAGTTTGCATTCCAGCTTTCCATTCTACAGGCAGACAGGCCTACAACCAACGGGGGGGATCACAGGAGGTACTGCTGATTTTTCCTCCTCCCCTCATCACGGCAGCAGAAAATGATTTTTCTTACCACCTGCGTTTTCCTCAAGTGGTCTTCATTCTTTCCAGGCACCTGAAGAGCCTCGCTTCAACGTACTGGGCTGGTGTAGCTCTGCAAAAAGCAGCCTTACCCAAAAGAGAAAGTGCAGAGCTGCAAGTGTAGCCCTCCCCACACTGACACGGATTGCCGGGGCTCTTCGCTTCGGTTTCGTTCCCTGCGTGAAGGAAGCGCACGGCTCAGCCTGGGCAGCACGACGGTATTTTCAGAGCAGCACATGGCTCTACCCTGAGCAGGAGCAGCGCAGGGCTGGGCCTCAGCTACTCCCCAGCTCCTCTACAGCGCTTCCTTTGAGTAACTGTTGAAAGATCTCCATTTGTTCTCCACGATCACAGGTCTCCTGAGTACCCAGAGCACGGAGCTGGAGCCTAAGGCCGCGTCTGCTCTGGGAGGGGCCGGGCCGCTGGTTTCTGTCTTTGAAGGCTGGAACTGCAAAAGAGCTAATAGTCTTCCCTCAGCTTAAAATCCGTGATAACGTCAGTGGAGAAGAACCAAAAAGCAGTGGGGTTAGCAACAGTCAAACTGAGGCATCACAAAATAGAATCAGTACAAAAATATACATACAGTTCTTTATTAAACAACTGTAAACACTTCACTGTAAAAATCCATAAAACTTTATAAACAAACATTTTGTAAATAGATTCTATACTACAATAAAAGAATTTTAACACAATTATTTACATGCAATACTGACAAATTTGGCACTTTCTGAAAAGAAATGTACAAAACACTTTTGTTGTTTAAAAAGAAATGTGAAATTATAAAAACTCAGGGCATTACTATCATGCACTTTGCAAATAACCTCACAAGCACTTATGGCACAGCTAAGCAGAGAGCTCCAGGCTCTCACCAAGCTCTTTACTACAAGTTCAGATAACTTTTAATGTGCTTCCGTAAGTTTGTTGTAAAACTACCTGAACATTGTCAAGAATGAAGTCAAATGCCATGTTCCAAACCGATTCCACGGATGACTGCATTAACCTGCAGGGAAAAGGAAGGAGAGGGAGAAAATTACCATCGCAGAACCAGTCCTTTTAAAGGAGAGTTTTTTTGGGGGGCACTGGATTGTGTTTATTGCTGTAAATGGAACCGTGTCATGGTAGTGAAAAAGTCTGAGAAGGAATTTACCACCAGATGGTATCCAACAAAATACTCTGTGGTTTGCCTTTTTCTAAGGCCTAAAGGCATCCCATAATACAAAAGCCTAGGGAAGTTTTGACATTGCCGTAGTCTTCTGGGTGTTGATTAATTCTGTGAATTAAGTCTTTTCCAGATCTAGCCCAGAAAACTTGAGCTCCAGAGTCGAGTATCAGTTAGGAAGCAAGTCCTAAAGGGAACCTGGGCCTCCTGCCTCATGGGAAGAGCAATCAAATCCATAAACATGGATTTCATCATTTGGAGGTGAGACAGGATCTGGATCCAGCAGGAAACAGAAAAAAAAAAAAGGAAAGATCTAAAGTGCCACAACAAAGGAGCGCAAACGGGCTGAAGAAAAGGGACAACGCTGACAAAAAGTGGATCCTTTCTTTAGAAACAAAAGACTTTGTAGCAAATACTATTAAATACTGCTTGGAATTTTTCACAAGTTGCCACTTATTTTAACAAACAGCCCAACTTCTCCACCCCTGTTCCCCATGTTCGAATAAAATTTAAGCTTAAAATATTGACACTCATCAATGGAACATCTAATGGGCTCGTGGCCTCACACTGAAGTATCTGGTGCATAAATTCTAACAAAAATAATCTAAATGTCACAAGTACAGGCAATTCAGCTACCTTTTCATGTACTTAACAACCAGATCTAACTTCTCCAAGTCTTTTTCTTCTATTAGATCAGTACAATACTTCACAACCTGCAGGATGTCTTCTTCCATAGGATCTGTAATGAAAAAAAAAATAAAAAAATAAGAGAGAACGTTTCTCTAAGCATACTTAGAATATAATCCTCAAATAATTGGAATATAATAAAGAGAAATTCTGCAGTGCTGGCACATCAGCGTTCTTTCCAGCAGTTACTTTGAAAATTTCTGCGTTCCTTCGCCTCTAAAATAACATCTTCATGGAAGAGGAATTCTCTTTCGATAGCTTCCGTCCTAGTGGTTAACGTGCAGGACAAACTAAGGAAAACCTCCCACACAAGTAACATCAGAGTGTAAGACAAGGGCCTGACAAATGGGTTGAAGAGAAAGCAGGTCATTTTCACAAGGTTGAGCAAGAAATAGGAGGTGGCTAAAACGGAGTAACAACTGAGTAGGGAGAATCAAGTTACTTGAAGATCGCAAAGCAGTAAGACTCTGCCCTGGAATACTGGATCCAGTTTTGGGCTCCCCAATTCAAGAGGGACAGGGAAATACTGGAGAGAGTCCAACGGAGGCTACAAGGATGTTGAAGGGACTGGAACATCTCTCCCACGAGGAAAGGCTGAGAACCCTGGGGCTGTTTAGTCTGGAAAAAAGAAGGCTGAGAGGGGATCTTATTCATGTCCATAAATCTCTGAGTGGTGGGGGTCATGTGGAAGAGGCCAGGCTCTTTTCTGTGGTGCCCAGAAATAGGACTAGGAATAAAGGGTACAAGCCAGAACATAGGAGGTTCCACCTCAACATGAAGAGAAACTTCTTTGCTGTGAGGGTGACAGAGCCTGGCCCAGGCTGCCCAGAGAGGTGGTGGAGTCTCCTTCTGTGGAGACTTCCCAAACACCCCTGGATCTGTTCCTGTGTGGCCTGCCCTGGGTGATCCTGGTCTGGCTCTGGGTTGGACTCAATGATCTCCAGAGGTCCCTTCCAACCCCCAACATTCTATGATTCTAAGAGCCCAAGCCTTTTAAACCCAAGCACTCGGTCTTCTCCTCCAACAGAGGAGCAGGCGTTGCCATTCCCCTCAAGCCCTCACTCATGTACTCCTAGGACACCTGACATACTCGTAGGTACCCAGCAACAAGGTCTGTCTCTGGAGGAGTTTGAAGATTAACCTTCCTTTAGAGGCAAAGACAAGTAGACAGCAGGTTGAAGTAAAACCATGGCTAAAATGAAGCCATGATCTGTAAAGGTCCCTTCCAACCCCTACCATTCTATGAGAAGACTTCCAGATGACTGCAAAATAACTAGTGAAAGGAAGAGTGACATAAGAAGGAAAGAAGTACGAAAAGCCTATTAAAAAAACCGAGTCCTCCCGGTGCCGCACAGAAGCTCACCGCTCGCGTGACATCCCCTACCTGAAATAGTTGTGATCCATTCTTTCAACAACGACTTCACATCATTGAATTCAACAGCTCCAGCCAGGTTGGGTGCCTGTGGCCTGAACGGACCGGGCTGGTGTTCAGTCTGCAGAGCTGATGGGCCTGAAGAATCCGAAGTGGATGGAACCGCTTCCGGCTGTTCCAAACAGAAAAGGTGATCACGCTCAATCTGACAAATACGGTCACACCATCTCCCTCTCTCTATTTATATATATATTTGCTAAGTGCCTGGCTAATATATAAACAAATACTAAGAAATATATATATATAAACAGTAAGGAATGTATATATAAACACTAAGGAATGTATATATAAACAGTAAGGAATGTATATATAAACACTAAGGAATGTATATATAAATAATAAGAAATATATACATAAAAATACTAAGAATCCAGTCAAGAAAACAAGCTGCATTTGTGAGCACGGACTAAGTCTAAAGAAACAGGCGTAGTCAGTGTTAAAATTACCTGAGCAGTTGTTCCTTCTTGTTTCAAGAAACCATCTATTAGCTTCTGTGGGCTTCCAGACATAGCCGGCAGGTTTTTCGCGGGGCTACCAACGAGTTTGTTTTTCAAAGGGCTCTGAATCTTTTTTACAGGGCTGACGGGATTTTTTTTCCTGATTTTTTTCTTATTTTTCATTGTCGCGTGCTTCAGGTGTAGCAAAGGATTTTTCGACACTGGAAAAAAAAAAGAAGTGGTCAATATATTTAAAATTTACCATTTTTCCACTGGAAGGGGGACTCTGTATCTTCCATAAAACTCCATGGATCAATTAGGAGAATATAACCTAGATAAAGCAACTTCAACACTCACGTGCCATTCCAGATGTGGGCAAAGTTTTAAGCGTTTGAAAAGCACTGCCAGACATTAGTGTACTTGGGATACTCGACTGCGGACAAGTCTTTTAATATCAAGAATTTCAGTGCCTGAGCAGCTGGTGAAAAACTGGACAAAAAGCTGCCTGGACAAATTGCTTCACTTCAGTCAGAGCACTGTCCTACCCACTTATCCACTAGACTTCCCACCAGTGGTTATTAGAAAACCAGCAGTGAAAAGGCCCATAAACCTCTTTTGTCATAGTTTACACCAAGGAAATGGCTCTCATTCCACCATACTGATGGATCTGCATTAGTCCACTGCCTCTGAAATCGAGGTTTGATTACAATAACGCAGTATTTAACTTGCAACGGACCCAATGCCATTTCCAGCCTATTTTATGAGAAAGCACATTCATGAGGAATTAATCTTATTTTTTCTCCTTCTAAGGTGGAAACCTGGGTGATCAGCTCAGAACGAAAGCATGTGATGACCAGACAGATGGTAGATGTATCGTATCTCTAGTTGCCCAAACCCACACCAGTGCTACGGGTTTCGGGGAACCAGGAGAATGCCATCGGAATGTGTTTTAACCAACTTAGGTAGGGAAGATGCAATATTTGAAATCACAAGTTTAGATTCCATTCTGCAAACAGATGGACACGGGTAAGTTGAGTGCCACAGTCCCCATGAGTCGAATGAATTACCCATATCAGTAAAACCGGGTGTCCGTTTGCAAAATGAGCCCACAGCTGGTTGTAAGCGACAAGTCTGTCAGCAGTAAATACAGAAATTCGATTTAAGGCAGCATCCTCATGGAAGTTTTAGTTAGATTTTCCAGTTTGTTACTTACGGCTGAGTAACACTCTTTGAATAGTAAACAACTCCTCCTCAAACCCACTGCCCAACTCTACAGACTCACCAAAGGCGTTGGCAGGCTGCTGCTCCGATTGTTTTTGCCTTTGATCGTACGCATCTTTCAGCTCTGCCTGTAACTCCGCAGGTAGTGCGGCAAAAACCTCGGGGTCCACCTGAAGAGCAACAAAAGGTTTATTGGATTATTTCACCAGTGAGCGACGCCGCTTGCTCGCCTCCCAGCAGAAAGGTATTTGCATTTTCCTACTGAGCAAAACTGAATGAGATGTGACTGAAACGCGGTCAAACAGGTTGTACGATTTCTTCTTGTACTTTAACTTGTAAAAACCGTAACATTTTCAATTTAATATTACTCTGCATCTCTTATTTTATCCAATGACCATTTATGGGCCTAGGATACAGTAACCATCTTTATTCACCTACTGACACACACCACACCTACAGTAACAGCACAATTAAGCCTAACTCAGAGAACACTTCCAATTTCCAAACTCAAACACTGGGACAATCAGATTTCTATTCCTCTCGTTTTTTTGATACTTCTATTTCCTGGAAGCTGCTACACTCCCCAAACTAAATATCCTTGGAAATAATCTTGCTTCTTTAAGGACAGGAAACACGAGTCCAGCGACCTCCTATTTTGCACCAGCGCAAAAAGGTCTCTTTTCTTTCTGCTGCAGTTGGATTGATGAAAACACAGCTCCTTCCAACTCTCCCAGGGACTTGAATTCTAGACAGGAAATCATTTGTTGTCGGTTGCCAAACACACTCTGGTGGACAAAATAAAATTTCATGTATTATCCGTTATCTTCCCTCACTGTGTGTCTGAAGCAGCACATGAAGCGACAGACTAGTCTCGCATTCTGAGTTTTCTGATATTGTTGGACCGTGTTTTCCGCTCGTAGTCTGGAAAATCTAATTCAAAAAACCTAAACCTACGGAGCATTAAACCTGCCCGGTGGGAGAGCGCCCTTCATTTCAAAGGTAAAATTCAGAGATGCGCACAAACGAAACATTATTCAAAACTGCGACTGTTATTCTAAGGGCACAAGACAATTTCTACCACCAGCTGAGATAGTGCATTTATTATACAGCAGTGTGCACATAGAGGAGAAGTTTTAAATAAGAGATTCAACAAGCTTAATCTTTCATTTTGAAGAGAGATTTGATTTTTTTATTTATTTTTTTTTTAAAAGCCAAAATATATGTTATGTCAGGAAGGTAGGCTGTGCTATTCACACACACGATGTCTAAATGATACTATTTATTATATACTAAATTATACTATTTATATATACTACACTATATATTATTTATATAATAAACATGAACATGCTCCCACAGGGAAAACTCATCAATTCAGCACAATATTTTTTCCAGTTTTAGAATTCCATGTGCCAACGCAGGTTTTTCACCACACAAACCAGGCACTAATTAAAAGAGGAAACGGGAACATCTCTGACCTTAATTATTGTATACATTGGGCAGAAGAAAGTCTTGTAGTGGAATGTAGCCAGTTAAGTCCAGAGGTTTAAGTTACTTTTTAAATATAAATATTATCTCATAAAACTGTTTAAAAAAAAGTTAGTGGTCTCTAGTTAAGCATTCAAGAGTCAGGAATCTGGGAGGCCCTGAATTAACACTGTGTTTTGTGTACAGCACTTAATAAATCAAGTAAAAAACCAACCAAACAAAAAAAGCAGTATAGGGAACTGGCTGTGGTTTTGTTATTCTGCTTATCATAAGTAAAAGTATAAAGAAAAAATTCAGTTAGAAGAGCCATCGGTCACGTTCATCTGAATTCTACACTAATTAATTGGAGTTTTGAGTAGTTTACTGCACAGCCAGAGTATCCTAAGGCGGCTTTGGCAGAGCTGTAGCACATTCACCTCATGGGTTGATTTTATAAATTACCTCAGTACGCAGACAGCAGTGCTTTTGACGTGCTGAATAAATTTCCTTAGGGATCTCTATCATGTTACGACAACGTAAGGACAAGGTGCAAATTTGCTACCAGCAATTAACTCCACTACTACAAATGTCACCCATTCCTAAGCACCTGTAATCTTTACTTCTTGCATCCTATGCTTTTACAGGATTCACTTGCTCCAGATATATCCAGCCCTTCTGGATTTTAAGGTTACTTCAGCAGCCGATGGAAACGAATGTGACCTATTGGGATTCTCTCCTGGGAGATCCTTACCCAAACAAAGGACATTTTCCACATGTTTTCTAATGAATGAACCACTCTCAGCCAACCAACTTGCCACCTAGTCTTAAAAAAAAGGACTGAAGGGTTGAAAACCAAAACTAATTAAGCTATAAAAAGATGCCAGGGCATCGTTTCCATTTGCTGAGTTGATGCAGCTGAAATAATCAGCAATATCTGCAACATTTCTCCACCTGAAACCTATTACTACACAGTTCACTTCTAGCATTTGAAAGTCATCTTTAAAAGTTTGTGTGCACTCATACAATATACACTCCCACAAAGAATTTAACCATAAAGCAAATTGTGTCAAGCTATATTTAGACAACGATATGTTTGAATTAACTTCATGCTTGATTTTAACACAGAAAAAAATTCTCCTGTATTAATGAACTGGTTTCGGCATTTTTATTTTTTTTTTGCCAAGCCTAAGGAAGTTATTCACTCCTATTATTCTAGGTATTAAACTTGGACCTAACTCAGAAAATGAAAACTGTAAATATTAAATCTCTTTTTGCTGATAAAGAAACCTTAATGTTTGGTCAGGAGAAAATCTGGATGACAAGCATAAGACATTCTAAACTAGATAGTACGGATATCCCCAACAAAAAATAGGAAGTAGCCAATTTTTCTAGAATTACATCTTCAAACAAAAAAAGGCTGCTCTGCTAAGCCAACATGTTTGGATCTAGTAAGAGTCACAAAATGCCTTAGGGGAGAGAAAGAGAGAAGAAAACCCACTGCATCTGAAGGTGTAAATTAGCTATTTCTAAGACAATTTCAAGAAGTAATGCTGTTATAAAAAAATAACAATCAATTCTCAACTACCTAATGAATAGATGGATAAAACAGAAACAGAACCCAAATGTAAGTTTTATAGAAAGCCACATGCAGTCAAAATTCACCCTGAAAAAGAGCAGTGAGTGGTAAAACAAGTCTGGAGGCGTGTACTTTAAAGCACAGCGTAATTTAACATCCAAATCCAAGTCAAACTCTTGCCCATGAATGAAATGTAACTCCAACATTTCAAAGAGCTGAGGTATGGAGAGTTCAGAGACTGCTGGCACAGCAACTCCACAGGAGAAACCCAACTTTGCAGTGCAGGAATAAAAATTGACCCAGGTGGTTCTGAAACAGCCAACTTGAATGAAGGCGAAGAAACTTCATTAGCAGAACAGACCACACCTCTTCTAAATAACTATTATGCATCAAATACTATTCACAGAAAATAGGTCAGGAATTTCTACCTCATTTTCTCGGGATTCTTTGTCAGCTAAGCAGAACTATGCCTTTGAAACAGCAACAAATAGAAATTTCGATAAATCTGATGAGGCAATACCACTGGGTTTGAGAACTGCAACGGAGCAATGGCACAGCAAAAATAAGAACAAAAATATTGCTCTACTTTAAATGACACATATGGAAGATACTATACTTCTGGGTAACTCAATCTTTGACTTTTTAACTTTTTTTTTAACCTACAGTTGCTCAGCACCATCTTGGATTGAAAGGTGGAGTATCATTAGAAGCATCATTACTGCTACCTGTTCTCCTTCAAGCCCCTATTTTGAGAAACAACTTGGCAGTTTCCTCATCTTGGACACGCTGTAGATGAGCTCATGTAAAAACGATGGCGATGCTCACCATCTTTAGCCACACCTGCCTTGCTCCCAGGAATGGGATATAAACCATCACATCCAGAGAAGCTGGTAGGGGGTTGGCTTTACACCATCCACTTAAAACAGAGTGAGTCTCCTGTGACTAGCAGGCAGATTTTAGGACTGCTTGAGACTTACGGTGCAAGGTTCACTCAGCTGCAATGCAGAAGAAAACGCTGTTTACACACTGAAAAAAAAGGCTACTTACACACTGGACTGCAAAGCAAAGGACAAATGAGGAGGTTTTATGTTAAAGAGCAGCAAAATGCAGGCATGTAAATCTTCACCAAATACTATCATACTGTTCCTGACAGACCTAGTAACATTTGAAAGCAGGCATTTTAAAGATAATAAAGGGCCAGTGATAATTTGGAGAAGTCACAGATTCTAATAAATGCTGTCTTGAGAAAAAGCTGTTAGCTCTTCCTATAGATGGAAATTTTATGTTTACTGATAACCTGCAAACATCCTACCTGTGAGAAGGCTGGCAAGGCTATGACATTAATTCCCATATTGGTATTTGGTTCTTGCAGCTCTGGTATTTGTAAAAGCACCGTTCCAACTGGTTGTGGCAGAAGGGCAGAGTTACATCCATTTATTGGCTCTTTTTTGCTATCTCCATAATTCTCTCCTTGCTGAATGGTGTATATTTGCTCTACTTGTTCTCGGAGATCGGGCGGCAGAGCTTCTAGCACAGACTTATCTAGCTACAAATACAGAAAAGCTTTTAGATTGTTCTGAGGAATAGGTAACAGGGTTTATTTACAGTCAAAAGTTAGTTCTACAGTTCATGAATGTTAGAAAAAATAAAATCTTTTCTTCTCTGTACACAAACATGCTTAGGAACCTGACAGCAGCAGCAAAAGGTAAAAATATCATTTAAGACTTAGTAGTTCAGTGAATATGAACCCTCAGTTTTAGCTTTTCACAGTCTTCACTGTTCTCATCATAAATCGTTTACAAGGTTTCCTCTACACCTACCTAGTGATAAGGAAACCGAAATTCTGAGTTCAGATTATATAGGCAACATGTTGATACCAATACCAAACTGGTGTTTGGTACAAAGCAGTAAGCAATTAATTTTTTTTCCTTCTTTAGGATGCATGCTACTAAATTTACTTTAATGGCATTAGGTATGTTTGCGTACTGTCAGACTCTCGTCATCGATTTTGATAACGAAATAAGCATTAGATTCAAATTTTCGCTTGCTGGGATTGCTCCTTACCATCAATTATTGACTTTGAACAACTGAAATGACCCCTTAATGCCTAAAAGTTCCTGCAAACAATGGTAGCTCCACAAGTGACAGAATGACTACCAACTGAAAAGCTGATGTACAACAGCATTTTTCTCACAAGTAAAATCTGAGTAAAACTACGTAGATAAATGCCAAGGTTTGGCTACGAATTCTGGTAACTGAGACTGCATCAGTGCTGGGAAACTTAATTTTTCACTTAATTTATGAAGAAAATTTGGAGTTTATGACCAGATTCTGGATCCATAGAGAAGAGCGACAAGCAGCTATGAAAAGCTACTTGGCTTATGGTAACGGAGAGGTTTTCTGTATTTTTCTGTATTTTTAATCTCTTTGGTTATTTTTCTCTACTCTGTGTTCCCTCCTTCCAAATGTACTACCCAAACGTTTTCTGGAAATCCTGGGTGTAAAATATCTTGCTGCTGCTTTCCTAGTACATGGTATACAAACAGCAGGATAGGACTAACTCTCATCCTTCCTTCTCTGTACCAAATTCCATATTATATTCCATATTATAATATGGTTATAAATTAGAAGGAAAGCTAAGCACACTCTGCCATGAGGCCACCAAAGCTTTAGGAGCTCTACTGCACAGCTAGTGCATTTTCTGCTTGTTCAGAGATATTCTGTCTATAACAGGATCTGAGACCACGGAGCTTCGCATTGCTCAGTCAAGTTGATTTTAGATCCTGAGCTAGCTTGGGTATTGCACTGTAGAAAAAAGTTTTCTCCAAAAAGCATAATTTGCTTCTAAAAATGCGTAACTATTTGGGAAAGCTGTTAACAGAACATCAACAAATGCTTCTACAGGTTTAAATGACAGATATTAAAATTAGAGATTTTTCCCAGAAAAGCCTGTAAATCTACTTATACCTAAAATAGCTACAGAATTCAGTGCAGCTTGTTCAGGGCAGACCCTTCTAACAGATGTCTGCCTGAATAACATGTGGGGTGGAAATAAGGAGGCTCTTCCTTTATTAAAACACATAAAAAAACCCAAGCCCACAGAAATATTTGACTTAAAGATCGCCCTCCTCCCATCTAGAAGGTGATACCCTGTACAGATGTTAAGTGTGCGTCTTAGCTTCAAGATTATTTGAAGGAAATTTGAAAAAAACACAGGAAGATGAATAATTAAATCTAAGTTAAACATTCTTTAGGCAAAAAGATTGAGCACAACAGGAAAATGTTGGGTAGATGGTTGCACTTGATCATCTTGGAGGTCTTTTCCAGTCTTAATGATTCTGTGATTCTAAAAATATATCAAGTAGGCTAAGACTAGTTGCTGTTCAGTTCCTTCTCACTGACTGAAGCTTGAAGACAGATTTATAGTGTAATTTAAAGACTGATATAGAGCACAGGACTTTTAAGAAATTATGTGGAGAAGACTACCTCAGTATCATTCATTGGCATCTGTGGCAAAGAATATTGCTGCCATAAAGAGGGATGGAAAACATTTAAAAGTTCAGAAGTACTTTGTGTCATTTTCATGAAGAAAAAATCCTTCTTGAGCCACTCATCAGCGATCAAACTAATCAAAAATCATTTTTAAAAGCTAATAGAAGAAAAGGGCATTTACAAATTTGTATCATATCATAATCACATTGAGTATTAATTATAAAATGTGTCCAACTTCTCTGATGGAAGTTTTCCTAAAGTTTATTGTGGTTTTGGTTTTTTTTTTTATAAATAGGCTCCAGGCTTTTGTTACGAAAGGTGGAAGGTAATGTTTTTTAATCTTTTCCATTCCTGTTCTCATTGCAATCCTTTGGCATGTGAAGGGAAAAAGAAAATGGAAAGTTAAATTTCTTTCCTTTGAACAAACATAAACTTTTCCTGAGTTAGCCTACAAATGACTACTTTTAAAAAACCCTTTAATTAAGGCAGAATAGTTTTGCAAGAATAAGAGTTTCTTACTGTGTGTTGTACAGTACTAGAGCTCCTTTTATTTTAAAAAAAGTGAAATGTAACTTTTTTTTTTCGTTCCATTCAAATAAGACAAACAATCTGAAGTTACTACAAAACACTGCAGATGTTTTATATTCTCAGGTTTTACCTGGGAAGCAGATGGAACCTCTATACTCAGATTAAGCCTGGATTTGACGCTGATCGGAGAATGCACACCGTTCCATTTGACAGCAGACTCAGAGCTGGTGACATTAGAATTGAGACCAGGTGCCAGATGGGTACCACGAGGTGGAAGAAAAGTGCAAGTCCTTGAATCAGAAGATATTTCAAGGTCCATAGCAGCCACAAATACTATACATATGAAAACAAAATAGAGACCCATCTATTAGTTAAAAATAGTCTGAAGAGTCAAGATACAGTGAAGCTAATTTCTAGTTTTCTTTGATAATTTACACAATATGTAGCTAATTTCTAGTTTTCTTTGATAATTTACACAATATGTAGCGTAATCATAACATTTTCTATTTTAAAGTCTCTTTTCTTACTCAACTTTTTAAAAAGATTGGAATAATCCTAGACAAAGTTTTATTCGTAGCATTTTCATTTGCAGCAGCAAAACCTGCCCTCAAAGAGTTTATGTTAAGTAATTTTTACTGATATAATATTTAATAAATATTCCAAAAGGTAATGTATGTTGGAGCCCTTCAGAACTGATTATCACAAATGTAAAGTACAAAGCTTACTCCTTACTCACCTTCCTTATGTTCTTCTTCTGAGCACTTTTTTGCTTTCTGAACATGAAAAAGATCAATAACTGAATGGGATCCACCAGGTAAGTGTCCAGATTGTACCGCCGAGTGAGCTGAAGTGGTTTTGCTGATAGGAACTAACTGCTGTACCTGAATTCCAACCTAAAACCAAAACATTCAGACATTCATTTTATAAAGTTTAAAATAAATAAGTAATAAACAATCTGAAATTCTTTCATAATAGCATCGCCTTCTCTGAAATTGGCTGCTTTGTTGTGGGTGGGAGAGAGACCAAATAAAAGTATGTCGAAATACACATAAAGAGCCGCTAAAAACACCCCAAACAAATCCCAGGATTATCCACCACAATCCAACAACTAAGAAATTACAAAGATAACACCATCTTAACTTCTCTGATATAGAAAAGTGCTGTCAATAGGATCATGAACCAATGCATTTATTATGAAATACCTTAGACACTAACAACTACAGAAGTACTGACCAGGAAGCGCTCAGCATTAAATCTGGCTACCTGTATAAGAAAGGAAGTGTTTTTCCTGAGGACAATCTATACTAAACCCATCACTTCAGTCTACAAATGAAAACAAAAATCAAAAAAAAATGTTTTCCTTCTAGACATCGTTCTCAAAGTCTCCATGGATGAAAGTACTTTGGTGCAAGTAGCCTTTATCAGAGGAGGTGTTCCTCATTTTGAAAGACAGCCTCACTTTTCATTAACTTTTAAATATCAAATCTTCAACTGAAAAATTGAGTCCAACTAAGAATGCACTGGTGCATTGTGCAAGTTTGCTGCTAAATCTCCATAATTATTAAGAAAAAACCCAACACTTCAAAAACCTCGCGTATAGGACTCAGAAGGCACCAAGGAGCTAGTGTATGGATTTCCACCAGGTGGTCTTCTACAATTGCATAGCAAGGATTTTGTTTGTTAACAGTTTCTTTGTTGCAATTAATGGGATATTGAAACATCATTGTAAAAAGCTTTTCTTTGGACTTGTATCTTTCTGCTTTGAGATATTTCTGGATTTGAGGTCTAGAACTTCAAAGAAGCCTTTGGAATACTGCGGTTACTGTGCTGTACAACAACCTTCCCTTGGGTTTTTTTTCCTTTTAGGACAAGCATTGGAGTTAGAATCACAGAATCATGACCTCTACAATCATCAAGTCCAACCATCTGCTCAACATCAGCATGACCACTAAACCATGTCCTGAAGTGTCACATCTACATTTTTTTTTTAAGATCTCCAGGGATTTACTCTCCAGGAGAGCAATAAAGTCCCCTCCCTCAGCCTCCTCTTCTTCAGACTAAACAATCCCAGTTCCCTCAGCTGCTCCTCACAAGACATGTTCTCCAGACCCCTCACCAGCTTCCTTGCCCTTCTCTGGACCCTCTCCAGTGTTAAAGCGTTATGTGGAGTCTAGGGGAGAAGTGAGTGGAGTCATCTGCCCAAGTGTGGGCATGAACAGCTAAGGGCACCACTTTAGGACCTCTTCTAGATACTGAGAGAAAAAGGACACTCTGAAGCCTAAGTCACCTCATGTATAAGCAAAGCTTGAGGTGACAAGCTCCAACATAGACACAGGAGGTATTTGGAGTCAGTTAAAAGGAACACCACCAAGGGGCCTTGGATATATCTGCACTTTCTTATATAATCCAGAACTGAGTGGTCCCCTCCAGAACTGCACTGAGCCACCTGGTCAGAGTAGTACATTGATTTGCAGAACAACACGGGCAACATCCGTAGGATACTAATTTTAAAGAAGAACCCTCTAAAACAAGAGCTAAAGAAATCAAGTGAAATAGAATGATATAAGAAGTCAGTAAAGACAGCAAAGGAGACAGACTAAAAACTGTACAGTTATTTACTGCAAAAGATACAGTCTAACTTTGTTACCTCAGGTTGCTTTAAATTGTGAATTAATCCACACCCCAATAAAATTTTCTTCTTTTTTTTAATCATGTTTTTCAAAGCCAAACATACAAAACATAATACGGTTGCATAGCCTAATTTACACAAGCTTTGTCTTACCTACACTTTTGGTTAAGTTTGGTTATCGTTTACCCCGGAGAACTGAAAGCTTACAAAAGACAACAAGGAAGATTGACAAAGGGAATAAATTTCCGTTTTCCCGTTAACTCACCCCTCGCATATCTGATATGTTCAGTTTCATTGTGTGAAACATGTTTAGAGTTTCTTTCCCAATTACTTTGGCACTGTCTGTTGCATGGTCTAGAGTCACAGTCCTACAAAGAGTAAAAGAGTATGGTTAAAAAGGAAATGGTTTCACAAATCCTAAAGACAACAACAATTCTGTATTTATTCCAGAGGACCTCAAAGAAAGATAGATCATTCCTTTGCATATAGGAACTGAATATTGGTTTTTTGTGCTGTGGTTTCTTTTTAAAGGTAATTAGAACGAAGGATGTTCTACAGGAAAAAAAAAGCAGATTGCTTACTAATTGAACATACTCAGTGTGTGTTTCACACATTATTTTGTTAAATATAGAGTATCTTTATATTCATGCCATCTACTGAAGCCAGGCAAAAACGTTTCGCTTTGCAGTACTCATAGAAATGCACTGAAGCGCGATCCTTCACTCAGGCTTGGTACGTAAAGAGTTTTCTCAGTATTATTTCAGTTGTTAATTGTCAAATGTCTAAAGGAAGAGTTTCAGGAACTGTGAGGGAGAAGCAGACAGAGGTATGTGCACGTGGGTTACAAATACCAAAGAACTCAGAACAACGCTAAGTAACTTTAACCGACATTCCAAATCCACACCTTATGCTGTGGGCAATTTTCTGCAGCAACTCTCAGAAAATCATATGGTTGTGACTTTTACAAACCGCTGCCTGAGAGCCTGGCAGGGCAGTGGTAGTGCTTGGTGGCTCTGGATTCTCTAATGGCCTAACATTTGAGACAGATAAGGACAGAATTCCAGGCGGCGAATCAAACGTACGCAAGTAAAGTCAAGTCTTCTCACTGAGGTAGCCGATGCAGTTTTAGCTCTGATGGAGTGGGCTCTACGGACAATGAAGTTCCACCTTGCTCTTTGGACACCTGACAACTTAGTAAAAACTTTGATGGTGTCTCCTGAAAGTTTATTTTACTTTTGAATCTCTCAGCCACCACCATGAAGAGACAAGTAATTTCCAGAAAGGTCTGGTTCTGGCAATGTGAAAAGGAAAAACCTTTCCTGCTGTGAATGATATGAAAAGCAACCTGAGCCATGGGAACATTTTTTAAAAAAAGGAGACCACTGATATGCAACTATGCAAAATATTAGGAAGAAATGTAGGATGGGTCTAAAGGTATGCATCATTTCAGAAGAATATTTGCTAATAATGCCTTTCACTGGGCTAAACAGAAATGCTCTAACAAAGACTTAAATACAACACCTATATCATCAAATAGCACCATCTGGATTGACTGGGGTTGCCAAGCACATTAGTAAAGCCAGACGCAGAAACAACGACACTGCCAAAGGAGACCCTGGCATCAGAAGTCCTTCAGCTATGTGGGAACGACTTAGCGTCTTTGGATGCCCCTTCATCTTACCTTAATGAAGCCTTCATGAACTAGGGACATTTCAGGGCACATGTGCGTGTCTGACCACAGAAATGAGGGCCAAAGCATTGCCCTGCTCATCATTCACTGCGCTAGTTCCCATAAAGGAAACATATCTTCAATTCTAAAAATATGCTCTTTAACTACAGATTATTAAAGTCAAAAAGGAGAAAGGAAAAAAAAAAAAGTATCTCCCTACCAAGAGAAATAGTCACAATAATTCATTGAAAATATTTCACTAAATCAATCGGATTTTTAAGTAGCATCAAAAGACACAGAAGAGCACGTTCTCTCAAGAAAGCAATTTCAAACCACAAAGGATGCACTTGCGGAATCAGATTCCTTCTTTCCCATTCCTGCTTTCTCTGAAAACCACGAATTATTTCTTCTACGCTGAAAAACGCTTCAACTTTTGTTTTATTTTCTTTTTCCCCCGGTTTCCTTTTTGAAGAAACTCAAAGGCAAAAGATGACTGTTAAAATTGTTCTCTTTGTGACTTGGACACCTTAGTCTCCTCTTTCTGATTTGGACACCTCAGTCTCCTCCTTCTTTCTCCTCCCAGTATGCTGTGGATTTATCACTAGGGGACTGACAATCCACGGTGCTGAACAAAATACCACATATGTGTGACCCAAACACACGGGACTTTCTGATGCTATTCTACTTCTGATTTTGGTGCACGTACACAGAGGTACCACACACTTTACAATTTCTGTCCTGTCTTCCTCTAAGTTTTGGTGCTCAACATCCTGCAGAAGCGTGCCCACGTCAACTACCGACCATTCTTTTTTCCACGCGTAGTTACCTGGCGATATTATCACAGATTCCATGGCCTCCGTATTTCGCAGGTTCCACAGGTGCCCCAGCCTTTCTGACCATAATTTTAAGGGTCAATCGTTTACCCTTCATACCAGCAGCTTCAAGTCTACGTTGGATTTCTTCTGAGAGGCTCAGAAGGAAAGCTTCTGCTTCCTTGGGCTGAAGGGCAAAACCAACAACACATTCAGATAATTACTGAAGAGAACAAGCTGACTCAAGTCTTATTTAACTTCAAGGGTTTTGTTTACATTGTAGGTCACTGAAGTTAGGTGAGATGGTAGATTCCTACCCTAATCCTGAAGTAAACTAGGAAATACTAAGTCCTTTTGCAAGTAAGTCTTCAAAAAAAAAAAAAAAAAAATTAGAAACCCCAAGACAGAATTGCAAATCTGACTTCAAGCAGACACCTAGAAGATGAAGAGCCTGTAAGGAAAATCTTTTTCACCATGCGGAAAGTCAAGCAGTGGAACATGTTGCTCAGAAAAGTCGTGCAGTCGTCGTTCTTGGAGGTTTCCAGTGCTAGGCTGGATAAAGTCCCGAACAACTGGTCTGATCTCACAGCTTCCCCTGCTTTGAGGAAAAGGCTGGACTACACAACACCATGAAGTCTCTCTATAATTTCTAGAAATGCTTAAGTTCTCAAAAAAGAGCTGAGTTACTTCTTAATACAATTTTGCCGACAACACTCCCCCCACCCCCCTACAATATTCATAAAAAGTCAAATAAAAAGTGTTGTACTGGAGCAGCTGGTGATGGTTTCAGGCATCGGCATCTTTGAATAATCAGCTTCTAAGTGTAAGAGAACGCGAGGTGCTGACAAACCTCCTGCAGTTCTCTTTTTCTGTACCAGACTTGTGCAACGAATGCAGAATAGCCAGCTACTTTTGTGCAAACTTCTTTTCAGTCCAATACTTTTGCAGTCTCTCCTCTCATTTTATCGCTTGGTCTCCTACTTCTTCATTTTCCTCATTTCTATTTGGTGGCTAAGATGGTGCTCTCACAGATCAAAGTGTAAGTGAAAAGAACCAGAATATGAGAAGATTTTTCCACAGCTGAAAGAAGTCACTGCAGAAAAGAAAGGAAGTTTTCATTTACCTGTGTAAACCTTATTCCATAGTTGATTTCTGCTGAAACTGATTTTCTTTCTTTTTCTGTACGAACGGGTCGATCATCCAAACCACGACAAAATCTGTAGAGCATCTGTCCTGTTTTTGGACCAAATTCTTTTTGCAGTTTTGACATTGAAGCACACTGCAGATCTCCACAGGTTTTAATTCCCAAGGAAGCCAGCTTGGATTCCATCGTCCTGCCAACTCCTAACAACAAAGCAATTAGTTCTGTTAACTCCACGGAATCCAGAGCCCATTAGGGTCTGAACAAGTAAAATTTGTCTTTTTACATCTACACTAGGTTGTAGAAAATTAATAGACACCACAAAAAATAAATTCCACTCAATAAAGCATGGCTCCAGTGGAAATTTTTGCTGTCTTCACCTGTATTTCTTTAACCCATTTCATAGATTTAGTCTAAGATGTCACACTGCAGAATCTCTCTCTGTTTCTGGGTAAAATGTGAATGGCTCCTGCTTGCAAATCTTCTTGACAAGGTATTGCCTGTTACAGAGTATAGAGCTCTGAACACCACGACACTCCGTCCAGAAAAAGAGTGTCCAACGTGCTTTGTTATCATATACAAGTGATATAATCTAAAATTAAACCAACAAATATTTTGACGACTGCTCCGCTGCTTCCTAGGTAGCAAAAGACTATTTCAAGTAGAAGTGATAGCCTACCTGCCTCACTTGTGCTTTGAATTACCAAGCACTGGAAATTGTAGGTATCCATGGCAACGGCACATATGTAAGTGTGATAAACTTAAATATATTTTGGAGGTTTGGACAGGTGGCCCGTCGCTTCCAAAAAAATAATATTAGTCCTGTGAGTTCACACTACCAAAGTCGGCAAAAGTTAGAAATCTCAGGTAAACGGCTTCTATCTTTCATAATTGGTTTCTTTGTCTAGGTGGCATTAGTGACACAAACACTACGAAGGTTTTACTGTCAACGTGCACGTGAAGTCTGAAAATTTTTAAATCCTCAAGTCAAAGCAGAATCATTTTCTGGGATGAAAAATATCTCCTGTAAATTATGCCAAAGAGAAACGGCGCTGTGCTGTAAATTATGTTTGGCCACGGACGGAGATAAATAAAAAGAATTTCTGGTAAATCTGTATCTGTCTATTTAAGCTATTCCTACCACTTTTCCAGTTCAAGTGTTTATTGCTGTCTATTTTTTGTTTCCCTTCTCTCTTTTCTCCCTCCAAAACAGAGAAAAATACTGTTTTGCACATTTACTACTAAATATGTGTGCACACATGCAGGCTGAGCTCAGCTGATCACTAACACACACAGCATAAATGAGTGCTTACTCAGCACTTTTTCCACTACATCTGTGTCAAATTATACTACTAAATTACTGAATAACAATACAGAGTTACATGCCAGGAAACATTTTAGCTTGCAATTCTTTTAAGTATTTTCCTGGAACAATAAAAAAAAAACCAGGAAACTCTGTTTCCATGCAGGTGTATTCTCTATGAACTTACAGTCTATCACTCTCTCAGCACAGTAACTTCAGTTCCCTGCCTTCTCTCGGTGCCTTGGACAACCTCCCTAAAACCTGTGGGCCAGAAGTGCTTCTTTCCTCCTCTCCAGCTTTCTCTTCCACATCCACAAGCATCTTCCTCAGTTGCTCCAGTTCTCCCTTACTGAAATATCCTTCTCTCTCCTAGCTGAGCAAGGAATGCAGAACAAAAAACCAATATACTCTGGCTAAACACACGGTCAAAATGTATAATAAATGAATTTTTGCCTGCCTGTCCCTCAAAGGATCTACTCATCCGGATCGCTCTCCTCTGTCAAGCTGTCATTTTTTCACACAACTTGTGGAAACGTTCTGTCACTAGGACTTCTATCGCTCGGTGAGATTTGGCTGAAACTGCCAAACAGTTCATAAAATTATTAGCAGCCATACTTGCAAATTATAAATCAGAATCATTGTCACACGAATTTCTTCAGACAACTAGGCAAAAAACAGCGGGAATTTGACAAACTTGCTGATCCTCTTGAAAAGGATCAACATATTCTGTCAGTTTGCAGTAGATCATTGACTAGAAATCTTTACACAAACCCCATTATTAACTGTGTAACAAATACCTAACGTGTGTTCTAAATCTACCCAAACTATCTATAGTTAGGAGCAGAGCATAACAGTGGTAACAATCCCACAGCAGCCTTATTTTCCACCTTCCTCTCTATTTATCAGCCATTCTAACACAGTTCATGTCACAAGCAGAAACACTTCTCTGGTGTGATAACATTCTCCTCTGTCAAATTTTATTTCTTAAATTTTCTTTCTGTCCCTTCTCTTTGAAATCTCTCAGAGTTTCTTAGATGCAGCAGAGATTAAACAAACTCCTCTCTCTCTCCTTTTTTTCCCCTTCATATACTCTGGTTTATTATGGCATCTGTGCTTTTTTTTCCAACTCCTGACTTCATACGCTAATTTTTTTGAAAGAAGACACCTCTTGGGCTAGTTCTCAGTTGTAAGCAAACTCTGCCTCTCTCAGTGATAAATACCTGAACGTCACTCATTTTATTCCATTCATTCTGACACAGTAAGCTAGCCCTCACCTGAAATGACTCATCTAAATAATTTTATTAAAGAATATGAGGTTGCATAACATACTAAACTCCGAGCTTCTTCTCTAGATTGTGCTGTGTGAGTCTGTAAATTATTTTACTAAAAAAGATGCTTCTCCAAGATAAAAAGGTCAAAGAGATTCTTTTCAGAATCTTCAGAAATTTTCAAAAATCAGTATATCTTCTTTTTTTTCAGATCGTAACCAGAGAATAGCATCTAATATTGCTTGATCCAGAACACAGATGTGGAGCTGAAACTGGTTTAATATCAGGAGGCAAAATATCCTCTAAAAGAAAGAAGTACCTGGAAGGCTGGTGACAAGTTGCCCTCTGATAAAATCATCCACTTCTTCAGGTTTTAAGTGATACTGTCCATCCGGTTTCGCTTTACGAGTTGCCATTCTGGCCAGCAGAATATTGGAACCTGTATAAACAACAAATTCAAGGATGTCTGTGGGAACGTCTGTCTACTCAAGTAGAATAAAAGAGTTAACAGTCAAGCTGAAAATACAGAAAGTACAGCCAAATCCTTGATCTTTTACAAAGAAATAGATGAATCTATCTTTGGAGTATCTACTTCCAAATTAGCAGCTAGATCTGTGATTACAGCAGCGTAACTCTAGCGGTAACCGCAACTGCAAAGTTAAAAACAACCAAGCAAAAATCCAGCAAAAATCCCAAAATGATCAACAAGCAAGCGCAGGACACACGTAAATGGCTAAAAAATTTAGAGGTGTTAATATTTTACCACTGCAGAAAAAGTCCGCTGTGGTCAAAGTAAACAATACTTAGGTGATGGTTCTATCATTTCTATCATTCTACCATTTCTCTATGAAATATTAGAATTAAGCAAATATTCTGGCCTGAGTATTCACTAAAAATCCAGTTACTTTATTCAATTATTATATGCACTCATGAAGCGTGGTGGGAACTAGATCTTTTCCAGCAGTTTTTCATCCCTGTTTACAGGCTTATTAGTGCCCAGTCAGTAAGATCCCTGAAATGATACCCAAAGATATTTATTAGTGCAACTCAAAACACCCTGTTCTAAGATAAAGCAAACCAATAAAGGTCAGGGGAATTCACAACTCCTAGAACTTTTTACTATTGTTGTTCTCCTCCCACTTATGTTCAAATTCTTTTTGTCTATTCTAAAATTCCAGTCACTAAAACCAGTACCAGAGCTTTACGTGCACTGTTTCTCCTGAGAGGTTAATTTGATGAAACAATGAATAATAGATTCCTCATTCAATTTTCTATTTAATTTTGGGGATCCACATTTTGTCTATAGAGTACTGAAGATCTGTGATCCTCTTATCTACCAAACATACCAACATAGCCTCTAATACCAGGAAATCTCAGTGATTTACCTTCTGCAATGTATTACTCCCACAACACTGAAGTAAAGTAGGGAAAACCCTAATATCTCATTTAACAAATGAGAAACCAAGATACAAGATGTTTCTAGATGAGTGTTTAATCTTTCACTAGCACGGTTTAAATCAGTTTAGTGCAGCCACTGAAATCTCCAGGGTAAAAACTGAATTTATTCAACTGGCATAAGGATGTCCTCCTTTAATTTATCTCTAATCAGACAACAGTGTTGAGAAGGGATCTCAACAGTATTAACAGTTATCTATTCAAATTTACATTTTAATATATTGGTACAACTTTCCCACTGGGCAACACAGAAACCACTTGCACAAGATGTATGTTTCTGGCAGACCATGGCTTTGAAATAAGGTCTCTATATTCTTGTAATAATACAATAGTTTTCTCTAATTTATCTACTTGATGATGAATTATGAGTGAAGAGACAAAGCCCTCGTCATGTACCTACCATACGAATTTCCACAAAGGATACTAAAATTATTTTCCATTATTTCAAATTGATTATTAGAAAAAAATAAAAATGACTGCTCATAGGTATTTGTCTCTTTGAATCAGTAAGAGAACTATGATATCACATTAGAAAATAATGCTTTAAAAACAAAGTCCATTCTTTCTATAGAAAAACCAAACATGCTAAATAAGCAAATAAAGGAGATTACAAATGTGTTTCAAGTCAAAACAAGACACAGACAGGGATCTAGGGAATTACAGTCTCTGTACTACGATACCACAAGAAATAAAGGAAGAATTCTGCTTACAGTAATGAACTTCAGCTTGTCTCCTAAGTGGATTTCATTTGCTTATATACACTTAGCATATTTATTTACAGATACTCAACTCTAGTATTAATTAAAGACAAAAACAAAGGAGAAAGGAAGGGGCCAAGTGAAAAGAAACCAATGAAGTCTTCTTAGATGTGTGATTTCATATACAATACCTACTACAAATCACACAAATCTTTCCTTTCAGCATCTTCTAATAATTATAGTAAATCATGTCACTCTGTAAAATCTTACTGCTATTTCCTATTAAGAAACAGAATCTGTGCTCAATTTTACTGTTTACTGAAAAAATACAGTAGCATTTCACAGAGATGGAATTTCAGCAAACTGTCCTGCATAGCCAGCAGGTCAAGGGAGGTGATTCCGCCCCTCTGCTCTGCTCTTGTGAGACCCCACCTGGAGTGCTGGGTCCAGCTCTGGAGCCCCCCAACACTAAAAGGACATGGATCTGTTGGAGAGGGTCCAGAGGAGGCTACCAAGATGATCCGAGGGCTGGAGCAGCTCTCCTATGGGGACAGGCTGAGGGAGTTGACTCTGTTCAGCCTGGAGAATAGAAGGCTCCAGGGAAACCTTAGAGTGGCCTCCAGGATCTGAAGGGGCTACAGGAAAGCTGGAGAGGGACTTTTTATAAGGGCCTGTGGAGACAGGATAAGGAGCAATGGTTTGAAACTACAGTAGGGGAGATTTAAATTAGACATGTGAAAGAAGTTCTTTCCTCTGAGGGTGGTGAGACCCTGGAAGGGGTTGCCCAGAGAAGCTGTGGAGCCTCATCCCTGCAAGTGTTGAAGCCCAGGCTGGATAAGGCTCTGAGCAGGCACGGCAGGTGTCCCTTCCCATGGCAGGGGACTTGCAATGAGATGATCTTTACGGTCCCTTCCAACTCAAGCCAGTCTATCATTCTATAATAAAGGAGAAGTGATAGCAATTTTTTAAATTTTTGCTTACAACTTTCCACTTGCATTTTTATTTACGCTAATTTAATGTAAATAGCGACTTACTCCCTATCACACAAACACTGAAAGAGTTTGGGGAATCTCACATAGCTTTGATCCACCTTAACAACAGGAGGCAGCGCTTGCAGACAGAAATGAAACCAGGTACTTACCCATCCCAACAGAAGCGGTGCATTTCGTTCGGACTTGGATTTCGCTGCGGATAGCATTTGCGAGTTCATCGGGAGTCAGTCTGGTCTCTGTAAGGATTTCAGTGATATCTACTAGTGCTTCATCACAACTGACTGCTTCGATGTTGTGAGTATAGCTATCAACATAAAGTAAAGGAGGTGAAACACCAGCAACAGCTCACCATCTGTTAAAACAAACATGTAGCAAATCAAGTCTTCCTTTTGTGGTGGCGTTTCCCTGCTTATTTTGTCTGACGCATCACTTACGTATTAATGCTACAACAGCAATTACAGTAACATTACTCATGTAGGACTCATTTCAACATGCGATCCTGATTTTAAAGGAGCAGCTGGAGAAGGAGTTGAATACTTATTTTTCAGTGACAGTAAGAAATTTCCACTTTTGTTCAAGTGCATTTTAAACCAGAGAGTAGTTTCTAATAGAAGTTACTCCAATGACCCGTTCTTAAGTTACTCAAAAAAACCACAACTCTCTTGGAAGAATCTCATTACTAAGCAGGGATCTGCTTCTCAGTGTAATCAGGTAAAAATTTAACAATGACTCCTTTGGCAGTCAGATGTTGACTATTTATAGGATTTGGTTTCCAGATAAAAGAAACGTTCAGAAGAAGCACGGTGCTCAAGATTACAAAAATACTACAAAAGGAAGATCTCAACTAGGAATGGCTTTATAAAAGCTGAAGAGTCACACAGAGATAAAAATACTAAATTGAGTAACAGCATTCAGCAGTGGCAAATAAAATATGCTTGATAATCTTACCAAGAAAGATGATGTAAACAAACAGCACGTATTACCTTGCTAATATTTCATATACTGTCCGTGCAACTTCTTTGTACGCATCAAAATCATAGGAAACTGCTTGGAGATTTGGGCACAACTTTTTTGCCTGGCCAAAAAACATTCCATTCTTTATGCCAGCTTGCCTAAAATGAAACAATTCAAAAAACCCATGTAACCACAGTACCAATGTTGCCACAAATTCATATGGGGTATTTCCAAATGCAGTATTTGTCTTTTCCCACAAAAATCAATTCTCAATAAAAGGAATTTAGTCCAACTGTTAACAATTTAATAGGTAAGAAAAAGAACTGCAACTAAAGTATTTGAATTAGCTGTATAATATTCAGGCTTGGACAGTCTGCCTTTGGGAACATACTTAAGACAAAGAACAAGTCTCCAGAAAGCACTACTTGCTAATTTCTGTTTCAAATTAAAACTACATCTATACTACAGGAACTGCATCTTCTATCCCACTGCGTAATCTTACAAAATTATGCTCCCACAATAAATAAACTCTAATTATTTTGAGATACGAATATAAGCCTGCCTATCCTGGCATCCAGTGATTGAGAAAGGTTCCAGTCAAGAAATGATTTCTGGAGTATTATTTCCATCAGGGAAGAAAACTGTATTTCCAACACTGTGCTTATACTTACAACAAAGTGTTTCCTCTGAATATTTATGAGCTGCTTATTTGGGATGCTCAACATAATTTGTGCAAGAAATGGTGTTAAGTTTAGTAATCATTCTATGATCCTATCAATCACGCTTACTGTCTGAATGCAGCAGCACCCATAGGGAAGACCTTGTGTTAAATTCCAAGAAGCTATGTAACTACAGCTCTTGAAAACATAAAAAAAAATAAATTCTCTCTAGATAAACTTAAACAAACTGACTTAACAACTGCTAATTTTGGACATTTTATGCCTATCTGTATGAGATTTTCAAGCAACTTGATAGGTAACTTTTACCCACCTGGCTTCATAACTACAAGACGCTATTTCAGCCATGGACAGAACAGTGAGATTGACGTCAGCTCCGTTCACGTGTGCGGAATCCGGGTGGTCCCAGACCGGTGAGTCCAGCTTATCAGGTACTCTCATTTCTGCTTGGAAAATAATATTTATATTTGGTTTCAGTTATTTTTCTTAAGAGTTCAACGGAATGAATAAGAATAAAACATAATGACTAAGAATGAAACAAAAATGATGCATTTTATTTTATATCATTTCTATACTGCTACCTGTTGATCAAGAGCTTCTTAATACTATATTGATTTATATCATGGTCCAGAAAAAAACCACACCAGAATCCACCCCCCCCCAGCAATCTCTCTCTGCAGACAGATCTGTACATATTACTGAGAAAAATATTAAGCTATAGAAAAAAATGTGTTTCTACGTTACCCCAAATTAATAAACAGCAGCTTGTTGCTGACTACACAGAGCATAGTGTAAAAGAAGATTGATCTGGTAGCTTTAATGTCAACAAAAATGATCAAGCACTGGAGACTGGTACAACTATATCCTCTCAACAAAGACAAGACACCTAAAAATTTGCCAACTCCTGGGCTGGCTAAGAGACTGAACTGCATTCCTTTGTACACAAAAGCACAACTACCACCAGAACACAGAAATTAAACTCAGAATACAAACCCCCTTTTTATCATACTTACAATCTCTTAGTTAAAAACTATTTTTCTAATGATCTAGATACCACAAAGTGATTTTTTAAGAAGGGGAATAACCAGAATGCTAATCAGCTCAAATTCAGAAACACTCGCTGAAACTTCTATTTCCTTTAATGTTCTTATGGGGATATTAATTGACAAAACTTCTGCAGTTAGTTCCATTCTCTTAATAGGTAAGAAAAAGTATTTGAATTAGCTGTATAATATTCAGGCTTGGACAGTCTGCCTTTGGGAACATACTTAAGACAAAGAACAAGTCTCTGGAAAGCACTGCTTGCTAACTTCTGTTTCAAATTAAAACTACATCTACACTACAGGAACTGCATCTTCTATCCCACCGCGTAATCTTATAATATAAATATATACATATTTCAGCATCCTTGCTGCCAAATTGAGGAAGTGTGGGCTGGATGATCAGGTAGTGAGGTGGACCGT
>VWZK01018588.1:5111-37261 GCA_013396935.1 Baryphthengus martii | reverse complement strand
AATATAAAAATAAATTTATATATATAAACTAACTTCTGCTGTTAGTTCCATTCTCTTATTAGGAGATGTCAACTTCTTTCAACTTCACCAGAAGTTTATCCTGGCTCAAAATGATATAATTATAAACACTACTTAACCCAGACTTAAAATGAGACAGATCTTTCCTATTTCTAGAAAACTGTGCTGCACGCTCTTACCTAAATTTTAGAGTCCTCCAGGCCCACTGCATATTAGGTACTAGAGCAGAATTCCAGGACACTGAACACTGGAATCAAGTAAAGCATTTTCTATTCCTTTCTACTTGGGTTTTACACAGTATGTAAACCCAAAAAGATCCAACCCTACATTCTAAATATAGATCAGCCTGAAAAAACGGCTAGATGCAAAAACTACTATGCCCTCCCAAACTCCCCATCACAATCAAAACAAGGCATCACAGAGACAAAAAGTTGCTATTTACTTAAAATGAAATCAAATATATATTATGGTTCTTTCTCTTTCCTGTAGTCTATCTAACACCACACACCTTCGTAAAACAATAATCGGGGAGTTTTCTTCTGAGTGCCACAAAGCCCAACTATATTTCATGGTACTAACAACTTACACATTGACAATTTGACTGAAAGGAAACAAGGCGCAACGTGCACATACAAGTAGTTACCAGAGCAGAGAAAGTGGTGTAATGAGTGAGTAGAGACAGGAGGGGTAGAGTCTGACTCAGGTGAAAACCCGATTTTATTCAGAATCTCTAAATTCGTGCATCTTTGTATGTCTTAAATATTTTAATGCATGATGAGCTCAGTAAGTTACCTAAGGTATCTGCAATTGAAAATTAGAGCAAAATTATGCCCCAAATAAAGAGAAGAATGCCAAGAACAATTTCTTTAGTCCATGCCTTCCTGTGCCCTGGCCTGAGATGATGCTGTCATCTTGTCTATCTTCATTGGACTCGTCGACTTTTTCCACATCGCAGCAGAGCAGATCCCCCCATGAGCTGATGGAGTCACTTGATGTGAAATTCAGGGCAATGCAGAACACATTGTCCTCAATGGAAGGCAAGGTAGAGAACCTCTCCTCAAAAGCTGGGAAACTAGACAGGCACATGGTGAATGTGGAGCAACGGATGGAGAAATCAGAGGCCAGGACCCAAGTCTGTGAAAAAGAAATCGCTGAGAATAAATCTGTGACTAATATGATGGTTAAAATCTGCTGCTCTTTAGAGTGAAAAAAAAAAGAGATACTAGGGTTGAGGGAAAGGAAGCCTAGAAAACATTCACATCTTGGGCATCCTGGCCATGGAAAAGAGACCCCAAACTATGAATCTTGATTAACATATGTTAATCTTCTGTCTTTAGAACATGAGTGTTAAAGATGGCATGTATGGAGAGAAGTAATTTCAGCTACCTAGAAAGGCAATCTCCAATTTGGAGATTTAGGGTGAGAATGATAGCAAGTTGTAAATTAAAAAGTTAATTTTTTTTTGAGATGAATTCAAACAAGAAAAAGAAAGTATTTCATAAAAGATTCAAGAGTCTATCACCACTAGATATTTGTCTAGAAATGCAGATCAAAGGCAGGAACCAGTATCACCAAAGAAATAATTTTTAAAAAAAAAAAAAAAAAAAAAAAAAGAAGTAGCTGAAGCAGCAGAATTCAGTATTTGTCAAAAGTGATTCCCAAGGGTTTGGTTTTGTTTATTTTTTTTTTTTCTTTTGTTTGTGCTTGATTTTGGTTTGTTAATTCAGAACTATTTCTCTAAAAAGCAAGACTTGGAGAAAGCAAATCAGAGACCAGCCTGGAAAGCACGAAGCATCAAAAAACGAAGGGGGTTCCATGTTGAAGCATGGATGTAAAAAATATGCTCACGTTCAAAGTTGGTTCCAACTACTTTTTTTATTTCATTTACATATCACGTCCCCAAACAGAACGGTGTATGTTTAACAGCATAATTTTAGCATTCTGCATTTCTGATCATTTTAGAAAAAGTACTTTTCCATGTGATACATGTGCCTGCTGGACCATATTTACCTTTGGCACAGCGCAATTAAACACACGCTGTGAAGTGTGTCAACTACGCTTTCTAAGATACTGTGATGTTAGAAAAGCCTAACCTGAAATTCCACCTTTCCAGCTAAGACTATAACTAAACACTATTTCTCTACCCCAAAAGGAAGACAAGCCACAAGAATGCAAGCAGAAACAACAGGCTGTATTTTTTTGTTGATAAAAAACATTGTACAGGAAGACAAAAATTAACAGAGAGACTAAAAAATACTATGAACTGCAGCTAATGAGACAGAAACTATAAAAAGAGTGTCAGGAAAAAACCCTTGCACCAAAACAGTAGGTTGCACCATCAGACTAAGTATCAAGAAAGAAAGAGCTAGTTGTCTGTGTGCAAGCCAGTGAGATTGGATGCTGAAGTTAAAGAAATGAATGTGTGGGTATCCAGAAAAAAAACGCTGCAGTAAGAAACCGAGTTTTTTATACAATGAGGCTGAAATCTGCTGCACCCTTAAGCAATACAGTAGAAGAGATACTGCTGAATTTCTGAATCACAAAGAATATGCCAGATAATCAGCTAAGCTTCTGGAATTTAAGTGCCTCTCTCTCCAAACATCACTTGATTCTACGAAATCACACCCTTGTCCAGTGTAAAGTCCTAAGAAAAGTTACAAAGTCACTGCTTAAAACTGAGCTACCAAGAAACAGTTGATATACAAGCTGTACTACAGAAAATCCAACTCTATAAAATAAAGCACAGCTATCTCTGTAACATATTTACACCTGGCATTGCAAACAACACGCCAGAAGCTGAGTCTGGAGCATCCTGAAAAGTCCTTAAAAAGTTCAAGGCCAGTGGGTTCCACAAACGGACATTCTACCTCAGTTTTGAAGTGTTCTTAAACTACAGCAAAAAAATAAAATGGCATCACTTCCTGTAATGCCTTGTTACCAAATGTCTTTGAGAATTGGATTTTTTGTTTTTTTTTTAAGTACTAACATTCCAGAAACAATCGTGGAAGAGCAACCTGTCTTTTTCCACCTCTTCTACCAACAAAATAACTCACCCAAGTGTAAATGTTACAATAGAACTTGCTACCACAAGGTTGGTAAAAAGTGCAGCTACAAGGGGCAAAGAAGAAAGTCAACTTCCAAACTGAAACTGCAAGTCTCCAGTAGCTTCCCCTTCTATATGTACTTTTTACCAATCTTGTGCTAAAACCTAAACTTCAAGCTGATGAAGCAAACTGTTGGGAAAAAAAAAAAAAGAGAAACTAGTAGCCAGTGGTTAGTAATACACTTTCTCATACTAAATGCAGTACGGGTAGTATAGTAATCATAAAACTTGTTAATAAAAGTATGTTTTCTTTACATTAGTAGACTCTTACTTGAGGATACAGAAAGTAAAAAAATTCTAAATTACTGCAGGCAAACAAGGAATTCCCAAACTACAACAGATGCCTTGGGTTTTGAGGAAACAAGGTACTGGAGAGACAGAACGTGTTGCACAGACTTTCCAGAAAACTCAAATGCTCTAAGGACCACTCAAATGAAGTCCTTGTCCACAGATATCGTACATATGCAATTCAAAAGCCAACTTCGAACAAGTTCAAGCTTCTCACTGGCTATGTGCTGTCTACGTTTTTAGTAAAAAAAAAAAAAATTAATAGCCTTTTAAAATTTGTTTTGTACTTTCTTCTCCATAACAGACTTACTCAGAACAAAGTGATCCCAAGACAACCCGTATTTATTTCTAATTTTAAGTAATTACTTAACATTCTGTCTTATACTCAACCTCCATGAGAGTGAGCAAAACCTAAAAATTCCTCTAAAATAATTCACCCATCCTGAGCAAAGCTAACTAACAAGAAGTCACAGCGGCACGCTATTATTGAGGTGTGCTACAAAGATACTTCTTCTCTGAAATCCCCCATACAAAAACCCCTCAAATTAATCGGTGTGCACTCTATCAATCACTTTAAAGAAAAATTCTTCAGTAACCAAAGTTAAGAACATATAGACAAACGAACAAACAGACTGATCTGTACCTGCTTTGCCATTCAATAGCTTATTCTGGTAATATTGCTGTTCAAGCTGGGGGTTTGCACCGGGGCGCAGCGGTGCCTTTCCTGCACCTCTGTTACTAGTAACAGCTACTGGTTTTCCTGTGGAGAAGAAATGCACGTCCTTGTAAGTCAACACCTAGAATAGCTTACATTTTAATAACAGCACAACTACGGTAAGATCCTAAAGACGTCTGCTTCATTTTTTTCTAATTTCTTTCAGGCTTACACAATCTTAGAGCACTAAGGAGCTAAGAGTTATCAAAGGGACTTTGTATTCTGACCATGAATTTGTTGTCTTGGCTGCAGTCAAGTGCAAAGAAGAAAAGCTCTTAAAGAGTGAAAACAGAGCCACACTAGTTTCTCTTTAATAACAAGTACGAATGAAGGCTGTGAAACTTCACCAAAGTCCTAATGACCCATTACTTTAAGACACCACAAATGCTGTACTGGTTTTAAATACTTTAGCATGTTTATACTCAAAGAGTATACACATACTAACATGCCCTGCTACACTTGTTTAATTAACCGTACAAAATCAAATCTTTAGCAAACTTTTGACTTTGTAGTAATACCGATACCTGCACACTTTTTTCTACAGGAAGCTAATTTATGCACCCAATGTTCTGGCAGACTTCCATGGAACAGAAAAAAATTCTTGCAGAAAAGTCCTAGGTCCTTTATATTCCAGTAATGGAATCTGAAACTTGGTAGGAAATAAAGTTTTAAAGGCCCAAACATATGAGGAGTATCTTTGATAGAGTCGCTCCTGTCTTTGGACAGAAAAGAGCAATGGAATTGTTGCTAGAGTTTCCTCTTTCCCAAGATTTATGATAGCAGGGTGTCAAATGGTCACCACTGCACCAAGTCCGCAGACTTCGGCATCATCGAAGTTCAGCCTTTCCACACAACAACCAGTATCCCCATTTCTGAAAGGTACACTAGTAAAAAAACCCCAAAACATCAAAATCTGCTAAGCAGCTTCACTAACTTTTCCTGTGTTCAAAGGATGAGCACACAACTCAGACTTGTAAAGGCCAATTGAATTGCTCATCCTCCAGATCTTATAATACTTCATGTGTAAAAGCTTAAATAGAAAAGGGAAGGAAAAGCAAATTTCCCTTTAAAAAGATGCATCAGGCAAAGAGACAAATAATTCTCAGTCTTGACCTTTCCACTTTTCTAGCTAAACAAAGCTCCTTACATCAGGAAAATTGTTAGGATATCTTTTGGTGCGCTAGAATTGGATCTCCAATTTCTAACGTGGCAGATTTAAGTCTCATTGATATGTACAATGCTACAGAGAATGGTTACTCCAGTTTTCACTTCTCTCTTCTGACTTTAGATACTTGAAAGGAGACAACAAGGAGAATCCCAGTTCTTTCTTCCACTTGCTTTTGGATTGTGAAAAAAGCAAGGAGGAATATGTAAAGTTGTGCGGTCTGACTATCAAAGGCACCAGCAAAAAAAAAAAAAAAGATTACCATGCAAAAGTTCATTCTGGAAGTGGGCAAGTTTGGTTTTGTTTTTAAAGGCTTAAGTGAGTAAACTGTACCATTGTGAATTAGGCACTGACCTTTGAGATCTGGTCTATTCCGGATAGCCACAGACACAAAGAAGCAATCCATATCCACGTGCATTATACAGCTCTGCGGCTTGGCCGAGCTCGCAACGGACACGTGACCTAGTATGAAGATACACCAACAGAAAACTTGAACCCCAATTTATACACTTCGGTACTGCCCACAGTAGTCATAAGTTTTACTGCCTTAAATTATAAAGATTTTTGGTTTGGTTTTGTTGTTTTTTTTTCTCACCAAGAAGACAGTTATATTTATAAAGTTCTCCGAGAAATGTAAATATAACCAGTAGACAAATGGCCTATACTTACAAGTTTCTATTTTATTTTCTCATAATTGACACCTTCTACCTCCTAAGCTCCCCCAGCCCAAGGAGATGAACGCGTGTTGTGGGAACTCAATTATAATTTTGCTCTATTAACAATGAATCTGGAACAGAGAACTTCGCTCCTTTTGTTCATCAATCAGAAGACTGTTTCAAAAGTTAACAAAAGTTTAGCTGTACTAAGAGCTACCATTAATTCTTCATGAAACACACCAAAATTAGTTTTAAATTTCTCACGCAAGTGGATTTTGTCACTGCTGTACCTACACTCACGCAAACATTCAGAAAGACGAGCAAGAGAGCTCCAGACTGAAAAAGTGACACGCCTAAAGCCCTAGAAATACTTCAGTTAAGTACTTTAAAAGTTCCAAGTCCACATGTCTGCATTGTTGACTTACCAGAGGAGGCTACATCTAACAACCAACCCATTTTAATTTGAACACCACGAAGTGTAACAGTGAAAAAAACACTTCAATACATCAAGTGAATTGTTCTGCTTAATGTCTGAGCTAATCGTGGAGTCACGAGAAAAATGTTTTCCTGGTTTTTAATAGTTTACCACTTGAATTCATTCTCTGGAAAATAAGGGCTGTCTTATAAAGGGCGTATTTATAAATGAAGTGATCGAGTCAATGCTCAAGAAGCTGCTCCTTGTCCACTGAAACACAGCCATTAACTGCTTCAGTGCTCTAGGCCAAATCAAAGAGAAAAGAATATATCTGATTTTATCATATAATATATATATGATATATAATATGATATAAAAACATATAATCGTGTATCTACTGTATTATTTATATCATATCCCATATCCTATCCTGGAAAAAGTACATATTAAGGCAGTTTGTAAACTAACACATTTTATAGCTGGGAAGTCCTAGCACAACCAACAAATTCAGTTAGTTTGTTTCTAGAACAACAGTTTTTGAGGATCTGGTACTGAACCATCAAGCATATCTTCATACGATTACGAGTGCGTATTTTTACAGCACAACAGGGTCAGAAACTCTTTGATGGTACAGAGCTAGCCTTCTAATTGAGTAAGACTCCAAATAGGAGATTTTAAAGATGCAAAATGCTTCATCTGTACTTGTAACACTTTGCCTCTCACAAATTTCAGGTGCTATTTCATTTTGGCCCTTGATATAGTAACATAAAACATTTCTTTCCTGTCAGAAACCAGGTTCAGAAGTCTCCTGTGAAACTGCTACCCATTCAAGCACACCCAGAAACATATAAAACTCTTACTAATAAAAAAATTAGTATTTAGATATTAGTTCACTTCCAAATGCTACTCATCTTTTAAGTTTTCACACTCAACTATAAGCAGTGAGGTTTTCTCTTGTTTTTTTTTTCCCTTTAGATTTTCACATGGCAGCTACAGACTTGTGCATTTAGATATATCTAGTATTTTTTCCCTTTGATCAATCCACGTGTCTTGGTAAAGTCAGGAGTATTATTTCGACAAGGAGGAACTGAATATAGACTGGAGTATCACATTAAGTCACATTTCTGTTGAAAAACAAATGAAACAAAGCCAAAAGAAGCTGGATCCATTCGTTTTCAGTGCATCAAAGTCATCAAGCCTTTCCAGATAGCCTGACTGTAATGAGAACATTGACTACTAATCTGCTTAGTCTCAGTTAGACATTTAATGCACAAACAACGATATAAGGCACCTTTCTCAACAGAAACCTGCTTAAACAAGTATCTACCTGTGTCAGTTTTAAGTGCAGACCTGCCTGCTTTCCATTTTTTTAATTTTTCCCTTCCTGGAAAGACACCGCTGTTTTTTCTCTGTAGGCTGTTGACAAACTCCGTCAGTTCACACTTCCACGTCGATATATGATGCAGTCTTGAATGGGAATAAAAGTCAGAAATAAAACTACAATCTGAAGGTTTGGACACAGGTAAGGAAGCAGCCTTGCCAGGAGTAGGTACAGAAGTGCTTTTTGTGCTTGAAGGCCCCTGAACAGTGGAGTGGTGAGCACCGTTTATTTTAGCATTACTGTGCAAAGATGAAGATGAGGATGAATTACTTATAGTCCTATGTGGATTCCACGAAAAGTCTGTCTTTTTGTTGCTTTGCTGCAACTGCTGCGTTGTGCAGTCTCTAAAGTCAACCATGCCTTTTTCAGTCTTCCCCTCCTCCTGCACAGGGCCTGGAGAGAACCTACTTGCAACGCCGTTGCCAGAGGGCACCAAGCAATCCTGTGTCTTTAAGGCACTGGTAGAAGTGTGTGTGTGTCCGTTAAAAATGGCAGTGCTGTCTTTGTGAGACTGAATCCCATTTTGTTTCCGTCCGGGAAGGATCTGCTCCAGCTCCGTTAATCCAAACTCGTCACTTTCTTCTTCCTCTTCTTCGTTCCAGCTACTTATTCCGTTGGGTGTGACCTCCTTCTCCATCTCACACTTTTTAATGTGATTTCTGAAACAGAGATGATCATTTAATACCACATCTCTTATCAAAAAAACCCCACATTTACAGGTCATTTCAAGTGCTAAGTATTTATCTTTCTAATTATTATCAGTATATACTTGAGCAATTCTTACATTTTCAAGACAATTATCTCAAACTCTGAGCCGTGTCCTCTCAATGTCACAAAATACCGTATTGCTCTACAAAAGATTTCACAGATTTGCTGTACTATCAATGCGGCACTACCAAGAGTTTACATGGGACTGACTAAAATCCCGCTCAGATTAGAATAGCTACTTGCAAGGTTTTTAATTTGATCAGCAGTCTTCGATCAAATGATGACAATTATTTGCTTGTTAACAAAACTGTACTACCATGGACAGCATGAATGCTGCAGGAATAGGCAAATCAGCAGAAGGAGTTACCTTTTAATCAAGAGATGAGATTTTCCTTATCTAGCTACAAACAAACAAGCAAAAAAAAAATAAAAAAGAAAAAAGTATACACAGAAAACTTCCATTTTTTAGAAAATTATTTTAGGTTAATGTGTTAGATTTATTTTGTCTTCTCACAAGAAAATACCTGCTCAAGCTCTATACGTTAGAGAGCAGTGTAGGGGAAAGGGATCTGGGAGTCCTGGTGGACAACAGGATGACCATGAGCCAGCACTATGCCCTTGTGGCCAGGAAGGCCAATGGCATCCTGGGGTGNATTAAACACATCCTTAGCTTTTGACAACAAACTGAAGAAACTACTTCTTGTCTTTCAAGCATGTAAAACTAAGCATTCTGCCACAAGTGCACTGGCAATTTACATTTACTCTGACAGAGTAGAGGCAAAGTTTCCATCCAAAAAATGAACTCCGTAACAAACCCTAAGTGGAATTAAACCCAAAGCCTTCAAGAGTTGTGTATACTCTTGATTTGCTGAACAAAAAAACAACCAACCCTCACTGCCAACTCCCAAAGCTAGCAACTTATGTACACAAAAAAAAAAAAAAAGAGAGAAATAATTAGCTATTTAGTACAACAGTGAAACCAGAAAGCAAATTAACTGTGACAACAATTTGGTTGGATTATCAAAATCATAAATTATATTAAACATAAGATTTTTTTTTAGGAGTTTCATGGTTGAAAGTGGTACATCCAGCAGTGCTTATTTAGTAGCGGTGGATAGGGCAGGCTTTTAAATTCATGCTTTTCATAATAAATTTGTAGTTTTGGAAGCCTGAATATTATTCTTATTTTAAAAACATTAATAGTGCAATAATAAGATGATGATTCACTCATTGTTTATAAAACAGGTAAGAAATACTGCTTAGGATATTCACTCTGTGGCACTGGTTTTATTTTTCCTAAATGTAGACAAATCCCACTCGTGAGGTAAAGTCTCCTCAGCATAATGCAAAGCTGGGTTTTAAATAAAGCAGCAGGTTGTAGAAGAACACAGATCGCCATTACAAATCAGAAAGTATCGTATCTAGTACAGTATTCCTGGCCCAAATCACCTCCAGAGGTCTCTTCCAACCTCAACCATTCTAGAATTTTATGATTTTTGCCTCTCAACAAGAATCATGCGCTTTGAAAAAAAAAGATGCAGGAACTCTCAAAAAAATCTATAGAAGAGTCTGTTCAAGTGGAATTTTTTTTCCCAAATTCCAATCTCTCTGTCAGTTAAAAGTTCTTCTGGTGCTTTCTGTTCCATTTCGTCTCAAGGTGTTTTAGAAGAATTTTTTAATATTGCAATTGAACTTCCTAATCCATCATCTCTTTCGAGCGCGACTTCGACCTTGGTGTTAGCACACAGAACGTACCCTGTGCCTTTGTTTTTCAAAGAAGCTGAAGAAGCCTTAACAACCAGCATGCATTTTTAAATTTCAGTGCCTCAGAGCTTCCCTCTTCCAAAACTGAAATTTAAAAAATGCTACAGTTACAAATCCAAACCCCTTATGGCTGAATGATGAGCATCTGCATTACAAAACCAGAAACACTTACACCCTGTTGAGATCTTTAGCTATATTGCTTGGACCTGGCATGGCATCTTCAGGTTTGCATATGCTGTTAAAGTTGAGACCTTTTTGAACACTTGACTGCTTGGTGTAAAGCTGATACGGAATGTGCGAGAGGAGACGTCCAGCTTTAATGCTGAAACAAAAGAAAAAAAGGAGGTTACTACTTAAGACATTTTAAAAAAAAACAAAACAAAAACAACCAACCTTCTCTGCTAAAAAAATACTTCATGTATAATAAAGTATTACTTTGGTCAGTACCTTCTGCTGGTCTCTTATAGGTACTTGCTGTCCCTTCCAGGACTGAATTGAAAAGTAATTTGTGATGTAGTAGCCGGTACTACATTTGCACAGTGGTGTTGGTCAGCAGCTCTCTACATCCATTTCTCTTCTCCGACTGACACAAATATTTCATTTCAAAAGCAAAATCAACAAGGCCCAGTCAAAAAACCCCTGGTGAGTAGTCCTGATTATTCCAACTAAACCATGCTCACCGAGCTCTTTAACTTGGAGAAATGCCAGGGCATGTGTTCCATCAAATCTGGGTAGAATTTGAAGGAGGTCAGCTAGAATGTGGTTCTTTATTAAAAGAACTACTTTTTCCATTCCAACAGGGTAATTACCCCTTCCTGTGAGAAAATTGCACTGAAGCAAGCAAGACAGAAGAATAATTTCTAAACAGACCTTCCATAAATATCTACCACAATCATTCCAGTTCTGTGTTCCACTGTATCTCCTTTTTCTTCTTCCACTGAAACTGCAATTATACTTGAGTAAATGCTCAATTCCTTAGGGAAGTCATGGACTTTGAGGTGGAATCCTCTTAAAAATACACCATAGCATGATTTCATCTCTCCACCCCAATGCCTGTTACTGGCAGTAGAGATAACAACCTTCCCAGTCTATATTTCACCTCTTCTTCATACTGAACTCGGGGTCAGAGATGCTGAAACTTCTTAGAGCAGCAGAACCTCTCTCATATCACAGATACTTTAATATGAGCATTGTTTTGAAGATACAATTGGATTCACATTTTTAAAGGTAATTTAGCTCAGTGACAGACGCTGTTTTCCTGTTGTTCCCCACCTGAATGCTTTCTCTTGGAGATGGGCTTTTTAACGAGCTCAAACCTCTACGGCTGTCTAGGGAGCTGGACAGCACAACAAAAGCCCTTAGGAGCTTTCTTGCTGCAATTAGAGAAGAATACAGTGGGAGATCACAGTTCCCAATTAGAAAAATCAAAACTACTTAGGCATATACATAAAGAACTGGTAAGGTTTCTATGGGAATGGGGTAGTAAAAACAGCCCAAAAAATATATTCATTAAATATTATTTAATACATGAAAGTAGACCTTGCCACTAAGCCCTGAAGAAGTGGCAATATTGAGTACCTCAACTTTTTCCACATCCACTGTCATGAGGTTGCTGCTGCACTTGCTTCTAACACAGCTGCAAAATCCACCCCCTTCTGTGCAAAAGTAACGTGGCATCTCTTCTGAAAGCTGTACTGTACAAGCTACTAGTAGCTTTAATTTATTCAAACATTTTGCATTCTGATTTCTCATCAGAAAAAGGAAATGAAGTGTGATGTACAAGCCTAATTTTTTGATTTACTGGGGAAACGACTTTAAACTATTTTCGACACATTTGTGTTATATTAACACAGATCTTTAAGAAAAACATCCACTCAAATCTGAAAATCAAAATAAAGAATTCAGAAATTCTACGGGTAGCTCCTTTAGTGTTACTTGTCCTCAATCTCTGAAAAGTGATTTTATTATAAATGTCAAAGAATGTTTTTTTAAAAAGAAACACTCAAATTTAAAAGCCAAGCTCTCAGACCACCATCATTTGGCTTCCATTGAACACTGAACAACAATCTTTCCAAGCTCATTAATTGTGTGTTTTTCAAATCGAGGAAGAAAGATTTCGAAAGGAGGTTTGCCTGCAAGTCTCTTCTTTCATCTGTTGCAGAAATGGAGAGGTAGCAAAAACACACAAGGAGAGGAGAGCTGAAAGAATGATTTTGTTGCTAAAGCAACCACACATTACTCTGCAATACTGGATTTGCAACTACTGTTACCACGGGTTCTCTACGTGATACTAATTAAACCAAAATTCTAGAGCTACAGGCATTTAAGATCAGGTTTATGTGAGTCTGACTTCAGACCACAGTTCAGAATGTCCACAGCTCAGAATATGCAAAGCTTTTAATGCAGCAATAAATTTCAACATATGCTTTACCATCCTTGTATAAGTAACTCTGAAAAATCTTAAGAGTTCACACGGCATATTCCAAATTATTGACATTTTTGGTGTTTTACCTTAACGTCTTTTTTGTGGCTTTCAAGCAAAAAAAACCTGAAAATAACAGTCAGTGTAATAAATGCCGTGGTAAGTTAATTAATCTTTGGAAAGCTAAGAGATGCTATAGTGACAAGCACCAATAAAAGACAGAAATTAATTATTCATTCCGTTATCAGCAAAGAATTCGAGTCACGTGCAGTAAGGAAGGAACAGGGTTACAGAGACAAGAAGCAAAAAAAAGAAGTCTTTGAATTAACAATTTGCAACCCGAACTCAAATGTTTCTGTGAAGAGAACGTGGCAGGTACCACAGCGAAAAAAGGTAGCCCGTGATCATGTCGTTCAAGATGAGATCAACATGTGTGCATACATAGAAAGAAATCAAAGTTCTAGAAAAATGACCTTTTCATTTTGCAACCTTAGATGACAAGACTGAAGATCTAACAACGCTGCTTTACCAGCCATTTGTGTCAGTAGTATTTCAGGGTTGATTCTTAACCAAAATAACTGAAAACAACCCAAAATCAAACACATCATATTGCACTAGAGCGATATGCACAGGAATAGTCAACAAATCTGGAACCTCTACACCCACTGCACTGATTTTCACTAACTGCTCCATTGAGAAGCACATTATTTGGAATTCCATACAGAGAAACGGAGTATTCAACCAATGACTGTTCTTCAAGATTGGTGAGAGGAAGGGAAAAAACGAGGGGGTTGTTGTGAAATCAGCTTTTATTCCAGATTCTGACACAAATCCTGTTCTACTGAGCCAGTGAGTTCCTTGTCTCCTTGTGTCCAACTCCGTATATGTGTCTACACTCAGTTCTGCTGACCTATTCCACAGGACAACCTTCCAGACCCAGGAGGTGCAGAACCTGAACACCAGATGTCCTAAGGAAAATTTTAAGAGGATTTCCAACATCAGGTTCTAGCAAGCCTCTACTGAATGTGTGCAAATTGATTTTTCCAACTTGGTTAAAATCATCCTGAGCTTTAATGACTTCAATGAAAACGTCGGTATCTTTCAAATAAACACCCCACCAGTTTTCCAAGTGCTTGAACTCATGGGTGAGGCCTGAAAATTATTTTTCAAATGTACCTAAAGCCTTTTTCAAACTGAGGAACCTATAATTTCTGACTTAAGTTTAAAAAATTTACCTTTAAAATACACAATATGAAACAGCTGAATTCAAAGGACCGAAAACCAGGAAATTCAAACTAGGACTTGCAACTAAGATTCTAAAAGTATGTCTGCACAACAGTTCCTTGCCTGCTTCTGCTGGTCATCTAGAAAAGAGGCTAGTTAAGAACAGCATGACACTGGCAGAATGATTTCCAGAACACATTCCTGCCTGTTCTATTTCCCGTGGGTTCCTCAGATGGCCAGAATAACTGCTCTGAGCCTGGCTATCCTCTTTTTCAAGGACTTGAGGACAACTTCAGTTGATCCTGTATGTTCCAGAAAGGAGGAATCAAAGAACACAAATTCTTTGTAAATGAAATTTGAGTGTTTGTGGGGGTTTTCTTCCATCTTGTTTTTGTTTTGTTACAAAGTCACAGCACACTAAATGTTTAGATGGGTTAACTTCAATTTTATGAAAATGTATTTTAATTGATTTTTTTTTTTTTAACAGTTGAAATGAAACTTAGGCAATGCACAAAGCAAGAGGTTAAAATATAGTCACCTGGTACTTACTTAAACATACTGAGATGAAGGCTGGTTAATTGATTGGATATTAAATGGAACCAACACGATAATGCTGTTTCCTGAGAAACAACAGTTTCTGAATGCCCTTAGTGAAAGAACTTAAGGAACAATCAACCTAACAGTGGTATTTTTACTCAGCTGTTGCAAGATTCATTTTAAATTAAACCATCAACCTGAAATGCCATCTTCTGAAATGCTGTTTTCCCAGATTTTTCCTTTCCTTTTTTTTTTTTTTTTTTTTTTTTTTCCAAAATGAGAAATCTCCAAAAGCAGTAGATCTAAACTTACCTTTCCATGATCCACTCCGGTCGAACTACTTTTTCTCCTTTCAATTCTTTTATTTTGGCATTTGGAAGATTTGTGGCAATGATGTGAGTTGTTTTTGATCTGGAATAATACACATGGTATTGGCCTCCATGCAACATCATTAGCCGTCTTAATTCGTCAGCTGAGGGATCTATAAAATTAAAACCAGAAATATTCCTGTTTTGTGTCAGCAAACACAGTAAGAAAAACAACCTTAATTGAGAAATATGATCAGAAAGAATACAAAACATTGTTTTTCTCCTGGAAAACCTCAGAAGTTCTTCAAAGAACAAATCAGAAAAGCATTTCTGAAGAAATGTAGAAAACCATGGCACTCTGTTTCTGAAGAGAATATAAAAATATAAACATTCTACTTGTTATATAGAGGATTGCTCCACAATATGTATGGTGAAGGGTAAGAAAAAATGCTCTAGTAGATTTAATGCAAAACTACATTAAAAAACACTTCACATCAACATCCTGCAAAATTAAATTAACTCACCTTTTCACCAGAGTTCAGGAGAGTAGTTTATACCCAGAAGTAATAGAACAGAATTAATATCAAAAGGGTTTAGAAACAGCACAGAACTCCTACTATATAATTTCTGATTTAATGAAGCAGTTAACTCACTCTTTCCCTACCAGGTTACTCTTCAATTGCTACAGAGAACAGAAAGTACATTAAAAACTAACATCTCTTCTTATCCCCTCAATTGAATTTAAAAGAGTACTTATTTTGCAAGCAGAGGTGAAAAAAAAAAAGTCAAGGAAGTTTTATCTTTTGGAAAACCTCTGCAGTGGTGTCAGACTGACACCAAAAGGTTTGGGTCGGCACAAACAGAATGTTTTGAATAGTGAATCTGGAACAAGGTACTAAAAAATGTTTATCAGTACAGGAATGAAGAAACTTTTTTAAAGAGTACAGTTACAATTCCTTCCAGCAGCCTACTGTCAACTCCCAAAATATTTCTAATGCTTGATTATAGCTCTAACTTTTAATTAAAAAGAGCACACATTTCCTCTTTTATCCTTCCTACTCCAGCCTTTTGGACAACCATCCTGTGGAGCTCTATTTAGGAACTAGTACCTTGAAGAACATGCAAACGCTAGATTTGCACTAAAGAAACTGGCTGTACTAAATAATTCAGATGTAGTAATAGTTTAATGTGTCCACCTTCACCTTTTTCAGTCCTTCAAATTGATAGTGGTCTTACCTCTTCTTTTGTTCCTCCTTCCACTATTAAGGGGCCCACTCTCTCAAGTATTACAGCACTCTGAGCAAGCAAACTCCAATGTATCCACCCAAATATAAATTTAATACATACACTGCAACGATCAATAGTTTGTATAATTAAAAATTTAATAGCTGTAGGAGCATGGAGGAATTGAAAAGGTTTCATTTCAAAGAACAAGGTCACTCAAAGTCAGAAAAATTTCCTCCTATCGATGACCATTCATGTAAATGATTTAGAAAACTAGTATTATTTTCAGAACCTAAATCTGATTTAATATTGAAAACTTGAATCATGAAATACAAAGGAAAATATAGAAAACAAGCAAATAAAGGAACAACTAGAAAACATAACACAGTAATTGCTGTGTATTTACTTAGCTGCAAACTCCTGTGCTTTACCGTTTTCACTCCACTTAGGTAAATAGAAACCAGATCAAAAAAGAACAGAACCTTAAAAAAATAAAAAGCTTCACCTGTAAAGCCATTGACATAGATGGCAACTCCACTAAAGATGGTTGAGGAATTCCCATCCCTCTGGTGCTGTATGGCTGAATCCGACCGGAACTGATCCTCCAATTTCTTAACCTTTGCCGACATGTATCCGCCCTAATTTTTAAGTTAAAACAAAACAAAACTTTAGTCTTATTTTCTACTGTTTACAGACGGACACTGGTCAGTTGTAAGACTGGAAAGGTAAGCAGCACTTCTTCAAATCGATTTTCGTTGACGTACAAAAGACATATTCCTTTTCCAAACGAAAACCAGCAATTCCTCCGCCCTAAATTCTTATCCACCTACATAGAATGTGGTGAAGACAATCACAAAGAGTTTCTAAATTATTTAGTTTCGTTTTCAAATGGTTATTTAAAGCTACTCAAAGGTCTGAACTTATTACTGTTGCAATTTAGGGGATTATTGTGAGCGAAGACTGCAAGACCTGGTAATTAAAATTCTTCTGAACTTCATTTTCAATTGAAGCGAAGGGGTTTAATTTATAACGTGCCTTTAGCATATAGAACAAAACTGGAAATCCTTTTTAACGACAGTGCCATTTACCTCTTAAAAAAAGATAAAAAAAGAAAAAAAAAGTCACTTGGTTTTCAACGTACCCATATTCCCCAGCCATCGCCCTCGGCAGCCCGTTTCCGCCATCCACCCCGCCTCATACTGAAGCTTCTGCATGGGAAGAACAACACTTGATCAATTAGATGTTTAGTAATAATCACTGGTGGCCTTTCAATGACGCGTTACAGGCCATCTACGGATTATCACAAAGATGTCGCTTTTCAACGGGCTTCATGGAAACGTCTGAGTTACACAGTTAACCTAGAAATGAAAAATTGTGTTAAAATGTAGTTCCTGTTCTGTAGTCACGCATAATATGGCTCCTGCTATGGACCAAAAAACACACGTGTACATTTTGCTCTGTCTACTCAAAACACAAAAAAGTCCTTACAAAGTTCCGTTTCCATTATGATTTATTAAATTCTTCCTGTTGCTCATGCTTCTCCTATCAAAAAAGAGGAATAAAAAGTTCTTACATGCAATTGTCACCGTTCATGTGAACTACTGCCCAAGCCAGAAACAATCTTTGATTTCCTATTTGATACTATCTACATGGTGGGATGCAGCAAACACCTCCTGGTACTAGACACTGGGTTAATTTCACCAGTGGAGCAGAGGTGAAACCTAAAAGTTCATCACATAAAAGCAAATAAATTAATAAATAGATAAATAAAAAATAAAGGCCATCCCACGGTCAGTGAAAAGCCAGTTGCTTTCAATAATTCAGTAGGATCTACAGCCAGGTTTGTGATTCGGTTTTGCAGTTTTCTTGTTTGTTTGCGTTGCTTAATAATAAATAAATAAATAAATCTACCCGACCAGTCAAATTGCAGTTTTCTTTTATTGCAAGACACTTATCCCTGGCCCATGAGCTCTCCAGAGCAGCGCTCCCAGATGAGCTATTAGTCGGCTTGAACACAACTGGTGGAGAGAAAAAGAAATGTTTTGGACTAGGGCCAACTGTTCACTGCACCCAAGTGACTCACGTTTAACTATAGCTGTTGTAACACTGATTTTAAAATATTGATTAATGGTGTAGTAAGATCATGAGGTCACTGCCTACTATTACATCTCTCATTTTCTACTCTAAGCAGTTCCCTAAATAAAAACAGTGTTCTGTCTTTTAGGGCTATCAGCTCTTAGATTTTGAGGATGAGACTCAAACTAAAAGGTAGATTATTTAAGCCTGTTACCTTTATTTTATGAAACAATTTTTATTCTTTCATCCTCCATAAAAATGCACAAAATTACAGTTAATACACAGAAGGAAGCCAAGTGGTTGTTTTTTTAATTCATTATCTGCTTTTGAGAAGATACCTGTTCTCTGGACTGTCCATAGCACTGTCCAGTAACACAGCACAGAAACTGCACTCGGTCTTCAACCTCCCAAAAAGGCCATCTGGCTGGGGATGGAGGTAACGATGCATTTTGGTCATTCTCCTCACCAGGCCTTCCACTGCGCTGTTCTGGAGACTGCCTCATCTCACGGAAATTTTGTTTCCTCTGAACCTGGCTGAAAGTTGAATTCTAGCTTTTGTTTCTTAAATCTCTCTCTTTTTTTTTCTTTTTCTAGAGCTATCAAACAGGCATACTCTGAAATCCAATTAAACCAGCCTGGACTGCAGGCAATTTTGAGTTCAGAAGATGATACAACCGCAGGAAAATTTTCATAAATACGATTATTTAAATGTAATACTGCAAATATGCCAAATTGGGCAACCACAGAATTAAAGCCAAAGCAGGTATAACCACCTTGAAGAAAAGCCAAGCTCCAGCTGTACGTTTCAGGACCTTTGCAAACACACCAAGATCATGATGCACCTGGTTCTATTCTTCTTATAGTTGCTGTAATTTGCTGTATAACCTACACACATGGATATCATTATGAAGATTAATCACATGTCAAGGAGATGAGCTCTACACAACCAACCAGAAGCAAGCAATCCCTCTTCAGCGCGCTGTATTTTCTCTCTAGGTACCTGCATTTCTTCCCCAGAGACCAATTTCCAAGACATCGGGCTTTCTGAAATTAATTTTTAGTGGTTCAGATTGTATCTAATAAATACCACGGAACTCTTAAGGAACAGTGAGAAAAATGAGAGGAGATGATCTAGATGACCACATGAAATAAAAAAATGCCTTCTTTTCTGTAGAGGAGAGTACATACTGGAAATGGCTAAACGATTTCTTTCATACGGAAAAGCCGTGTTTTGCCGTCAACTGTAATTCAAATCTACTGCTTCTGGCTAAGAAGTTTTCTTGGAGAAAACAGAAAAGAGTAAGTTCAAGACAAAAAAAAAAAAAATTAAAAAATCTCATCAAGTGCTTTTAGATACTGTAGGTGGCAGTGTATGAGCTCCTAAGAGACACTGGAATTTTAACTATTGATTACCCTTTCTCCTTAATAAAGGATGACAAAGCCTTAAAGCGTGGCTATAGAAAGGACAAGAAGTCACATAGAGAGGACAAGAGGTAATCAGTACAAGTTGTACCAGAAGAGGTTTCACCTTGATCTAAGAAACAATTTTTTTACAGTGAGAACAATCAATTACTGGAACAACTTCACCAGGGACACAGTAGAGTCCTCACCATTGGAGATTTTCAAGATGTAATTGGACAGGGTGCTAGATAATGATGACCATGAGCCAACAATGCTAGATNTGTGACCTACTCCAGGTGCTCCTGCTCTGGCAGGGCGGTTGGACTCAATGATCTTTCGAGGTTCCTTCCAGCCCTTAATATTCTGTGATTCTGTGATAATGTCATCTAGGCTTCCCTACCCATCAAAGGTGGGACTAGATAGTCTTTCAAGATCTCTTCCAATCTGGGCTGTTCTACGATTAAAGTCCATGAAAAAGAAAATCTCACACAAAGAGAAACTCCTTCTCTGAAAAAACAAAACAAAAACCACACAAAAAACCTTCAAGATGATATGAAATGCACGCTATAAGTTACCCAATCTCAGTCTAACAAAGATATACTTTATTCCAATCACTGCGTTCTTGAGAAGATAGGATTTGATAGGTTGTTACTCTGACCCCCACACAGACAAGCACTTGCTACAACTAAAATCTGTAATGCCTGATAAATTGAAGAACTGCCTTCATGAGGGTAAGCTTTCCTGAAACCTTGAAAGACATTTAATTTTTATTCAAGACCCTGGGAGGTGAGTAAGAAAGATCTCCAGTCTAAAAGCAATTAGATCAGAACAGCACAACCAGTGGGACCAATCAAAATCAGAATTATGGGTACATGACTAGTTTGATTAGAGCAAGAAGTCAGAAAACCAAACTACTTCAGGATAATGTGTTAAAAACACAATGCACCAGCTGCTTAAAAGCTGTATTCCCAGAGCCTGCCAAGCTGGAGAAGGTAGCCTCTAACGTCTACTTACAACATCTCATAATTTCCTTGGCAGATGTGTTTTTAACTCATCCAGTCCACTTAAATTCTAAACACGCAAGTTAGGAACGCGGTACTTCAGTGATTATGAGATGCCTCTGGCTCAAGTGCTGAGAGTCATGGATTATTTTCTTAATGCTGATATGAATACCTGGGAGACAAACTTCTGCATTTGTAGTTCCAGGAACTGAATGATGGAAGGTTTGTGGACTAAGGAGGATCCCCACTGCTAAAGACTTGTGCTTACAGTGCAAATTTTTCCTTGAGGATGAAGCTAACCTCTACGGCTGCCTTGCTGAAACCTAAGGAACAGAGGAGGGTGGAAGACATCCTGCACAGGGTATCATAAATCAGAGGACAAGTAACACAGAATTTGAAACATGCTCACCGCTTCATGAAATAAGAAAGGCAAGGATGACAGGACACTCCCTCCATAGGAATCACTATGAAGGGATGAGGAAGAGAAATGCTTGGTAAAGAACCCTTGAAGTAGGTGCAGGGCTGGAGATCAAGACAGGGGACTTAATCATCCATCACAAGTAGGCCAATTTCAGACAAAAAATATTATAACTTGTCATTCTAGTGTCTAACTCGCTTCAGAACAGTTTTGTTTGTTTTCACAAATGTACAGTGACCCAGTGAAAGTGAACCACCACAGTTATCAGTTTTCAGGGCATCTCTCCAGCCCGAAGAACAAGCTATGAAGTGACCCTTTGCCCTGAGAAAAGCTTTTTATTTAAAACTGAAATGCTCATATTCTAGACCTGTGAACACAAAGAAATCTTCAGCAATTAAAACAAAAAAAATAAATAAATCCCAACGAACTCTGAAACTGCGCAAAAGCTTGTAATGGTAGAAACAGTATCCCTGGCAACAAAATACAAGCTCTCAGTGCAAGAGAAAAAAGCTTGAAAGAAAAAAAAGTCAAGTTAAGAACTCCTGTGATTAAAATTAACATAATTTGGCCCTGCATCTCTCTCTAGACCACATACAAACGGTAAAACCTTACTGTTCTACAAAATAGCACACTTTAACTAAAATTCTAATTTCTACCGGGTGATCCTTTTCAAAAGCGAAGCCAGAATTTGTACGTGATCGGTGACTCAGAAATACTCAACAGAGCCCAGCAGGAGAAGATATGTAACATGCCTTTGAGTATTGCTTCATGGGCCTGGCATTATACTTCCCAATCCACAACCACTTCACACCGTTATTAAAGACTGTTAACCAAGCCTACGGATCAGGTCACGGAACAAAATGTGAAGTCGCTAGTTTATGAGAATTCTATATACGTGTCTGTACGTATAGAAGAGCGACACAGCAACTGTGAGATTTTTAGATTGCAGAACAAGGACTATAGATGTGAAAATTAATGTTATTATTTGTTTTAATCTATCTGTAGCAAACACAGTTTGATGTAGGAGTTATTTTTTACAAATACTTTCAATTCAGGATCATGTGGTTGTAAGACAGGTGGCTTTCCATTATCTCAGGCAGTTGGGGTGATGTAGATAATGGACAAACCCCAATCCAAACCAAACCCACAGGTATTATAGGGAAAAATGCTTGGGAGTGCAGAATCCAGATCTCACCGACTCCATAAGAAGTAAATACAGATCCTAATGAGCTTTTTAATTCCTAGTCCTGCCCAAACTCGAGTTGTCTCTGCCGTGCTCTTCCCTTTTCCAGGTATACCGTGCGGAGACATTTCTGCTGCCTCTTCAAGCAGCCAATTTGAATCTGGCAGAATACACACATCATGGCTCTGCGCTGCAGGAAAGCATATGAACTCTTTCCAAAGACAAAATGAGGCTGCACTGTGACTCAACAAAAAACCCTGCCAAATTTGGCTCTAAATACACGGCACAAAAAATTTCTAATCCAGATGATGCAATTTCAGGTAACTGAAAGCTGAGGAAAAGTCTTAACACATTGTCACAGCTATTTCGTGTTTCTGATCAGAGTGAATACCCTGTCAATGTCCTCTAAAGCGAAAGAACTTGATTTAATTAACATATTCAAACAACACAAGCCTTATTTTTGAAGATGTAACAGAAGTATGGGTATCTCGGGCCGCTGCTGCTGAGTATCAGAATCTTCTGCTTGAACTGTAGATTGAATCCATCCCAGCTCAGCAGGACTCAAAAGTTGTTTCCATCGAGCGGGTATTTTGTGGCCCGTCTGAGTTTCATGCATCTACGTTCCAGCTCCCACATCAAACTCACCGCTCTACTTGGCACTAGTCTGCAGGCTCTTTGGGGAAAGAGCTGTCTTACGTGTTTACACATTTCTCAGCACAACAGAGTCCTATTCCTGGCTGAGTCTTCTGGAAAAGGGCTGCTGCTACAGGGTCGAAAACTCTTTTCTACCACATATTGAAAAGTTCAGAAACCAGCTAAAGAACTTAAAAATAAATTACAAAAAAACCCAAAACAGTTCAAAAGTTTGGGTTTTTTTTAAGATATTTCTAGATCTCCATGATTTTAGACACTTTAGAGTTAACATTACCCTTCCATATTAAAATAAGTGAATAAGCAACTGAGTTTTATTCTAGGTGGGAAATAAACTCTCCCAGGGTGAAGTTTCCTGAGATAGTTGAGTCAACTCGACGGCTGATGGCCACCAAAAGGTATGGTTCTGCTCTTCAACTTCTGCTGGCCTAACGGGCTTTATCCCTCCTTCCCAGCCTCCACACCACCTCCAAACACCACGACCCCAAATGTTCATACTGGTGCTATGCACAACCCAGCCCATTAAATCAATAGAAAACTGACATCATTTTATGGGTTAGTTTCCAGCCAGTTCAGCAAGTTGAACCGATCCACAAAAGCATCAGACAAAGTCAAAGCAGAAAGGCAGGAAAAGAAGAACAGACGGGACCGTTCCTTTCACCGCCAGTGAGATCTTAAAATTATCTGAGCCATTTCTAGAATTCAACTTTTAAGGTCACGGCTATAACTAACTGGGGGGTAAATGTGGATGTGGAGTTGCGATGAGCTAACTACTCTTCATTAACTAGCCCTGCTGATATTATTTACCCCAGTAAACAAGAGAGGTGGGCTACCTCACCTTTTCCATAGGCTAAGATTTTTCAAAGAAAATTCCGATCGAAGAGCTCCCCATCTTATGCCACATGTGCCCACACGATAACCACTTCTGACTACAGGACCTAACGTTACAGGTCAGTCAGTGAGTTCTGTTTCACAGCTCAATCTCTGATGGTATTTTAGAGCAACAGAAATTAAAGTAGCTGAAGGACACTTGAGAAAAATATCTGTCCCCCCAAAACATCCAGCACCACCCTTATTTTCTGTGAGGAAACCTAGAAGTATAAACTAGGGGGAAAAAAAAAATCATTAAAATTTTTGAGAAATTAAATATTAGACACAAAATGATTTGTGAATATGGGAAATTTAGAAATATTACTCTTCTAAAATATGAACATGCACGGGGTTTGCTAGAAAGGTGAAATATCACACAACCCACATAAAGCATGGAAAAAACCAAGTCCTTCGAATCAAATCCTTATGTGTAGATGACTATTTTAAAACTGTGTTCCGTACATACTTTCATTTGAGCTTGACAGCAAAGAAATGACACTCTGACCTTCAGTTCAGTCACTCCCCCAGACACACACACAGCGACTCTTCGCTGAACTAATCCGATTTTCAAATTGACTACTTTTGCAACTCAAAATGGTCTTTATTTCAGATCAGTTTGCTTCTAACATCAAGGACTAAATACTTTACATACCAGTAACGACTAAGAAATACAAATTTATTTTCCTGGTCAACCACCCCAATGACGTAAAGCAGTTGTACAGTAGATAATTTATGAGAGCTGTACAGGACGAAAGTGTTTAGATCTTTCCACAAGTGACCAGGAGTCTGGGACAGACAATTTTTTGTTTTGATTGTCACAACTTCAGGACATGAGCAAAAGGTACAGAAACCGGCATTACTGCACAGCCTGCACCACCCCTGAGCAATCTGTTTTTAAGAAGATACTACTACATACGGTATTTGAGATGGTTAGTTCTTTGAAAAATAGCAAGCCAGATTCAATTTGAGACCAACTGTCAATGTTTCATTCCCCTCTACAAATAACACTCAGCAGCAGCTACAGTCCATTTAGAGCTTGTCACAAGTAGGGGCTTAACTCGGTTGAATTTTTCTTCTGCTTACAGAAGACTCTGGCTTCAGTTTCCTCCTGGAAAAGTTTCACTTTTCCAGCATCCTCCTGGAAAAGCTACAGTCCATGGCTTGGACAGGTACACCTTTCACTGGTTTAAAAACCGGCTGGATGACTGGCGACAGAGAGTAGCTGTGAATGGTGCCGCATCCAGTTGGCGTCCGGTGACCAGTGGTGTCCCCCAGGGATCAGCACTGGGCCCAGTTTGATTCTACATCTTTATTGATGACCTGATTGTGGGGATCAAGTCTCCCGTTAGTGAATTCGCGGATGACAGAGTTGGAGGGGTNGGCTTTTGAGGAAAGACTGGCCATGGCACTTAGTGCTGTGGTCTAGTTGATGTTGGGGTGTTAGGTCATAGGCTGGACTTGATGACCTCAGAGGTCTTTTCCGGCCTCAGGAATTCTGTGATTCCACATTTCTGCATTGTTTGGTAAAATTTCCTTCCTTCCTTCTAAGTTCCTCTGTGATGAGTGGCTCTTTTTCATAAATGTTCATTACTATGTTTAACCATGTAGCTCAATCTAGTTCAAGTATAACCTCTTTGATACAACTGTTCTTATAGCCACCATACACTGGCAAGTTTCTGCAGACTTCAGCAACTGGCTTCCTTAATTCTCTTCTGCACTTACAGTTTTTTGGGGCTTCAACCCCAAGAGGACTTGGCACACTCACAATCTTTATGCCACCTTCTAAATACCTAGATTCCAGAGTAAAATCCATTAAGTAAAATCAGAATAAGCAGCACAGCTGGTAGACTGAGGGCTTTCAATAGCAACGCAGCGAACGGATTGTAAACGACCAAAAGGAAATTCTCTTTCTCTATTGGACTTGAGTTTCTGAAGCAATAAGCAAGATGAATCTATGAGTTGGGTGGTTTTCCTTCAAGTCCTTATGTCCAGCTGTCTGTAGCATTTGAGAACAGAGAGCTGTGTTACTATCTTCTTTGAAAAGGAAGAGTAGGACGTTCATTTTCCTACCTAATAACCAAGAGAACTTGGTTAGGGAAGTTTTTAGTTTGTTCACTCCACAGTTTGATGACAATCCAGCCTCACAACTCTCTTCTTACTCCAGAAGCCTACACTGAGGGGCGGGTCAAGCCTCAGTGGGTAGCATCAACAAACTATGATCCCTCCCCCCAAATAATGAGAAGAGTTGCTGCTGCTACATGGTTTAGGAGTTCCTAAGACTTCCTAGGCACAAATGAACAAAGGGTCCTTGTAAAGCTAACGAAAAAAAAACAAGGCAGGAAAATTGGGTAAGTGGAGGTATAATCGTTTGAAATAACTGGAAAATTTTCATGAAGGATTAAAGCAAGGGATCTGTGAATGCTCTAAATTTGTTAACATCAAATTCAGAGGAACTGTGCTGGTTAAAACCTCTGACATATGCTACCTTCAGCTTGCTCAGGTTCCTGAGACTTCAGGCCAACAGACTGGTGAAAACTTGTCAAAAGAGACTAGTATTTTTGATTTATGTCTTTGTTTGGATATACTTGTGTGTGTTTGTGTGCACACCCGTGTATAACAACAAACTGGTCTTTGCTGCTGACCAGTCTGATTGCTCACTAACTAGACTAATCGCTCTGGCAACACAGGATGGCACAGAAACAACTCCACTCTCTGGGCCAATCCTAGAATGGCAGGAGTTGGAAGGGACCTCTGGAGATCATCCAGTCTAACCCCCCTGCCAGACCAGGACCACCCAGGGCAGGACACACAGGAACAGATCCAGGGAGGGTTGGAAAGTCTCCAGAGAAGGAGACTCCACCACCTCTCTAGGCAGCCTGGGCCAGGCTTCGTCATCCTCACAGCAAAGAAGTTTTTCCCCATGTTGAGGTGGAACTTCCTGGCTTCCAGTTTGTGCCCATTGCCCCTTGTCCTATCCCAGGGCACTACCGAAAAAGAACTTCTACTAGACACCCACCCCACAGATCTTTGTAAACAGCAATAAGATCCCCTCTCAGGCTTCTCTTCTCTGAACTAAACAGCCCCAATTCTCTCAGCCTTTCCTCACAGGAGAGATGTTCCAGTCCCTTCATCATCCTTGTAGCCTCCACTGCACTCTCTCTAATATTCCCCTGTCCCTCCTGAACTGGGGAGCCCAGAACTGGACACAACACTCCAGATGTGGTCTCATTAGGTCAGTGTTCTACCTTATGTAATAAGAAGGCACCACTACTTTTCTACAAGTTATCTTTTTTTGAAGTGCCCAGGGCAGTTGTACACCGAGCAGGTGCTGATCATCCGGGGCTTTTCACGGAAAAAGAAGAGATAAGACATTCACTTTGTCACTGGGTCTCAAGTGGTAAGTGATGTCAGATCCTAGGGAGGACCATCTCTGTACTCATGTATGGGCAGCACTAAACATGTACAGTAGAAACACTCTAAGTTTACCAGCAAACGTATTGACAACTACAGAGTCAGTATTTAAACACGCAGAGGTTCTCTCCATGGCAGCTTCTGAATGACATTAATTCCCACTGACATGGCATACTTAGATTCCCAGATGTTTTTTTGGATTTGCCTTTGAAACTCTCAAAGTTGCAAGAGTTTTTTTGATGTAAAATCATTACAAGATATGGTTTCTACGCTTAGCCTTGAACTTGTACGTTTCCACTCAAGTTTTCTACGTCTTTTGTTAGTTCGTGGATATTACTTTTATCATCAACTCAGATCAACAAGACTAGGAGGAATCGGATGCACCTAGTAAGTGGAGAGATCAAAACAAATGGAAATATTTCTTTATCTACTGCCTAGCTTATTTGTGGATTCTCTGACACAGGACACCAGGAACGTAAAAAGTCCATACAGGTTGGACAGATGAATGAAGTAAAAAATGCCATTAAAGATTTATTTTTTTTTAAAAAAAAAAGGTAACAAACTACAGGAACTCAGAATATAAAAGCAAAGTGCCTCAGTATGTTTGTTTCTTCACTATTACCTAGGCAGCCTTTTGATCTGATCCAAGATATTCTCGTATTCCCCTAGATTTAGAAGGAGGTGAAAAGATGGGGTACAGCATTTGTGTCTTCCTGGAAAAACACAGTTCAAAGTTCTTAGGACAAAACAAAAATGCTCTAATTTTTTAGGATCCTTAAATAAAACTCAATCTGAGTTGTATTCTTAGCCTGAAGTGGTTTTAATTTGGTAATTTAAGCACCTCTGACATCTAAAGAAGTGTCACACTGCAACTCAGTGGAGACAGATCAATACAAAAACACCAGAGGAAAAAACGGACTATCCCAGGCAAACATGATGTTTGTAGAACTTAAGCTAAAAACCAACACAGAAATTATGGGAATCATTATGGAGGGGTAGCATAATTTCAAATTCCTCATCAGTTAGAAATTAGAGTGAAGTGTCATTACCCCTCCCCTCCTTCATTGTTTTACAACAGGGTTCTTGGAACTGCTTACCAAATAATGCAATTTCAGCATAGAAATCTAGGAAACAGTGACTGAAAAGCCACTTTTTCCAGTTTCCCAACACACTAAAGTTTCCTGAAAACAAGAGGCAGATTCAGAAACCAGAAACAGTCTCCTTTCAACACAAACCACTGTTTTAGTTCTTTAGTTCAACTGGGAGTTACATTCAAAAGCACAAAACGGTAAAATACATTTACTCTACTGGGTATATTTTGGTTTTCCAGGAAAACACAGAAACACTGTACCCCATCTTTTCACTTTCTTCTAAATCTAAGAGGAAACTTGAGAATATATTGGCCAGTAGGTCAAGAGAGGTTCTCCTCCCCCTCTATTCTGCCCTGGTGAGGCCACATCTGGAGTAACGTGTCCAGTTCTGCGCTCTCTAGTTCAAGAGAGACAGGGAACTACTGGAGAGAGTTCAGTGGAGAGCAACAAAAATGACTGGGAGACTGAAGCATCTCCCTTACAAGGAAAGGTTGAGGGAACTGGGACTATTTAGCCTGGGGAAGAGAAGTCTGAGAGGAGATCTTACCAGTGACTATAAATATCTGAAGGGTGGGTGTCAAGTAGAAGAGACCAGTGTCTTCTTCAGCGGTGCCCTGTGACAGGAAAAAGGGCAACAGGCACAAACTGGAACACAGGAGGTTCCATCTAAGTACGAGGAAAAACTCCACTACTGTGAGGGTGACGGAGCCTGGAACAGGCTGTCCAGGGAGGCTGGAGACTTCTAGAGGTCCCTTCCAACTCCAACACTTCTGTGATTCTATGACTGCACTAATTATTCACCTTACATGCCACAGGATCACGGACTTTCCTATTTGCAAGAGTTATCAGCGATTTCATGACTGACTTCAAACAGCAAGCACTCCTAGGTTTCTGAAATGATCGAAGTGGAGTACAACCACTTCTCCAGGACGCTGACTCATCATGCCATGAACTAACAGCTGATCTGAGTCACCTCCAAGAGATGAAGACACAAACACAATGGACAGAACCTTATATTACTTTGGGTATTTGATGACAACTAGAACCTGACCAAAAATCTTAGCAACAGTTCCCAGGATCCTGCCAAAATACACAGGACACCTCACCCTGCCAGAACACTGCCAGACTCTTAAGTCAACACAGAAAAACCTCAGAGCAGTTCTCAACCCTGCTCTGCGCAGCTCCAGCGCCGCTTTCACATCAAGCCAACCCACCTGTGTTGGCAAGAATGACTCTGCAAGGTATCTGAGCAGTGTCTTCTCCTGAGCACAATTAGCTTTCTCTTTTTCAGGATTATTTACTTTCATAAATCAAGAAGCTGAAAAAGGTCTGTATGAATTCAAGGAGACCAAATAAAGAGGTTACAGCTGATAATTTCCTTATATTGGGATTTGGTTAAAAGTATTTACAGATAGCTGAGAACAGAGAGCAAAACCAACAGAGAGCAGTTAACCACACTACAGCCAGGCTTTACTCAAGCAAGCAACTAAATTTCAAACCACCAGCTTCAGCATTATTAAACAGGTAGAATATCAACAGGGAGATCTGAAGCTTTGAGATAGGAGATTAGTTACAAAAAACCCCAATAAAATAATAATAAAATAATAATGTTGCTTTCCACAAAAGCTAACACTGAAATTCAAGTACCATGGTCTGCTTCTTCAGAGCAAGCAATATGGAAGATATCACAATTGTTTCTATGAACACACCAAACTGGAAGTATCTCCTAGATGAATTTAACCTTCATAGATTCCTTAAATGCAGCAGCAGCCCTTCAGCTAGTTTAGAAAATACAAACCGCAGGAACGGAAGTTATCATCACAGCCCAGAATTTAAAGCTGTTCTACACACTCACCACTCTCCCACTGAAGAGTGAGAAATAAAAAGGGTTACCTCATTCTGATTTCTATCTTATGAGCACCAGTTACTTGACATGAAATACAGAAGCGGGAGGACCAGAGACATGGGAGGCTCTCCTCCCTGAAAACATTCACATCTCCAATTAAAATGTTGTCTGGTTTCCACAACAGAGCAGAAAGCTGCTCCTGGGGAGAAGCACTACCCAAATTTCTCTCTTAAAAAGAGAGATTTCCAGAAGTATACTACATTCAACATGTTTCAGAATTACTCACGCTTTTCTGCATCTACTTAAGATTTGCTCTCTTCCTTTCAACTTTCTTTAGAACTCCATGGCCACTCTCATTTCTATTTGCTACCAGTTTTTCCTCACTTCGCTTTGCTTAAGTAAACACATGGCACGATCACCAAATTAATCTACATTGTATTCTTCAGGGAGGGTTTCAACATTCAGATGTTCAGCTCCCTTGTTATGTCTGTTCCAGGCAAACACACCGCGAAGAGCTGACAGAGATCTCGGAGATAATAATATACACCTTTAATTAAAACAGAAAAATGTTCAATACAAAAAATACTCGTTCTTCATGGAAAAAAAAACAAACAATAGCTAGCAAATTAAATGGGGGGAAAGCACATGGCAGGGTCAGGCAAGTTATTCTTTTCCTGCTTGTCCTGAACAACCGTTTTATTAAAAAAAAAAAAGTCTGTGTAGTTATATTAATTTTTTTCTACCTACTCAAACCCAGGTTTCATGTTTGAATCATTCTTACTTTTTTTTTTAAAAAAAATCTCTCTAGTAACTGAAAGAGATGGTAGAAAGATTGAAAATTTGCCAAGAAACTTCTTTAGGAAAAAACCTTTGGGTCAAGGGACCAGAAAAGAGTAACCAAAAGCAGCACTCACTTACAAGACATTATCATGGCATCAAAACAGGCTGGGACCAAGTAAGAGGAGGTACCTACAACCCAGAAAAACAGACCAGTGCTATGTTTGAAAAGCCAATTAGTGAATAATGTATGGAAGACGCATTTACTGTACACAGAGAAATGCACAATCAGTTTACTACCGAGGCCAGAAACATGCTTATGTTTTGTTTGTTTTTTTTCTATTGGTGCTTTACTTTTAAAACAATCTTCAAGTAGTTAAACAGCAGTGAGTCACACGGCAGGTGCCTGCACTGTGCCTCTAACACTGTCCTACCAATGACCTCCAGTCTGACACCTTGGGATCATTTACTAACAGGGATTTGGCACGTTGTCCAGTGGAAGCCATGGACTGAATGAGATTCCAATATGGTGGGAACGGGTGATAACCACACGCTTGAGACAATATGGCAAAGAATTTGTCAAGAGATTTGGATTTTGGCGTTAAATATCCTAAACCTTAGTAAAACCGAACTATTCCAGCAATAAATTTTAACTATAACCTCCAATGGTAAATTAGAGACCTGTTTTAAATGGTTGCATCTGAGCAACAACGGCATCTAAACGAATGAGGAATCTGGATCATAAAATCAGAATCCCATTTTTGCTTCCCTAGATGATAGGATCAAATCTGAGACTGGGCCTGGATTATAAATTAGGACGCAGAACAAGCACAAACTCATCTTTTCACAAAGGAAAAACTCTCATTAACGCAAGCAGAGTATTCACAGCCCTGTCATCTTGAAGACTTGGACATTCATCTTAAAGCATCTGAAATAATGGAATATTACAGCATACAACACACTGATTTTTCCACCCAAGACAATCACGTGCTTGCGATATTATCTTTCTCTCCCTTCTTACGGTTAACATGTCACTACCACACATCACAGGTCAAGTCAACGGTAATCGCGGAGCAAAACGCATCACCGTGAGATGGGGAGAGGTGGTGAAGCACCAGCGAACCCATCAGTCCTCCGTGTTTGTAAGCACAGCCCGCACTCCTCCAGCACAGTCCCTCCTCCTTTCCGCACACGGCTGACACCCAGCACTATTGCTCAGCAAATACAACTTGTGACAAACACGACGGCAAACCGCAGGCAAGATACAACCTGCTGCCACGGCTGAGAGCCACGGGGCGGGGGCGTTCCAGAGGGCCAGGCTGCACCAGGGCTTGGGTTTTCCTCCTCCTCCCTCCTCCTCCAACCTATTTCCCTGCAATGACCCCTGAGCTGGCAAAGCGCTGGCGGCACCGCTCGGGCTCTGCCTGGGGGAGCCGTGTTGTGTCTGAAGCGCAGGCCCCATGTGACCGGTACCGCGCACACACCGGGGCCGTTCCC